>ML663566.1:3783625-4262600 GCA_007570785.1 Antilocapra americana
CCGGCCCCGGGCCGCACACAACAGGTTTCACTCCCTCGGCGGAGGGGCGGGCAGACTCACCAGGAGGAGTAGCCGCCACCATCTTCGCCTCGCCCGCCGCGGGCTCTCGCTCCCGCCTCCCCACCCGCCTCCGCTTTACTACGACCGGAGGCCCCAGGCCGGGGGTGCGGCCAGCCGGCCGGCCCGCCCGCGCCGCGGAGGGGGCTTCGCGAGGGGGCGCGAGCCGCGGCGGCGCGGCGGGGGTCGTCCCCACCCCCTCGGCCTCGCCCGAGGGCGCGAAGTGGCGCGAAGGCGCAGGTCGGGCCGCGGCGGCCGCACCTCGAAGGACCATGTGGGTGAATGAAGGGCGGCGGCTCCCGCCTCAACGTAAATACGGACAAGCCCCACTCCCTCATTAGCATAAAAAACAAAGTACTTCCGACCTCCCCGCCCGCCCGCCAATCACCGCAGGCCCCGCCCACGGCGGCTCGGGCTCGGCGGCCGGGAGAGCGGGAGCCGGGAGCCGGGAGCCGCGCCGCGCCGCGCCGCTCTCCGCCGGCCGCGCTGCCCCGCCGCCCGCCCCTCGCCGCCCGCCTCGCCGAGCGCCTCGCCCGGACACCTCGCGCCACGCCTCCGGCACGCCCTCCGTTAACTAGCCCCGCGCGCGAGCAGACCCCCGCGCGGCGCACACCCTCCTGGTAGCGCACGCTTCCTGCGGCTTCCTGGGGGCTCTGCGCCCGCGGGCGTTCGACGTGTACGCGGTGTGCTGGCTGTGTCTTACTTTCCCTGCCCGCGTCGGGTCTCGGCCGGTAGTTAGGGGCCTGCTTCCTAACGCCGTGAACCCGAGATGAGTAAAAGCCAGTGACTTCCACAGTCACGTCGAAACGGGCTTCCTCAGTGCAAAGACCGCTTTAGACGCAGAGGTGAATGCCTAACACCCGAGGCTGGTGACTGCACAGATGGCTGCAGTGTGTTTCCTCAAGCCGGCCGTGTGTAGACCAAAACGCATGCCTGAGCAGAGGTTTCCCAGCTGCAGTACCTGGTCTTTCTCCCATACCCTGCTGCATTTGGTAAGAACTCTGGGCTCTCCTGTAGAAACAGTAGGTCTCGGAAAGAACCTCATCAACAACCACAAAGCAAAGCTGAGAACAAGAGCCCACTCAGGAGTGCACCTCCTTCTACAGGCTGTGGTTTAGGAAATTCCAGAATTCTCAGAAACATCATTGTTAAAAGAAGTGGGGATTCATAGCACTGACTACAACTACAGCAATTTTAAATTGGTTTTAAATAATATGGTAAGTGATTATTGGAAAGCACATGCCACTAGTTCGTGATTTTACGAGGCAACACAACAGAGAAAAAACACCTCATGTTACCAGAAGACGCCTATAATGTCCAAATGTGAAATTTTTCAACCTTCACAACTTGACGATACTGCTCTTTACTGTCTTTCTGACTCTTTTTTATCATGCTTTGGTTAAGTTCAATTGCCAAATTAGTGGTGAAATAAAAAGTTACTTTTGCTACTTTTATATCAAGAATCTATTTCCTAGATATTTCTGTTTTGCAAATCAAAATAGATGGCCAAATCTGAAATTTTACAATATTTAGTCTTGCTAAAACAGTCATTTATGAGTCTTACAAAGGGGGAATCTGCTAATTTTATTCAAAGTGTAGTTTACATTACTTTTGGCCAGCATCGATAGGTGAAATTCCTTTCATTAAAACTTTATCTTCTGCTGTAAAGTAGAAAGGCTAGAAGAAAGGGTGCAATGAGTAAGTGTTCATCACACACTCTGAATCATGGGAAATCCCACCTATATACAGGTTTCTTAGCAAGAGAGTTGTTTATCTCATAGCTTATTTCCAATGAAAGTCAACACTGCAGTACTCTTAGATTGGAAAAGGTGTTTTTTGACACCTAACAGTATTTCTGCAGAAATCTAACATGTAATCAACTGTTTTCTATGACTACAGTTTGAGATTTAATTGTTAATGTATACTTCTTTTTTACCGTAATCAAGATTTTGGAATATGTAAATTCACTTAAATCTACTTACTTGGAAATCCCAGAAAGTTTCATAATTAGTAGATTACATTTTATTTTTAAGGGTTCACTCACACTTCCTTTCAGAATTAATAAACAAATTGTTGTAAGTATAATTAGAATAATTGAAAACTTTTCCATCCCAGAGAGTTTAAAGATTAGCCAACTTCTATATTTTTTGAAGTCACTATTAACTAACTAGAAACTCATCGCCTCAATTTCAGGGTCACAACTACGTGTACTTTAAAGTAAAGATTTTGTGGTTATGATTTGGAAGATCAGGGAAATATCTAAACTGCTAACAAATGCTTTCTGCAACCAAGGAATGTAAAAATAAAGCTATCTAAAATGCCAAAGTAGACACAGCCTTCTCAAGTTAGCTAAAACACACGGTACTGTTTTACACAGTCCAGAACATTTCAGATAAAATGAAAAGCTCAGTTCAATATCAGAACAGTTGCATATAACTGACTGTTTACATTATATGTAACAAGTACTAGAGAACTCTCTGTATTTTTTACTTTTCACCGAAATGTTTCAGTCTAATAGACACAGATGTTATGAATTGAGAGTGTAAAAATTTCTGCCCTTATTAATAAAATTTAGACTTTTTACCCCCTGGATTGTGCTGTTTGACTGTATCAATTGACTTAATTGATACGTCAGTATCCATTGACTTAATTGTATTGAAATTTTGAAAGATCAATTTGCTTAAAGTATTCTTGTTTTGTAGTATCGTTATAGATTTTAAGAAGCTAGTGAAGCAATAATAACATCCACATTGTAGATTGGAAAGCTTAAGGATAGTGAAAGAATGTAAGAGAATACAACTATCAGTGTAATTTTAAAACTATCTATGTATAATTTGAATACTAATTTGGATATAACCTACAAGTTGGCTGTTGGTATTAAGTATATTTCATATTTTGGCAATTTTGCATTGTTAACATGGATTTCTATAGTAATTTATTTTCTCACACCTACTGAATTTTATGGGAAAGAAAAATAAATTTAAACACCACTTTGATTTTGGAAAGCTGTTTATAAATCCAGAACATTTTGAACTCTTTTTTTGTAATGTAGCAAACAAGGATCAATGAGACATAATCACTGATGATCTTTTGAATTTTCTATAAAATATATTTGTAAATGTCTGAAAATGCATAACCTAGTCTTACCATATGATTTGTGCTTTCAATCAAATTAACAATCAGCGCCTGCTATTCTTCTGGCACTGGTGGAAGTTAAAACAAGAATAAAACAGAGCCTGTGCTTTTGAAAAGTTTAAGAATTACAGAATATTATGGATTATTGTGAATATTTCATGAATAAATCACACACTTCAGGTCCTTATTTTATTTATTCCTTCCAATGTCTAATAAAATAATCCCCCTAGTGTCAAATTATTTTATTTTCTTGGTTAAGAATTTCAAACAGCTACATTTCATATGTGTTATTTGATAATCATGCATAACATGAATGTATGGATTATTTGCTACAAATGCATTCCAAGGTGCTATTAATGACAATAAATTTATAGGGAACACAAATGCCATGATCATTTAACCTAATAATCCCATCTATGGTTTTGAGATTAAGAAAATATAAATTACAAAGGGAAACATGTCTGTGGTTTTGAATAAAGAAGCAATTTGAAGAAAGTTCTTTCCATTCTTTATTCCTATCTTTGAAATTGTCCCTATGGTACTCTGTAGAACCAGATGAGGGTCACTGACAATTATTTAGTTAAGAAAGTTAGACGTATTAGGTACTATTTGTCACAATAATCAGATAATCTCCATCCTCAAAGAAATTCAGTATACATTGATGTTTATATGTGAAATTGTATGGCTTTTAGAAAACAAATTTAGTACATTTTTAATTAAACATTTAAGGGCGTGTATCACGATAGTACATGACAGTAAAGTGTTTCATTTGCTTTTACCCGAAGAGTGTGACATCAAAGTTAGAAGGAGCTTATTTTAAATTTCTTGTTCTTAACTTAAGCCAGGTTCTCAATTTGGCTGTACTTTATAATCACCCAAGGAGCCTTTAAAACATGCAAACGTCTGGCCCTTATTTTGCAGATATTCTTACTTAGTTATTTAGAAGAGGAACCTGAATCTCGTTTTTTAAAAAAACCTTAGCTTATGTTAAGTCCATATTGACCAGCTCAGGTACTTAGTTCTTGCATAAAGTACTTGGTAGGACACTGACTTTAGCTGCTTAATCTTGATTGGTGCTTTGCAAGTATCCATCAGCACTGCATATGTGTATTATTTATTCACGCAGAGAAACTGTAAGAAACTGACCCAGGATATTTCACGTCCTTCACCAAAGATTTATGGGCATAAAAGTACCACCCCCACAGAAAAGACAAAACTTTCAGAAATAATTTTGAAAAACGTATGTGCGTTAACTGTAGCAACCTCTGTCTATGAGACACTTCAGAACTACAGTATACTGTTTGTATTTTCGCTATCTGGGGTTTGCACTTTAATGCAACTAACAATCTGTTTAACGATAGAAAATCGTTCCAAACACGGATTGTGTTGTATTTGAAAAAATTCAATGTAGCAGACGTGTAGGTTTAAGCTGAATTTGTTTTTTCTCAATCACTTATCTATGAGAAAGGGGTATGCATGACCATCTGGGTCATCTCTACAATTTTTAAAATCCTAAAAGACACACAAGAAGAAGACAGGTCCCAAGTAGGAGTAATTACCAAATGCTGATGCTTTTTATCAATTTTATTGAATTTCCTAAAAGCCTCTTAGGTTTCCTTTATGGTTTTGCTTTCTAAATATAGGCTTTAACTTCAATTTATGTTAGAGGAAACACGTTGATTCAGCCTGTCATCTAGGTCTATTTTGCTAGTTAGTAGTTCCAGAAACAAGGTGTTGTTTACCTAATTACCTCTTTAAGATTAGTTAAAATAACACAGATTTCATAATTGTTACATTATTTCACAAAACTATACTTGAGTGCTTTTATATTGATCTTTACATTCAGGCCTAATACATTCTATGTATGCAAGATGATAAAAATTGTTTTTATTTTCTGTAAATTGTATTTCGTAATGTGAATTAAAATTGCAAATAATTTTTTTTCTGAAATGACTTTAAAGATTGGATGATAGTGTGTTCAGATTGAAGATTTGTGATGGTTCAATTGCCGTAGTTCTATAAGCGCCCACCAACTAATTAAACTTATACAACTATAAAAACACAGAAGTATGCTTTACATGAAGCTTCCAATAAAGTGGGCACATTTTTGAAAAATCCTACAAACCATTGCACCCTTGCTTCCTTAAATTAAGTCTTTTCCAAACGCAGATGATAAGCTTCAGTATAGTAGCTTGTTTTTCACATACCAGTATTCAAGAGGTATATGACAAAGTCTGGACTAAGTCAAACAGAAACTGAATTGGAACAAAAGCTGACATTTCTATATCCAAAATTATAAAGTGTGAGGGCCAGTTAGAAACATTGCGGAGCAGGACTCAAAGCTCTACGCTACTATTATTCAAAGAAAAGTCAGAACCCAATGCAGCCTCAGGAATTGTCTTGGGAATCTGAATGACCTTCTTTGTTTTCTGGGAATACGTGCATGATGGCATCATGGTAGGCAGAGGAGCGGCTATGTCTGACATATCTGCTTTTAGGGATTTCCCCAAATTACGTGGGAATACATTTAAAAGTGAATGATATTAGATTCAGCCATACATACTTAGATATGCCCAGCTTTAAACTTGCTTGCAAAATGTTTAGATCAAATTGCTTTCCTTCTCTGGCTGGGAAGTCATGGTAGCTGTAAGTTTATAGGAAGCTGCAAGTAAAATTAATCCAAGAGAATGTTTAAAGCCAAGTCAAGATAGGAAGGGATGTAGGGAGCTGATGTTTATGAGCCATAAAAGTCCACCAAGGATAGCAAAATAAGGATAAAGCAGAGCTTAGAGGATGGGAACAGGGTGTGGAAAATAGCCTAGGAAGTGGGTATTGGAAATGTTCTATGTTTTTGATCTAAGGGTAGTTACATGGGTGTAAAAATAGTCATCATTACACACTTACAATTAGTGTATTTTATGTTCTTTGTTCTCTGTATATTATCTTTCAATTTCAAAACAACAATACAGAGAGGAAGAACAACAACAGGGAGGAAGGAATCGGTGTAAAACCCCAAGACAAACAAAAGCATGGATTAATGATATATGTAGAAGGATGGTGTAGTTAAATACCTGCATATTGTCTGTTGCTGGCTATTGAGTGTTCTCTAAATGATCTTGTATGGATGAGCTAGTTGCAAGGAAAGAGTTATGGGGAGGACAGGTAAATCAGTCATAGGTAATATTTAAGAAACTACTATTGCCTAACAGTAGCCAGATGATATCAAATAATCCAGAAAAGACTAACATTTAGCCAAGAGAATTGTTTTTCAATATGAAAAGTTTAAGAGATGACTGTTTTTCAATATGAAATGTTTAAGAGATGACTAATATTTTACATTGTCTGAGTGGGCTTGCTGTCCCAATAGGCACTGTTATATTAACATCTCACTTTCGCTATAGAAACTGGTTATTTCAAAATCCAGTGTTCAAGATTAATGCTTACCTGGAATAGGAAACAGCAACCCACTCCAGTACTCTTGCCTGAAAACTTCCATGGACAGAGGAGCCTGGCGGGCTACAGTTCATGGGATCCCAAAGAGTTGGATACGGCTGAGCGACTCAAGACATACACACACTTTGGCAAACAAATGAGCTATTTTGAAGTTTAATGTATGTTCATCTAAAATACTTGCCACAGAGTATGTGCTCAAAAAATTTTTTGTTGTTAATCAGTGAACTTGAAAGTCCTATCCACAGAATCATGAATGTAATTCTAGTTTTATTGAAGGTATTTTAGAGAATGTTTAATGGGTAAATCTTGTAATTCTATCTGAAAACCAAGACTGACATTTTTTGGTTTTATTTTTATGTACGTAGTACTATAGGGCTTACCCGGAGGCTCGGTGGTAAAGAATCCACTTGTGATGCAGGAGATGTGGGTTTGATCCCATGGAGTAGGGCAGCAACCCACTCCAGTATTCTTGCCTGGACAGTCCCACAGACAGAGGAGCCTGGTGGGTTACAGTCCATAGAGTCACAAAGAGTTGGACAGGACTGAAGCAAATGAGCAAACATGCATGCATATAGTATTATACAAAGAGACAGTTGAAGTCTGTAGGAACTGGTGGGAGGCTAGAGAGTGGAAGAGGCCAGAGTTAGGAAAGAGGGGAGATACTGATACTAGAATCTGACAAGCTTATTAAGCTTTTGAACTATGAAATCAGAAGCAAGTTAGAACTAAGGGATAAACTTTTGATAATGGCTATGGAGTTGGGTGTCATAAAAATGGCAGGGAGGCAGACTGATAAGAAGAGGAAAGCTGATCATGGTTAAACGGCTGACTCAGAATCAGAGAAGCAGAAACAGGAGAGGCACTGAATCAGCTGCTGGTATTACAAATGGATCTTGGGAAGACATCTTTTGTCTGAGATGGCTCAACGATTCCCAGAGTGTCTGTGGCCCCCAGATGAAAGTTCTCTGTCTTAAGTCACACTGGGAACTGCCTTCTTCCACGGTCCAGGAGTCATCAGATATTGTTTGATATCATTCTCTAATGTCAAAATTAATTCTTGGTTAAGTGAACATGTGGGGAAGTTCAGCAGCGAGCTAGATATAGGTTGGTGATTGTTTAGTTGCTAAATCGTATCCAACTCTTGTGACCCCATGCACTGTAGCCCGCCAGGCTCCTCTGTGGGATTCTTCAGGCAAGAATACTCGAGTGGGTGGGTTGCCATTTCCTTCTCCAGGGGATCTTCCCAACCCAGGAGTCAAACTCAGGTCTCCTGCACTGCAGGAAGATTCTTTACTGACTGAGCTATGAAGGAAGCCCAGATATGTCCAGTTTCATGGGAACTACATACTGCATCGTATGTCCCCGACACAAAACCAAAATAGACATGGGACAGAAATGGGTGTTCCTAACAGAACAAGTTTTGACTGGAACTCTGAAAGAATTGTAATAGATTATAGCAGATTGTATTCTATTAATCAACTGAATATAATATTGTATATTTTGTGTGTGTATAATATAACACACCATTCATTCATTGGTGTGTGTGTGTGTGAAGGGAAGTGATTGAATTCTCTTCTTGGGAAAGCTGATACAATTAGTTTGACACTGATAACAAACTGACACATGGATTTTCCTACACGAGAACAGTCAAATGATCCATAACCATTATCCATGAATATGATCTCTAGCTCACCCAGCTGGGGACATGGGAAATGTAAAGAAAATACAGGCAGTCCCCCTTTAATCGTGCTTCTCTTTGTTGCCCTTCACAAATACTGCATTCTTTACAAATTGAAGGTTAGTGGCAACCCTCAATGAGCAAGCCTAATGGGAGCCTTTTTTCCAACAACATTTGCTGAGTTCATGTCTCTGCATCACATTGTAGTCATTCTTGTAATATTTCAAAATTTTTCATTAATGTTAAATATATCATGGTGATCGGTGATATTTGACGTTACTATTGGAAAAAATGGTGACTCAATGTAAGCTCAGATGATGATCAAGATTTTTAGCAATAACATTTTTTAATTAAGGTATGTATATTTTTTAAGACATAATACTATTGTACACTTAATAGACTTCAGTATAGAGTAGACGTAACTTTCATATATGCACAGGGAAACCAAAAAATGTGTGTGACTCGCTTTTTTGCATTATTCTCTTTACTGCAGTACTCTGGAACCAAACCTGCAACATTTCTGGGGTATGACTGTATTAGGATTAGAATGGCTTCCTACTCTTCCTCCAGAGTCTGTAGTTGCCTATGGAACTGTGGAAAGCAGGTGAGAACTACAGCCAGAGAGCCAGTGTAAAGCAACAGCGATAGTCACACTACCTGGTAAATCTGAAATGCCCACAAAACTCTGTCCCAACTGGGAGTTGTAAACACTTCCTTTTCAGAGAGTATACTAGCCACTGGAGTCCTGAATCAATAGGCGAGAACAGATAAATAAAGGTTAGACTGCCAGAGCAACAAGAAACTAAGTGTAGGTGGATGCTAAGACAGATCACCAAGGGCTGCCATCCATAGTTCTCTCCTCTGTGTGCTGCCCCTGCCCCTGATCCTGGAGGCAGGACCCTCTCTGTCTTCTTATACTCTTAGACAAGATTGTGCTTAGTCACTCAGTTGCGTCTGATTCTTTGTGACCCCAAGGATTGTAGCCGGCCAGGCTCCTCTGTCCATGGGGATTCTCCAGGCAAGAATACTGGAGGGGATTGCCATGTCCTCTTCCAGGGGATCTTCCCAACCCAATCTCTCAATCCCAGACTTGGGCTTGAACCCAAGTCTCTCACATCGGAGGTGGAGTCTTTACCACCTGAGCCACCAGGGAAGCCCTTACAAGATTAGCTGCTGCAGTTTTGCAGTTCTTCATAGCCATGCGATTACTTTTGATATATTTTAGAGTACACTCAAACAACATCAACTAAACTAGATTTAGAGGTTTAAAACATTCCATGTATTTTTCATTTTTGTTCTGAATCCTAAAGAATAATCTTTGTATTTCTTTCCTAAAACCACATTAATAGAATAGTATTGCTCATTTTATATGACATTTACTTGTTGTTTAGTTGCCAAGTCATGTCAGAGTCTGTGAACCCATGGACTGGAGCCTGCCGGGCTCCTCTGTCCCTGGGATTCTTCAGAGGATCTTCCCGACCCAGGGATTGAACTCTCATCTCCTGCACATCTCCTGCATTGCAGGCAGATTCTTTACCACCTAGTCACCTGGGAAGCCCATATAGCATTACTAGTCATCAGGAATTAGTCGACATGAATGTTTGGAAGAAAATTAAAGAATTTGAATCTGAATGTTTCCAAGGCATCAAATCCTTCTACAGGAAATCTTTAAAGGAAATAAGAGAAGTGACTCTTAAAAAAAAAAATCTCACTTTCTTTAGTTCCCACAGACATTCAGTGAAGAGCAAAGCTGCCATTGTTCTGAAGGCTAGAAGAAACAAAAGTCAAGGATTATTCTTGTATGGTTAGTTGTAGCTAATAGAAAATTGAGATTAAGTGATATAGATTAACGTAATCCCTTTCAACTTCTCCAGAAGTCTCAAGGGCATCTCAAAACCCTCTCAGGTGGTTCATAAAGCATCTGGCATTTCCACAGCTATTTATTAAAGTAGGAATGATATACACCAATGTTTAAAGAATGGAATTTAGAGCAATAAGGATTTGTGTGGGGGTTCCAACTGTTTCATTCACTAGCATTTAATCATGGATAACATTCTACCTCGCAATTTCCTTATCTTTAAAATAAAAATATTAATAGTATCTACTTCATTGCTGTTAAGAATTAAATGAAATAATCTATACAAATGGTTGAAGGTCATAAATAGTATATAAAGATAATAAATATTAACTATTATTAACAATAATCTAAAGTTAAAATAAAAGACTATTTGCCAACATCTATCTAGGTTCTTTTTATTGTTGAAAAAATACTAAATTATAATAGCTACATATTGAGACAGTTTCTCAAAGCATTCTATTCTAAAAGATTAAATTATAATTGAAGACGTTGTAGTAATTTTTCACCAAGAAAATGTACATTTTACTATCATAGTATCCAAAAATAGCTCTACATAGACTCTTCTATACACTCACACACAAATTCACATATGCAGGATATGCAGAATTAGATAGGTTGGTTGTGTGTTCATGAAGTAAGATAAATAATACATTTGAACCTACTCATGCATTTAGTACAAAGGGGAGGAAAAACATTTTCTTCCAAAGTCTGCTGTACATTTAAGATTAATGTGAATGAAAAATAACTTTTAAATTACCTCTAAATTGATATATTTGCTCTAAATGGAACTTAACAGTTGCCTCCTTTAGTACATGGTAAAACTAACCTTTCCCCCACCCAAACCCCCACCCCTATTTTGGTCAAATCCAGTGTTCAGTAATGAATGAATGAATGAATGAATTTATTCAGTCAACAAATAATCCTTGAGTAAGATACAGAAGTGTATAACACAGAGAGCTTGTTTTCAAGGAGAAATATCTGTAGGATGGACATGTGTATAAGTATTGTATGGGGGAAATAGCCAGCACAATGCCTCACAGTGAGAAGATGGTGGACACAGAGTTTCTTTGTATGTGTCTATACGTTTTAAAAATAAGTATACAAAAAGCGGATCTTCACTGAAATGCCTGCGCCATTTCAGTATTGTTTGTTTGGAGAAGTGAGATCAAGAATATTGCTAGCATTTGCTGGATGGGTGAAGAGAAAGCAGGTGGAGGTCAGGGATTGGTGATTTCTCTCCTTATTTATTTAAAAGCAAGAGCACATCCAAAAATCTCTAAGGCCTTTCTGCTATCTTCCAATCCCTCACCTCACCCCAAGAATTAGAGCCAAGTATTTTTCCCTTTTCTTTGTTGAATGCATTTAAAATTGCAAGTCTCCCCAACATGTTCCTTGCTCTACTTTTTTCAGCACTTCCCATCTTAAAGAAAATATTCAATTTATTTTCTTACTACATCTATTGCTTCCTTTCTGCCTCTCCCTACTCGAATAAAAGGTCTATAAGGACATCTTTTTCTTTTTTTTATTTTCTTCACAGTTATTCTGTTCTACTCGAAGTCATTTCCATCAGTCCTCCCAACACCCTTTACACCTGTCCCTCCCTCTGCCAGATTAAAGTGAAAGTCATTCAGTCGGGTCTGACTCTTTAAGGCCCCATAGACTATACAGTCCATGGAATTCTCCAGGCCAGAATAGTGGAGTGGTTGCCTTTCCCTTCTCCAGGGGATCTTCCCAACCCAGGGATCGAACCCAGGTCTCCCGCATTGCAGGCAGATTCTTTACCAGCTGAGCCACAAGGAAAGTCCCTCTGCCAGATTAGGAATGGAAAAAAGGACATGAGAGAACAATAACAGAGAACCAAAATTCTAAATGTTATTTGTTAACTGTTAAATGCAATTATTTTAATGGGGTATGTGTGTGCATAAAAAAGACTCCACTATTTCTAAGATTCTAGCCTCAATCTGAGAGATGTTAATTTATTATTACTCAAACTGGTTACAGAAAAATGCCAACATCTCAGTTAATTGGCATAATTACATACCATGTTGTCCCACTGGCTGAGATTCTCCAGTTTTCCAAAGAATCATCTGTTTATGCAATCAAACAATGAGAGACAGGCCAATCCTGATAGGATGCAGGAATCTAGATCAGTGAAACTTTTTAACTTACCTTTTTGTATTGATAGACTCTCTAATCAAATATTTTTAGAAATAAAACACTTTTACCAACCCAAAGCTTTTAAACAGTCTTCTAAAATGAACTGTGTATATAGTCAGTTCTCTTTGCAAACCTTGCTTACAAACCATTACAAACCAGGCTATCAACCTCAGTGTCAATACATTTTCAAAGAGGCTTTAGAAAAACGCCAGTTTTATAATTCCCTTTAGTAGTTTACCCTGAAGGAAACATGTAATCTTTCTCTAAGGCTTCAAAACTGTAGAAAAGAAGATAGTTCAGAAGCATACTTTGGTAGACACCTAATCATTAGTGCTGACTCCTAATTGCTTGCATGGAAGATGGACTACAAAACTATCCCACCAAAAAGCAGAGCATATTCAGAAATTACATTTAAAACTAGGAAAAACCTTTATTTTATTTTGATCTAAAAAGCCGGTATATATACAGATATGAGTATTTCAGGCATGCTTTTTAAATTATAACTCTTAGATGAGTAAGGACAAACAACGCATATTTTAAAAATAAACCAGGTTTGATAATGCAAGAAGTTGTATTAATTAGGTTATGAAAAACGCTGAACAATGAAGAAAATTTTTAAAAAATAATTCCACTTTAAGGAGGTATTGATAAACTTGTATAAGTACCATTGTTTCACTCAGATCTTCAGATCTCACTCAGATCTGAAGACAGAAAACTTCAGAAATGGTTGTGAATTATTGGAAAATGGGATGAGATATGTACCACTATCCATTAACCTACACTTTGTATCTCCCAAATAACAAAGGTTTAACTGTGTTTGCTCTCAACCGGCATGGCCTGAGACAAGATTTGTTACTCCCAATTTATGGAGTTTGGGGGAAAGAAAGAGCCTGCGGGAAGAGATTCTGCCAAGCTGTGCAAGAGTGGAGAGCTTCACATTTGAGGGGAGGGGTTGTTTGCTTTAATTTTTGTCTCTAAGTTTTGGGAAAAACTTGGTACCAATGGCTTGTGCTTTGCAGTTGACTAGATGACTGTTAATAAGGATGTGGCTCTAGCTATATCATTAGGAGTAACCCCTCTAAAGTGATGTCAGTATTCCTCTAGGAATTACATATAACATGTTCTTATTCCATTGGAAATTTACACTTTAACAACTATGCCCAAAACACACACACACACACACACACACACACACACACACAAAGATTGACACACAAAGACTGACTTTCTGGATCAAAACAAAATAAAGCTATTTTTGAGTTTAGATGCAACTTCTGAATTTGTCCTTCTTTGGTAAAGATAGTTGCACCTCTTTGGAGCAAAGAATTAAGAGTAAGCCCTAGTGACTAGTATAATGAAGTAGTTTCCATAGTATTAATTTTTAAAGAGGGCGAAGAAGTACAGTCACTGAAAATTCTCTCCCAATTCCTAAGTCTTTCATAACACCTATTAAAATCTTACCCTTAACTACATCTTTTAGAGTAAGAGATTACCTCCATAAGATTTCTATTAAAACCCATAAGCTATCTCAGTAGGGTGACACACTAACTCATGGACATATGTTAGATATTCATGTTATTAAACTCCATTAATATATTCACGTTGGTTTAACTTATTAACTGTTAACCCATTAACCTAGCAAAAACAGAATCTGGTGGACTGCCATAGGGAAGAGCTAAGATGGGGAAGAATTTTGAAGGAAGAGGATTATGGATTTCAAAAATGAAGGGCATTTGACCAGCTGAAAATATTTAATATGGGACTGGAAGAAGCAGTAGGTGAAAAGAGTGAGACAGATAAAGAATGTTTGAAAAAGGACATACAGATGAAACAATGTTTGTCTATGTTCTGGTTTGTCTATGGTCAGCTTGAAAATTTAAGTAGGAAACAGGGTAGATCTAATATTGCTCCCCCAGACCATAGTCTCTTTTATTCAAAGCCAAGATATTCAGATACAATTTTGCTTTAAAAAATTGTAAAGAATATCATTATTATAACTTTTCCTATTTCACTTAATAATGTGACAATGCTAAAATGTTAATATTCTATTCATGGTTAACTACTAGCTTTTTTAGTTGTCAATGGAAATTAAATGAGAAAATAGTTAACTCAAGCATATGCTTTGTTTTTTATATTTAATACATTAATCAAAATTCTCTCTTTCTTCTGAAAACATACCAACCCAAGGCCACTAGCATTTGCTGGAGCTAGCAGGCTTCCTTTCAGTAAGTTACAGGTTTCTGCTTCCACTCGTCACAGCTGGGGGTTTGCCAAAAATCAGTTGTGTTTGTTTCTAAACTGATTTATGCTGGTTGTTATTATAATTATGTAATTGCATTAAATGTTACACAAATTAATGAAATAGGAGTTGGATGGGGAAATTGTTTCTAAGAAAATGTAGTTGGATACTTTAGAAAGACTCCCAATAGACAATATGATTTTTAAAAAAAATACTGTTAGCTTTCATATGCATGAAAAACTGTAAAAGGTTATGAAGAAAATAAGCCAAAATCCTAAAAGATTCCCATATTATTTTGCTGATGTTTTGTGATTTTTTTCTTTTTTATTAAACCAATATTAGAAATCTCAGATATATATAAATATAGGTTATATAAGAAGGACATGATCTAATCAATAAAATTCTAACTGGTGAACTTGTACTTAAGAGAAAAGACCTGGGCTCTATGTGGAGGAAATTTCAGAATAAAAGTTACACTTAGTTGCTATGTTAATTTGTTTATAGTATGTAATGTTAACACAATTAGAATGCCAGTTAACTATTTTCCATTCACTTGTATATTAATGCAACTATTTGTGTCAAGTTGCTAATTTACATGTCACAATTTTTATGAAGCCTAATTCTAAACATGCAGTGTAAAACACTGATTACTGTAGCATTTAGCAGCTTTGGTTTTGATATGTGGTGTTTTAGAGGGAGCTAGCTTGACTTAGGTTTATAAAACAATATAGAGTAATTCCTTGTGTTTTGTTGTTGTTTAGTGGCTAAGTCGTGTCCAACTCTCCGTGATACCATGGACTGCAGCCTGCCAGGCTCCTTTGTCCCTGGAGTTTTCCAGGAATACTGGAGTGAGCTGCCACTTCCTTCTCCAAGGGCTTTTCCCGACCCAGGGATCGAACTTGTGGCTCCTGCATTGGCAAGTGGATTCTTTACTGCTGAGCCACCAGGGAAGCCCATTCCCTATACATTTTGTAAAATCAAGGTCCATTTGTAAGACCTATTTATAAGGTCTTAAAATAAGGTCTATTTATAAGCACATACCTCAGTTTGAAGGGATGAAGACAGACGCTCAGAAATTATGGAGCTTTGTGTGCTGAAACTATTGTTATGGACTGAATGTTTGTGTCCTCACAAAATTCATGTTTTAAAATCCTAATCCTAATGTGAAGATCTTAGGGACCAGGGTTTGGGGAGATGGTTAGATCGTGAGGGTGAAGCCCCCATGAGGGGGATTGGTGCCTTAGAAAAGAGGCCTCTCAGAGCTCTCTTGTCCCTTGCTCAAAGTGAGGACCCAGCAAGAAGTCAGGAAGTGGGCTCTCACCACATTTCAAACCTGCTGGCACCTTGATCTTGGACTTCTCAACCTCCAGAACTGTGAGAAGCGAATGCTGTTTAAGCCTCTCAGTCTATGGTATGTTTGTTAAAACCACCTGAACGAACTGAGACAACTGTATTACATATAATGTGATCCACAACAGTGTCTCTCACAGTGGTCTTTCAACAGATGATACAAGGTTCTCTAACCTATGGTAAAAAAAGGAAAATAATGACAATGTTGTTTTTTTAATCGTAAACGCATTCTATATTAAGGAACGCCACTTACTCTTTAATGTTCTACTTTATTGTTTTGTGTTAAAATTGTATTTTTTTAAAAGAAATTAAGATAATAGGAAATTTAGGGTTAATGTCCTTAATTAACAAAATAAAATTCTGGATACTCTGAATATCCTAAGTTGGAGTCTACATTTTATCTGTGAGGGGCAGTTAGTACTTAGTGTTAGAAGCAAGAGGTAGAGAAACTACAGCTTGCTTGGAATTGCACGTAACCTGTTTTATTTATTTACACTGGTTTTATAAAAATTATGGGTATGGCCCCATAGGCAAAGCTTGATTAACCATTGTTCTACAGTCTACAAAAATAGAAACATCAAGGGCACTCTGAACAGCTTCAGAGAGCACAACCACAGTGAGTTTTTGGTAAGGTTTAAATTCAAGCAATTCAGTGTTTTTTATAGCCTTCTCATTTCGGTGGGATTGAAACGCCCTTTTTGAAAGGACAGTAATGGTGGTGTTCAGGGAGCGGCCTTTAATTCTATTAAATGAATAGAATTAAAATACAAATTAAAAACACAACTAAAAGACAAGACTGTGAAATCCACATGCCTGTGTGAAGAACAGGGATTCTAAATCTTGTCTGTTTTTTTTTTCCTCCTCCGAACCTTGATTTTTACCCCAACACAAATATTTCTCTATATCCCATCGGGGGCTGTGACATTCTCAAAACACACTTGTTATTAAAGTTTATTTCAAACGAAAACCGAACTCTGTGCCAAGCAACCTGTTTAAAAATTCAGGGGAGGAAATCACTGGATCAGCCGGACCAAGGTATGCTGTCGCACATTTCTCGGGGCAGGTGTGTGATGGGCGAGTGGCCATTTCAAACCCGAGCCTGCGCACTGCTGTCCCAGGCGGGCGAGAGACCCTCGGGGTCGGACTGGACACGCGCAGGAAGGCAGGTCGTACTGCCCAGAGGCCGGCCTCTTCTTCCATCGCCGTGCTGACCAGTGTATTGCGAACTCCTGGAGCGGGGAGCGGGGAAGCAAAATGAAGGTGAGCTTTGGTAGAGGGGTATACAACCCCCGAGGGAGTCAGCCTGCAAAGTGAGGTGTGTGAGTACCGCGTGACACGAGGTGGCTGGAATGGACTAGAAGGAGAGGAATAGTGAGGGGAAGCTACACGCTTAAAAAAAGAAACAATCTGGGTTCAGGAGCTACTGGAATAATATTCCAACAACCTAAAGTAGGTCCACGAGAGAAGGTTCAGCGGGGAGGGAGGAGTGGAGCGGGGTTGGAGAGGCCGCCTGCTCCCACCTTGCTGGAAATCTGGTGGCCTGAGTTCCGGCGCCGCTCTGACACCCGCAGGGTCCCTTTTCTTCCTCAAGAAAGGGGAGGACAGGCTTGCAGCCCTCACTTGCGGGCCAAGCTTCCATAGAGGGAAAGACTAAACCTCGAAGTGGGCGCAGGCCTTGGCCTCTAGGCTCCAGACCACCAAAAGGGGGGGGATGGTACAGGGGAGCCAGTGAAGGGGGTGGACGGGATGCACGTATCAGGCTTGCTTTATTTTTCAAATTTCATAGGTGTATTTTTAAATTTATATACAATGTATTCGTTTATGTTTTTGTTCTTTCACGCCTTTCAAAGTGACATCTTTACGGGGACATCACGGCCCTGGTGGGCACAGGTCCATACGCAGCATCCAGCTTTGGCTTGCAGCGCGCCTGCAAGGCTTCCGGCCCTGCTCATCCTGTTCCTAGGAGAGGGTGTTTTCCCCAAAGTGGGGAGCCCAGAGCCCTTCCTTTCGGCTTCTGCTGGGTCGCTGGGTCCCTTTATGCTACAGTCTTGCCTTTTCCTCTCTGGAAGGGTATTGTAAAACTCAGAGAGCTGTCCGCTGTTTATTTCACTCGGTTTGCAGAGTGAGATCTAGGGCCATGTAGGTTTCACTCTTATAAACAGGCTTTGATAGGGTGATGCCAATAGGTTTCAATCAGTCACTAATTTGAGTTGTCTGCTCTTCTTTGGGGACTCTTCATCAGAAACACAGCATTCTTCATGCTAATTGTGATCGGTGCTTTCTGTATTATTATCATTTCTCTCTATATATTTTTACACTGTAATAAGTGGTATTGGGAGGATAAGAAGATCCTGGGTATTTATTTTGCACCTGTTACCTGACTGACAGACTAAAACCCCCATGCGTTTTAGGGCATACTTTAAGTACCCGCCTCCCCACCCTAACTGCATATCAATTGATCTTATAGGTTAAAATCTTCCCCTTAGGAGCGTTCTTTCCACAGTGTTTTCCAGGTGGCAAGTTCCCTTGCTCATCACCCCTTGTTGTTGTGGATTTGATTCCATAAGTTCTCTCAATCAGCCTCCCACTAACTGACGCTGGGTGAACAGAACTCCATTTCTTTCGTCAATGATGCCAAAGACAACAGTGTTTAAGGCTAGTGGGTTCCTCTCTGATAAGTAAGTCAGCTCATCTTTGCTTCCAGCAGCTGAGTTATGTGGTGGTGGTTTAGTTGCTAAGTCGTGTCCAACTCTTTGTTGTAATCCTGAGTTATGTGCTTATCAGCAATCTGGGAGTTAAAACCCAAAAGATGTCAGTTCTGAAACTTATGTCAGTTGCAGTTATTATTTTAATGATGTAACAATTAAAAGTCCCATAAAGAGACATCAGATAAGTTTGCAAAGAAATTATTTCTAGAGAAACTAAATTGAATGTTTTGGAATGCTTCACCAAAGACAAATGATAGAAACTACTGTTAAGGGAATTCCTTGGTGGTCTAGTGGTTTAGACTTTAGCTTCCTACCCGTGGGCGAATTAAGATCTCACATGCCTAGTAGTCAAAAAAACAAAACATAAAACAGAAGCAATATTATAACAAATTCAACAAAGACTAAAAAAGGTCCACACCAAAAAAGTCTAAAAAACAAAGTAAAAGCTACCGTTAAATTGTGGGAAATTCAGGATGGGAGAAAAAAACTTACAAAATCCCCAAAAGTTTACTCTCAGCTGAAGTGTCTTTAACTATAACTTTTAGCCTGTCTTGAATCTTGTTCTACTTGAAAGAAACTAAACCTGGAAATGGTACACAATTCATTATGTGTAAAGAAGGAAGATGATGTAGAATTTCAATCAATGGGCTCTTAGGTAAAGAAATAGACCAAACTCTTTATGAAATGATTGGTGAATGAAACATGGATGAGTATGTATATGCGCAAAATTCAGGCACTTTAATTTAAAACAAATACATTTGTTTTACCAGGAGCAGACTAACCATGGTATTGACTCCTATCAGGTAAGTGGCTTCTGTTTTATTTAGATATTTTTGAACTTTAGATTTTTGTTTTGTGCACCCCTCTATTGGAAAGTTGTAGGTGCTCAAAAAATAAGTTGTTCAAGATGTGAGTGAATTATGATGACTGGACTCTTCAAAAAAGTGTAAACGTGTATATATTTAAGGTAACCTTGTATTGTCCTAGGAAGTGAGAGCGGGGGATTGGTGGAGGTGAAGGCGAGATGCAGAAAGACAGTCTTGCTCTTTTAAGGAGCTAACACAACTGGCGGGGGTCAGGAGCAGGCCGGGAAGCTTTTTCATATTCTCCACACCACCATTCTGACGTTTATTCTCTGAGTGTATTGTCCACCTGCTGCATTGTCCTTCCTTTTCTTGGCTAAAATCCACTGCAGTTTTGTTGAGAACCACTGCTGAAACTCTTCGTCTGTATTGTAACATAGCTCTGACAAATTTAGTATTAGCACCACGCACATTAGAAATGATACTGCTCCTGGTTTACTCTGCACTTTAACACACACACTCTTTTGCACATTTGTCTGCTAGTTTATTGATTAGGGGAAGACAAACAGTCCATAGGTTACTCTGAGACCAATCAGAATTGTTACTAGCAATTTGCTCATCAGTTATATGGTTAAATTCAGTTTCCTTTCCCTCTATTTTGTTTTATTGTGAGATATAATATAAATTTCACATATAAATTTCAAAAAGTGAGAGCTGCTGTAAAACAAATAAACAAAACCCACCAAAAACTTGAGCACGTGTGTGCCCATTATCCAACTTGAGAAACAAAACATTTTAGGCACCTTTGAATTTCACATTATGCTATCTTGTACTCTCTTCCCTCATTCAAAGCAGTTTCTCCCCTGGGTTTGGGGCTAATAATTGCTTTGGTTTTCTTTATAATTTTACTACATTTGGCTGTATTCCTAAACAATGTATGTTTAGTTTTCCTGTTTTTGAAATTGAAATCAGTGGGAAGAATTTTCATTTAATATTTGTTTTTAAAAACCCTTCCTTGTTGATGCCAATTACTGTAGTTCACTGATTTTTCCGTCTAATAAAATGGTCCAGTATGTAAGTACCCCATGAGTGGTTTAGCATATCCACTGTTGTTGGTCTTTTGAATTATTTACAGTTTTTCTGCTATTGTGAACAACAGAGCTATGAACTTGGACATGCCTCTCAGCGAGGAGGAGGAGAAGTTGTTCTAGTCTATATGGTATCATATACAGCAGTGGTCATGCAGTATGCATATATTAAACTTTACCAAGCAAAGTAAAATGATTTTTCCGTGTTTTAGTAGTTTACACTTGCACCAGCTGTGTATGCATGTTTAAATTCAACTTTTCAAAACAAGGCAGACATGTGTGGATTTATCTATATCCTGAATTGCTGTGGAATAGCCACAGTTGGAAGAAAGAAGCAGCTTGGTGTTCATTTCCTTTAAATCTTACATGCTCGGGAGGAAGAGAAGAGCCAGGGAATACATATGATTCTGTTTATGCTAATCTAAGATATGTTGGTTAAATGAGGAAAAATTAAGTAGTAGACCTGAAAAAGAAAGGAGAACATTTTCTTCTTCCTCTTAATTAAATCTTTGAGCTTAATTGCTTAGTGTGAAGGTACTTCAGCATATATTGTACACCAGATGTAGGAAAACACATCCCAAAGTCATTTTGTTCTGATTTTGTAAGAACTGTAGTAGCACAGAAGTGACAGTTGACTACAGATTTGGGGGGAAATCTTTTTGTTAATTTCATTAGTATTTTTCTTTGATACTATAAGACCATCAAACATTCTCTAATTTAACAGTGTGTTGAAATAATATGTCTTCTATCCTAAGGAATTGCTTTTGATGTTTTGTGCTTTAAAAAATGAAAATATATATATTTTACATTTGTAAACACTGAAATAAAAATCAGTGTTTTTATTTCCTGATTATTCCAAATTACGTTAATGAAATATTTTTAAAAGTGTTTGAGACAAAGTGACCTATTTGTTAATTGTGTAAAAGAAACTTTCTTCAAAACAGTCTGTATTTAATTGCCCTCTCAAATGTTTCTAATTTCAAATATCCAATATATTTTAAGTATATACCATTTTCATCCTAATTTCCAAACTAGCAAGCATGGATTTTTTTCAAGAAACTCAGAAACTACAAGAAAATGACAAAATATTTTATGTGGCAAAGTTGAAGTTAACAAAATGTATTCTCTTAGAAACATATCCTAATTGTTTCTGCCATACATAATTAAATGATGCTCTTTCTAAAAATAGCCCTTGAAAAAGTGTTTAGCAAATCATACTTAATTTGAAAATAAGTATTAATTACTAGCTATGCAAAGATGATTTAAGCAATTCAGCCGTTCCCTCCAAATATTTCATCTACATGTGTAAATGTAAAATTCAACATGAATTTGTGTTTGCTGCTGAATTTTCTCAAGAGTGATGCGAATAATGAAAGAGAAAAGAAGTTGCTGTACTCTAATATTTATTAATTTGTACATAATCTGTCAATAAATATTATTTTAGTAATTAAGCTTTGTTCTTTATACCATTTTTGATGGTATAAAGAAAGCATATTTGTGTTTAACAAGTGTTTTGAATTTACAGTTTCTTAGTAACATTTAGGCTCACATTGTGACAATGAATCAAGACATAAGATCCTGTTTAACGACTGTCCTTCAAAAGGGAACAATGGATTTACTACTAATTTTCTTTTACTTTTGCATTCTGCCCTTAGCTACAGCATGCACAGTTTGACTATTTTAAGTAATTGAACAGCTGCTAATTAGTGGTTTTAATAGTCAAGGAGAGGGAGAAGCATGTTGTGCATATAAACTGTACCTAAATGTTTTTTTTCTGAATCGGGTTGCACAAGCAAAAGCCTTTAAGATTGCATTTTATCCATGATCTTAACTATTCATATCTGAATCTCCATGTGTGTCCTAATTCATTTCTCACAATGACCCACAATATACATACTTTGAAGTAATTATTTTAACTTTACACACTTTAAAATATTTAGTAGTAGGCACATAGAAACGAAGATGACAATTACATTACTCACCAGGAAGGAATGCTAGCTTTTAACAGAATCATTCTATCTCTGTGCATAGGAATTATAATCCTAACGATTTTTCATGAAAAAATCCTGCCAACGCTTCTTAAGTAATGCTAAGGAAAACATATAGTTGAAAATTTGTTTGCCCAGAATAGTCAACTGATTTATTCAGAATTAACTATTAATTCTGAAGTCTAGGTAACTAAAAAGTTAAAAAAGAAATTTTAGTTTCAAGGTGTGGTTCACGTCAGATATAGCACATAAATACACCCATTTAGAAATTCTAGATACCTTAGAAAACTGCTGTACAAATAGCTGAGGGACTGTGTTATTTGTTGTCATTTTCCATCAGTTGCAAATATTGGGGGCTTACCTGAAACCAGAAAAAAAATGTTAAGTAAAATCCTATAGATTTCATAATTTAAGATAAGAAAATATTGTTTCAACAAAATCATATTTTGCAGTGTTAAATATTTGGAAAGTTTTTAAAATAGTCAAAAACAAAAGGAAGATATCATCCAGCAATAATAAATATGTCAGCACTTTTTTTTTACCTGAAAATGTGTGTTGCTTTTCAGAGAAGAGTGGGGCAAATTCCCCTGCTTGTCAGGCTGGGTGGAGAAGCATCTGAAAAAAACAGAATGGATGATGATTGAAAAGCTTTCTTTGTAAAAATCCTTCTGTGTCCTGGGATTAGATTACTCTTGTCAACTTTATATTTTCAGATATCTTTTGTTTTTAGACTGAATACGTGGAGTTATTTTCTTCTGCTGAGTAATAATAACCTTTGTTGTATTAAATATGTTTTCTAAAAATATATTTAATATTCCCTGACAGAGCAGTTTTCATTCTGTCATTTCTAACGTGTACCATTCATTCCATAGAGCACAGTTTGGCTCTCCTTGCTGTTACCATTATAGCTTTTGCAGGTTTACAGACACATCAGGAAATTCTCCTTCTAATGTTAAAACAGCTTTAAAAAAAAAAATAACACTTGTTTTAAAAAAAATCCTGTCCCCGAAGCCCCATGTTAAAATTTCCCAATTAAAAAAAAAAAAGAACTATTTTATTTCAAATAATTTGAATACTTAGGTTTTGTATTGAATTTTGCTCTTTTGTAAATCACTTTAAATATGAGACTTATGCAGATGTGAAAAAGTTATGCAGAAGAAAGGGGAGCAACACAAATACATACTTTTGCTCCTTTCTCTTCATTATCATAACTGTGTTCACTCACTTAAAAGATTCTGAAGACTACACATTTTAAATTATTTCTGCTGTTGATCACTAAATAATCAGAACTCTATAAATTAGTTGATGGCTTCAGCTTTTTTTAGAAATTTTTACCACAGCCAGTTTTTCGTTTCACTGACTTACCTTCATCCTGCCTAACTCTCTGGTAGTGGTATTTAGTAATAATGAAATGCCTATGGAGGAAACCAAAGAATGAGAAAGCTCTGGAAAACACCAGTGGGCAGTGAGTACCATGAGTTGCAATTTAATTGTACGATAAATACCCGAAGAAAGGGGAAAAAAAAAGAACAACCTTACAGTTGATGGTATGTATTCATTTAGAAAATATATAAAAGGATTTGGAAGGTACAGGAAGTTATCTGTGTTATTCAAACAGAATAGAGTTTTCCTTTTTAGTATCTGGATATTTTAGACAAGAGACAGATTTGGGGCTTTTTTGCCCTTAACACTCATATGTTCAACCCTCAGATATAATTTAAATACTTAGAGCAGGGTGTAGTAATAGAACTAAAGATGTGAATAAAGTTGACGGCTATATGGATTGAAACTGAAGTGAATTACATATTAAAATTATATAAATAAGGAAAGAACTCACTGAGTCCAGGAAAATAGCGGGCGTATTAATACCTAGCAGATCTAGTGAACATTTGTGAGTTGACTTTTACCTTTGTGTAATCTGTTACTTCTTCCCAGAATGGATGCACATTAATTTTTATTTTTGAAAAACCAAAAATAAAGGCAGCTGGGGATTATTTTGATAAGGTTTAATGTTAGATCTTCGAAAGTTTCCAGGATAGGCATTGTCATTGTGCCCACGGAGTGTGTGGGGTGTATTTGTGTGTGTGTCTGTGTGTGTGTATGTAGTTGGGGTGCTGAAAGAAGATGCGGATTATCCAGAACAATTGCAGAAGAGAGAAGTAGCTGCTGTCTTGTAAAGATGGCTAGACTAGTAGAGTACACTCTTAATTGTTTGCTCATAGACTCCTTTGTAATTTGCAGTGTTTTTCTGGGGTAGTGGGACCCTGGGGCAGTCTAGCCTAATTTCACTATCAAAGCCCACAATGCTATACATGTATTTTTCAGAATTTAAGATTAAATCCTCTGCTATTCACTAGCTTTGGTACTTTGGTGAGTCTGTTAATGACTCTGGGCCAGTTTTCTCATTTAAAAATTGGGAATAATAGTATGGGCTTCCCTGGTGGTGCAGTGATAAAGAACCCGCCTGCCAATGCAAGAGACTTGGTTTCAATCCCTGAGTTGAGAAGATCCCCTGGAGAAGGAAGTGGCAGCCCACCCCAGTATTCTTGCCTGGGAAATCCCTTGGACAGAGGAGCCTGGAGGGCTACATATAGTCCATGGGGTTACAAAAAGAGTCGGGCATGATTTAGGGACTAAATAAAAGCAACAACAGTACAAACACAACTAATCTCAGACGATGATTGTGAGGATCAAAATGAAATAATATGTAGCATTTTATAAAATTCTTAAAATATGAAACAAATGAAAGGTATTTGTACTCTAACTACCTGGGGCCCTGGATTTTTAGGACTGTTCTCCCTGTGCATAATTTCTGTCTGTTTCTCTCCTTTTCATTCTCCTCTTTCTGCTACACCACACAGCTTCCTAATGATAGTGTTTCCCCCAGTATCAAACTCAGGGCTTACAACACCTTTCCTAGAGCAGACACTTCAGGGGCTACCAGTTATCAATGTACCGCCTTTTAGCAACCTTCACTACCTGTTCTGAGAGCCCGTACTGAACTCTGGAAGCATTTTTTGTTTTCAGTGAACATGATGCCAACTTAGCCTGTAGAGGGAGTGGGAGGGACACTGCAGAGGAAGGGAATAACTCTCTGTGGTTCCTGTGTGGGTGGGTTCCCTTCTCTTGCTCTGACTGCGGGGATACTCAAGCGTTGTGGGTTTGTGAGGTCATACAATGCAGCTCGCCCCACCCTGCCCCCTGAAGCAAGTTCCTGAGGAACCTGTGTGTTCCCATCCTGGGCAAGGTGAGCATCCCTCTGCACCCCTCCCCGTGTTAACGCCAATACTCCAGGTTTCTCTCCCACAACAGCGTCCTTAGCTCCCTTTGCACTTTCTCCCATAGCTGTGGCTCTCCTGCACGCTGAAGGGTTCTATCTTACATTTCTGTTAACAGTGGACCACCTGTTGGACAGCCTGCAGCCGACCTCTCTGCCTTCCACTGCACTCCCATCATACCCTTTTGAATTAGGTCTGAACCTCAGCCTCAGAAGGGAGCCATTCTTCCAAGTTTGTCCTTCCTTAAGTACATCCACTCAGTCTCAGCATACCTTTTAGTATTCTCTATACATCTCTAGAGCTGCTTTCCCGTCGTACCTTGGTAATTCTTTATATTAAACATTTCCTATTTAAATTACAACTTAGTGGCTAAACAACAATATTTGTGGGCTTCCCTGATGAATCACTGGTAAAGAACCCACTTGCTAATGCAGGAGACTCAGGTTCAAACCCTGGCTTGGGGAGATCCCATGGAGAAGGAAATGGCGACCCACTTCAGTGTTCTGGGAAATCCCATGGACAGAGAGGCCTGGGGTCCATGGGGTTCAAAAAGAGTCAGACATGGCTTAAAGACTAATCAGCAACGACAAATGTTTATTACTATATGGCTTTTGTTTCCTGATTAGTTCCAGACTAATACATTGGCTGATAAATATCACATAATTATATAAAAAATCGTGACAGTCATAAAAGTACCCTAAGTTACAATTTCTATATATGTTATTTGTACTTAATGTATCAACTTAAAATAAGTCATTATGCTTTCTATTGTTTATTAGCATCAAAGGAAAAAAATTCATATAATGGCAGCAGACACCAGTCATATAAATGATATTAGCACTGTGAATCTTGTTTTCAGTTTTATTTAAATTTCTACTTTTCCCCACATTTCTCTAAGACCAACATTTATAGAGCAATCAATAAATCATAATCATAGATGGTTTCTATCTCAGCTATTGCATTCTTAAAATATTTGGAAACAGAGAAAAAGTACAATTCAAATGATCAAATATTTTCCATAACTAGGAGATTTTCTTTATCCCGAGTAGTAAGTGTCTATTATTTTTACTGTCTGTTGGTCAAAGTAGCATTGAATTCTACTGTACTAGTCAAACATCTTTTGTTTGAGTAGAAAATAATGATACTTAATTGGTAAAGCATATGATGAATCATGCTGATAAGAAAATACTATCTGCCTTCATATCTAAGATGCCACTGTTTGTAAGACACATAATTTAATTATTCATTGAATGTATGAACAAAGGAAAAGTTCTGGAATTAATTGTAAGACTGTAAAATATGAGAGACATGATGACTTAGAGATATTAAAATATGAAAAAAATATATACCTCTTTAAAACTGATGAAATGGGATAGAATTCTAATTAATTCTTAATTCATCCTGAATAGTCTCGGTATGGCTGCCCTGCCATAATTGTCAAATTTTAAGTTAAATGAAAAGCTGTTTTCTTTGTATGATTATAACATTGTACTTCTAAAATTGGGAGGTGGTTTGGTATGTTCATTTAATAACCTACAGGTTCAGGCTGGTTAGGCACCATCAGATCACATCACATTTGAACACTCTGCCTTTATTTGTAAGTTGGGTCTTGAGGAAACCTTGGCTGGTTTCAGCTTCTACACTCACATTGGCCTGCCACAATTTCCAGCGCTTTGTTTATTCTTAGGGTCATCAATCTGTATAAAATTAATAAATAGAAACCTCAATTAAATAGAGTTGAGAGACCAGAAGGGGGACCTCTCATACCCTGGGACAATAGTAGAGTCCAACAGGAAGAATAAAGACTCCTTTTCTTTGTTGGCAAGGACTCGACCAATGAAAAGACATGGACTCTTGTTTACTGCAAACCTCCCAATTTCCTTTTCCTCTCAATAAAAATGTTCCTTCCCATGGTGTGGGGAAGACTTGACAGTGACTGGCCATGGTTGCAAATCTTAAACTGCGATTCCTTGTTGATCCCCAATAAATCCATCTTTGCAAGAGATACATCTGGCGGTTTGTTTGTCTCAGGTCAACAAAGGCCGTTCCTTTTCCCTCCGATTCCTGTCACTCGGATGTGAATTCTCTCTGGATCATGCAAGCCTTTGTGGCTGTCCCTGTGTGCCCACATGGTGAGATCTGCGAGGTTTTTTGCATAACTGTCCAGAGGTTTTTGAGTTTGCTCTTTTTATTTTCCTGTCTGAATTATGGATGAATTAAGGGAGATGCATCCACTATTCCAAAACTATACCACCACTGTCAGAATTTTGCCATATCTGTCCCCCACCCCAGCTTCTTTTTTAAAATTGCAATTTCCAGCCCATTAAGTTAATTAGTAAGCTTCTGATGGGTGGAGATCTGTCATTGGAAAAGCGATAGTCTGTGTAGTCTGTGGCTGTGTATCGTGGACTTTATTGAAATACTCTACCTGCATGGTGTACCTGTAGGTAAATGACTGTGCTGTGTGTATCTCTCTTTGGAGATGTTCTATTCACTCCCTCCGCCCTCCCCATTCTCATCAATCTGATTTTCAAAAAAATCTACAAAGTTTGCTTTAATATGTGTCCATAGATTAAACAAGACCAACAGAAATGTATACCTCAACTATATTGTTTTAAACTCACTAATCTCCGCAGTGTCTCTTTTATGGAACATTTTTGTTTTTATTGAATAAACATTGCTTTACATGGAGGGATGTTAAAAATGTTAAAAGAAATATTATATTTGTTATTGTTGTATTTATTTTAAGAATGTTTTATATCCTCTTAACAAGTATCCATAGGAAAAATTTCTCTTGTGTCTCAGTATCAAGAATTGTCAAGAGTTACTATTATCTGAACAACAACTCATACATAGTTTATGAGTATTTTTAGGATATAAATTTTTAAGATCCAAGCCTGATTCTTAAGCTTTTACACTTTGATTAAAGTCAGATATTTTAATATCATTGTATTAACATGAATACTCCTATAAATTTGCCTGCTTTTATAGTACTATTTAGCAATGTTCATTCTTCATTTATTCTTTTTCTCATCTACTTGTGAGACTTTTCTGTCTGATGCTGATAATAAAAACCTTCAATGAAGTGCTAGAGAATGTACTAGCTTCTTGACTTGATGAAATGTCTTCATATTTTCACTTATGAAAATCTTGGCTCTTCATGGTTTCATGCAATAGAACATACTTTCACCTTTATTCATTGCTGTATTTCCTAGAAATAGGAATATTCCTTAGAGATGCTTGAATATCTCTTAACATCCTTTACAGGGCAATGTTTCTATCTCACTTTCTGTAAGATGCTGATATTTCAAATTGTTTGGTTCCCTTCTTCTGTTTTGAGTAGAAATACTTCTCCATTGATTTTAACTTGAACCAGTCAAAGTATTATTCCAATAAATATAAACAAAGTCAAAACTTTGTATCCTTTTAAGAATATTATTACTCTCTACCTTTCTGATTACATCTTTTAAAGAACAAGTACTTCAACTTTAAAGAAAAAATATTTTATGAAGTGTTTGACTCCTAGAGTAAAAAATTCATGAAATGTTTTGATTTTAAAATGTACTCTCTTAAGTCAAAGTACAAAACTTCCAGAAAGCAAACACTGGTGTTGAGGCTAGTTTTAGAAGTACAATATTATAATCATACAATTCTCCAGATTTGTCTGAGTCCTCTGAATGCCTACTGAAATGTATTAACTGTTCTATGGGCAGCAATGAAATTTAGGGAGAAATTTAGGGAGAAATTTCCAGATACTGGGACAGGAATTGGAAGGAGCTTGGAAGGGTTTTATTTCTAGGGGACAGTGAGTATTCAGCAGAACAAAAACTCAGAAACAGAGGCGAGGCAGGTCCTTGTCTCTCAGACCTCAGGTGCCATGTTGGCACTAGACTAGTACCCACAATCATGAGTCTCAGAAAATATGGCTGGGACTGAATTAATATCCACTGTCACAGGTATCTACTAAATCCTCAGAATCTTGAGCTGGAAGCAGGCATCCAGTGAATTCAACTATGGGACAAAACACGAATAAGTAAGGAAATATGTGGGTTGAATAATTAGTATATTTGAAGTAGGATGACTTCACCACATTTCTACAAAATGAGAAAAGATGAAATTATCATAGAAAACACAAGTAGCATTAAAATGATCACGATTCAAGAATAATAGTCAGAGACAGTTACTTGTTTTACTTTTTTTCTTTTTAAAAACTTGCCTATTTCTCATTTAAGTGGCCTCTACTTGACTCCTAACTTTGGCTCCAGGAGCTGGTCTAGTGACGTGTTTTATTTAGTTCCTGGGAGGAGAACAAAAGATCCTTCTTCATGGAAACTCAAACTATCCAACTTCAGGACTGTCCTGAGTATTCTTCTTCTGTGAGGGCCTAAGCTGAGGGATTTGGCCGATTTTCAGGGCACTGGAAATCCAATAAATCTCAAGTCTGGGATTAAGCATAGGATAAGATTATTCATAAGAGTCAAGAGAATGTATTGGCAAATAGACTAATTGTGAGAACAAATCTAAAATACTTGGGTATGGGGACTTTCCTGGTGGTCCAGTAGTTAAGACTTTGCTGACAAAGGTCCGTCTAGTCAAAGCTATGGTTTTTTCAGTAGTTACATACGGAGGTAAGACTTAGACCTTAAAGAAAGTTGAGTGCCAAAGAATTGATACTTTGCTTTTGAACTGTGGTATTGGAGAAGACTCTTGATAGTCCCTTGGACTGCAAGGAGATCCAACCAGTCCATCCTAAAGGAAATCAGTCCTGAATATTCATTGGAAGAGCTGATGCTGAAGCTCCAATACTTTGGCCGTCTGACGTGAAGAATTGACTCGTTGGGAAAGACCCTGATGCTGGGAAAATTGAAGGCAGAAGGAGAAGGGGATGACAGAGGATGAGATGGTTGGATGGCATCTCCGACTTGATAGACATGAGTTTGAACAAGCTTTGGGAGTTGGTGATGGACAGGGAAGCCTGGCGTGCTGCAGTCCATGGGGTCACAAAGAGTCAGACATGACTGAGCGACTGAACTGAACTTTCAGTGCAGGGGTACAGGGTCCATTCCTAGTCAGGGAGCTGAGATCTTACATGCCTAGTGGCCAAAAAGCCAAACATAAAACAGAAGCTATATTGTAACAAATTCAATAAAGGCTTTAAAAATGGTCTGCATCACAAAATCTTTAAAAAATAAATAAAATAAAATTTGAGGGGCAGTCCTGCAGTTAACAAAATCTCTATGAGGGGAAAAATTGGAAGCAATGTCACATTTTATTTTCCTGGGCTGCAGAATCATTGTGCATGGTGACTGCCATCATGAAATTAAAAAACCCTTACTCCTTGGAAGTAAAGTTAAGATAAACCTAGATGGCATATTGAAAACCAGAGACATCACTTTGCCAACAAAGGTCTGCATAGTCAAAGCTATGGTTTTTCCAGTAGTCGTGCAAATGCGAGAGCTGGACCATAAAGAAGGCTGAGTGAGCAAAGTCTTAACTACTGGACCACCAGGAAAGTCCCCATACCCAAGTATTTTAGATTTGTTCTCACAATTAGTCTATTTGCCAATACATTCTCTTGACTCTTATGAATTCAAACATGTTTTTGAATTGTGGAGCTGGAGAAGACTCTTGAGAGTCCCTTGGACAGCAAGGAGATCAAACTAGTCAGTCCTAAAGGAAATCACCCCTGAATATTCGTTGGAAGGACTGATGCTGAAGCTGAAGCTCTCATACTTTGGCTACCTGATGCAAAGAGCTGACTCATGGAAAAAAAGATCCTGATGCTGGGAAAGATCGAAGGCAGCAGAAGAAGGGGGCAGCAGAGAATGAGATGGTTAGATAGCATCACTGACTCAGTGGACATGAATTTGAGCGAAGCTGGGAGACGGTGAAGGACAGAGGAGCCTGGCATGATGCAATCTGTGGAGTTGCAAAGAGTCGGACATGACTTAGTGACTGAACAACAACAGCTGTTAGCAACATCTAAAAGTAGCAGAACAAGGTCTATCTGACAGTAGCATTTTACCTCTCTGAAATTAATATTTTATGGCAGTGAAAATATACCTGCTGCTTACCTTAACTCACTTATATTCATTGACATACAGTTAAGTTCTCCTGGCAGCTGTTTCTAAGTACAGAAGGAGAATCCCAGGAAGCCAGGCATTTATAGGATATAGAGGCTGAATGAGTTAATCCTTCTCCTTACAAAAAACTTGATTAACAAGAGTTTTTGCAAAAGTGATTTCACAAGTCTGTAATTTAAATGGAACCATAAACCAAAGTGTTTCCTTTCTCTCAGCAAATGAAATTTAGAAAATTATACTACAGAGAAGGACTCAGGAGTATATAATCACATCCTACCTTCTCTTGATAGCAGAATAATGGTATGACCTTACCACTGTCTTTCCTGTTGCAATTCAGTTTTACATTAAAATTATGAGGGAAATAATTATATCGATTTCTTTTTCTTAGTGTAATTTATAAAAACCTGGCATTAAAGTCCATATTTTTGTGTATGATTGTCTTTATGATTGCACTGGGATGTTATTCTGTTGGGACATGAGATTTTTGTAACTGAATCCCTAAAGTGTCTGAAATATTGCATGATGCATAGAAGGTATTCAATAAAAGAAAGAATGAGTGAATGAATGTTCTAAGGAACGTTTACAATTTGATGAAGGAAAATACATGGTACAGCACAGTGTGAGAAGGCAGAGAAGGCTAAAAAAACTGATGCTCTTTCTTTTCCCTGCAGATTCATGTCCCGTAAAATAAGATATACTATGCTATTTCATGCCTCTGTCTCTCATTTTTGGCTTATAATTAGCTTGTAATTTTAATGCTAAAATGTGTATTAGGGGGTGATAATAAAATACAATGTTTTTTAATAGGCAGGATATTAGTACAAAGAATTCTAAATAGAAATATTTTATTCACTAGGTTTCAAGGCAGATATTTCTCTGAATACTTATGAAACCATGATAGAAAAACTTAATTTCCCTCTGGGAAATTTCTATAAGCAGGAAATAGTGTATCATATGGGAGCTCTAATAAATTCACTTTGATGATACTATTTACTGTTTTTCCCAGGGTTATTTAATTAGTCAAATGGACTTAATACAGTAAAAAAAAAAAAACCCTTTCTGAATCTGTATCCATATGTGATAAAAGTACACATATTTTTAATATTGAAATAAATATTTACCATGGATAATCATGAAATTTGAGTAAGGGTACACAATGAAATTAAAAGATGCTTAATCCTTGGGAAAGAAGTTATGACCAACCTAGACATCATGTTAAGAAGCACAGACGTTACTTTGCCAACAAAGGTCCATCTAATCAAGGCTATGGTTTTTCTGGTAGTCGTGTATGGATGTGAGAGTTGGACTGTAAAGAAAGCTAAGCACTGAAGAATTGATGCTTTTGAATTGTGTTGCTGCAAAAGACTCTTGAAATTCCCTTGGACTTCAAGGAGATCCAACCAGTCCATCCTAAAGGAGATCAGTCTTGAATATTCATTGGAAGGACTGATGTTGAAGCTGAAACTGGAGTACTTTGGCCACTTGATGCAAAGAGCTGATTCATTTGAAAAGACCCTGATGCTGGGAAAGATTGAAGATGGGAGGAGAAGGGGACTACAGAGGATGAGATGGTTGGATGGCATCACCGACTCAATGGATGTGAGTTTGAGTAAACTCTGGGAGTTGATGGACAGGGAGGCCTGGTGTGCTGCAGTCCTTGGAGTCTCAAACAGTTGGACACAACTGAGCGACTGAACTGAACACATTGGAAGAGTGTTTGATATATTGTAAGCACCATTTAACTCTTAAATATATAATTATTATTATTTGAAAGACATTATTCACTCACCTGAGTAAATATTCAGTAAAGAATTGATTTTAAAAAAATAGCCAGAGTTTGACATAGAGCATGACGTGGGAGAAATTCTTCATTGTAGAAATATAAGTTGTAAATTGCTTAAATATCTAGAATCTACACTATTAATTGGGAGGAGTCCATTAGTTTTGGAGTAACAAGTTTAAATGTTGTTTCTTTCACTTACTGTCTTTTCTTTACCTGCCTCAGTACCATCCTCTATAACATGGGGATAGTATTATCTACGTCACGATCATTATAAAACTGAAAGGTTCATTTAAATAAGACTGTGTGCATGTTTGCATATCACTGGGTACGTGGTATGTGCTAAAATATCGTTGCTGTTATTGCATAGTCATTGTTAATACTGTTTATCATCTGGTCTGTCCATAGACACTGCATGAATTCTCTGTATACATCTATCCTTCTTAAACAGTCAATTGGATTTTTAAAAATATATCTCTGATATCTCATGTTCTTGACTTTTGCTGTACCTGCTATCAGCCGATAATAGAGAAGATAATGAAGAGAAAGGAGGAAATAATTCCTCATTACTTCCATAAATTGATAATGCTGATTACTAAGAGTTTTACCTTATAATGGTCTCTACTGACTTTTCTTTAACATCTGCTCCTTAGTCCTAATATAGCTACTTTGATTCCTGACTCAGTTCTCTTTTTAAACAAGTAGAAAAGGTGACATGCTGTTCAAAATCCAGAACTCAGAATCTACATAGTGTTTTCTAAAATCTAAGAGAGAGATGTTTGTGTTTTGAATTTGAAATAGCATTCCTAGCAAGACCATGCTAATTCCACCACAAAGAGCAAAAAGTCGTTACAACACCAGATTGTTATCTAATTACTAAAGAACAAAACTGCTTTATTAACTCGGATTTAAACATTTAAAATTTTGGGCTTCCCTGGTGCCTCAGATGGTAAAGAATCCGCCTGCAGTGTGGGACACCTGGCTTCAGTCCCTGGGTTGAGAAGATCCCCTGGAGAAGGGAATGGCAACCCACTCCAGTATCCTTGCCTGGGGAATTCCATGGACAGAGGAGCCTGGCAGGCTACAGTCCATGGGGTCCCAAAGAGTCAGACACTACTGAGCGACTTTCACTCATCTCACAAACAAATTTTAAATCCCATTAGATTTACACTCCAAATAGTGTAAATTTGGAGATTTACACTAATCTCCAGTCTTTTGTTACATGCATTCCCTTGCTGGTTGTGGGTATGATAAGGCTTGTGCTGCCTGGCATTGTCTGTTAGTTGTGAGTAGAAAGGAGTCTGAAACAAGGATGAATTTTTGAGCAAATCGAAAACTTCACCAGTCATGGAAACCCATGAAGTAATAAAAGACTAAGTTGAAGTAACTTATAATTTACCCTACAAAATTTTCTTAAGTTTCCCCAACTCTTCCACTGAAATTCCAACGTGGCCTTTGGTTTTTGGCTGAGATGTACACCTGCACACTCACTATTTGTAATAATACTCTCTACATATTCCATGTTGGGTCACGGTCCCTTTAAACAGTTAGCAAATCTTTCTTTGAGGTCTGCAGTATAATAGCTCTGGTGACATGCTGGCCTCCTGAACTCAGGAGTCTCCTCTCTAACAGGGAAAGTGGTTATCAGTCAAGAAATCACAAATCTGATGAGTATTAAAATGGAGCCATATTCTATTCTTGACAAAAGTGGGAGTGACATTTCTTAAGAAAAGCAGATTTTCTCAAGAAAATGAAGCAATTTGTAATGAAGCCTCACTACTAAATAGCTCACCTTGGAGAGAATGCAACAGAGTCTTATATTTAATTGCACACCTTGATGAGACATATTATAGTGAAACTCGTATGGATATGTGTAGATATGCAAATGTGGAGTTTCAATTTCTTTTTGAGGTGGGTTGGGGCATTAGGGGAAATTTAGGGCATGAAAATATTGAATAATTTATTCCTTCATCAGAAGAGTTACAGGAATTTCCCATTCTGTCAAAGAATGCATTTTCCTTTTGGATTGATCTGAACCCTGTAAAGAGATATGGTGAAAAGTCTGATGATCTCTATGTACCTCTGAAGAGTGCCATCATGGTGTCAGCATAAATATCTTTATGTTTTTATCCTCCAGTTTTATTGAGATATAATTGAAATCTAGTGCTGTGTGAGTTTAAGGTGTATAGCACAATGATTTTATGTAAATACATCATAAAATGATTATTACAAAAAATTTAATGAATATTCATCATCTTGTATAGAAACAAAGTTGAAAAAAAATACGTTGTGATGAGAGCTCTTAGGATTTACTGTCTTAATGTTCGTATGTAACATACTGCTGTATCAATTATATTTATCATGTTGTACATTACATCTCTAGTACTTATTTATCTTGTAACTGAAAGTGACTGCCTTCATCTAGTTAACCTTCTCCCCACCTCCGCCTCTGGTAACCACAAATCTGCATAAATATCTTTGAAAGTTTTTTTTAAGGGAGTCAGAAAATCACCACACTATTTTTATTATCTGTATGAAATCTCAATATATAGTATAATAAAATAGAACTAGACATAAACCAGATCTAATCTAGTCAAAGAACTAATTCAACTGTCTGATAGGATTTTACTAGTTCTTAACTCTTGTCACAATGCATTTGGAGGCCACACCCAGAATCCATATATTGACCTCTTAATACCTTTCCCCACCATAATGGCTCTTTGGAGAAGTGGCTGATTCCAAGAAGGAGACAAGGTAAGTGTAAGATGATCCTGTAATAAAGTCTTTATGCTGTAAGGTAAGAAAGAACAAAAAAAAAAAAAAGAGGGAAGAAGAAGAGGAGGGAAGTATGGATAGAGAGGGAGGAAGGAAAAAATATGCATGTGTTACAATGGGGAGCAAAGAAATAGGTGAGAGAGATTAAGCAGTACACATTTCCAGTTGCAAAATAAATGATTCATGGGTATGAATGTACAGGCTGGGGAAGACAGTCAATAACTGTGTGATGTCTTTGGGTAGTGACATATTGCATCTAGACTGATCCTTGTGATCATTTTGAAATGTTTAGAAAAATCAAAACAGTATGTTTTGTACCAGGAACTAATATAATGTTGTAGGTCAATTATCCTTCACAAACAAAAATCTCATGGAAAAAGAGATTGGATTTATGGTGACCAGAGCTGGGGGTCTAGTGGCCAGGAGTGGAGGAGGGCATTGGATAAAGGCAGTCAAAAGGTACAAAATTCCAGTTAGAAGATACGAAAATAGTAGGGATATAATGTACAACATGATAAGTATAATTAATACTGCTGAAAGTTGAAAATATGAAGGTTGAATACTCATCACAAAAATTTTTTTCTCCTGATATTTTTTTTAAGTTTGTGTCTGTGTGAGGTGAGTGATGTTCACTGAATTTATGGTGATGGTTATTTCACGATGTAGTTAAGTCAAATAATTATGCTTAAGTTTATGCAGTGCTATATATTAATTACATCTCAATAAAAATAGAAGAAAAAATTTTTAAATAGCTAAAAGTACCGAGAGTTCTTTTTACTGGAAGATATGTTCAGTGTGCTTATTTTGTGCAACTGTAATAAAATAATAAAATACATAACACCAAAAAAAGAAATACATGTATTACAGGACATAGGATCCTGTTTGAAAGGGCTCCTACTGGCTAAACATGGGAAAATTTGAGCACCAGAATAGTTAAAGAGTTAGTAATTCTAATCCAGTGTAAAAAGCAATAGAATGTACAGTACACCCAGATGATCAGTTGATGAATGAATGAATGAATGCTAGAGAAGGGAGGTTCCCACAGTAGAATACTGAGGATTGAGTTGTAAATGTGGAGGGAATGACGGAGTTGGAAAATTGGACTTTGCAACCATTATAGTAAAGATCTGAAGAGGAAAGAATTTTAAGTGGATACTAAGTCTAGAGTATCAGTATATTTGCATAGCCCTAAAGAGTTTCCCCCAGAATTGTTCTTACTTACAAGGGAAAAAAATAATAATTATTCAGTCAGGAAATCAGAGGACACCTTGGCTAGTGACCAGAATTATTATCACCGCTGAGGAGCAGATGGACATTGAATGCCTCCCTAAGAGGACACAACATCACCGATGTAGTATTCTAACTGGAAATGCATACCCTCAGTCTGATCATGAGAAAATAGCAGACAAATCTAAAATGAGAAATGGTCTGTTGGAAAAAAGAAGACTCTAATTCTTTAAAAGTGTCAACGTCATAAGAAACAAAGGAAAGCTAAGGAAATGTTCCATTCCCAGCCTTCCTAAAGAAGACTAATGAGGCTTAACCACTAAACGCTGTATCTAACCCTAGTCTGGATACTACTATACTAAAGAAGAAAATATTATAAAGGACATTATTATGTCACCAAAACTGAAAGAATGATGGTTAATTAAACAAAATAACTTATCTGTTAATTGCTGAAGTTAATAATTGTACTGGGGTTCAGTACGACAATACCCTATTCAGTGTAGGAATACACACTGAGACATTTAAGGGAAAATGTCATGAAGTATACTACTTACCCTCAAATATTTCAGAAAATATACATATAGATTCTTAAAAATATGCATATACAAATCTAAGTATTAAGCAAATAGAATAAAATTTTAACAATATATGTAAAGGTATCTAGATTTTTTGCTGTTCTCATTTTTTAATTTTTCACAGGTTTAAAATTATTTCCAAATGAGAACCTAAAAATCTATTTATATAATAAAGTTATTTTAAATGTTGAAGTGCAAAAATTTATTTCAGTGATATTACAGTTGTGACAAAAGCAAAGCTTCCTATATTAAATAATTCAAAATTTGAAAATACCATGTAACATGTCTTCTTAAGAAGGATTAAACTTTATTGCTTTAAAAATGTTATTTTTAATATTATGTAGATACATAATGCTATTATATGTATTAATAGTATTGTGTATTTACATATTGTCTGGAAAACACTGATTTAAGAATAGATGGATCAATAGTTTAATTGATATTTACTATTTTAAGGAAATTCATGAAATATTTAATTATAGTTTCTCTTGGAGACCTAGTAGTAAGATGATATTTTTAAAGATAATTTAAGAAATCAATAAAAGCTCCACTTTTATTTCAATATTTCACTATTTCACCTTTTCAAGTAATTTACTGTTGCCTCTGATGAATATAGTTAATATAACAGCTCTTATCTTAACCAAACACAGAGCTGATAGTTATAAAGATATTGAAACACAACCTTTTTCTGCCATAGACACAAGATTCCCTTATCTGTTGAAACAAATACCTCTTCTGTTCATTGATATTAAGTTAATAAGTGAATGTTTCTCTTCCATAATTTACATAAGAAGATTTCAGTTGACTTAGCTAAATAACACACTGTGCTGAACCAAAGATGAAAGTCTTGATGTTGCTCTTGCTTGAAGAATGTAAAAAATGATGAGCAATTCTAAAATATTTCCATTTAATTTTCAGCAGACATCTAAAGTATTGTTAGCAGTGAGATTCTTAAACTATATCAATAGTGGATGAGTGGATGAGTCCTTTAAATTTTAAGTTAGCCTACTTCCTCAAAATCATGTTTTAAAGGCAGCCATCTGACTGTGTAATTGGTAAGCAAAATAATGGATTCATAACTTTGTATTATTTATTTCCAGTTGTCATCAATCTTTCTTTTTCATTGATCTTAAATCTGTTAACAAAAGCAATTAGCACACATTTGTAGTAACCAAAACCTTTTTATTTATGGAATTATATAATGAAAAGACCCTTAACACTGTACATACACATAGTAAACATTGTGCAAAATTGCTCATTGAGTTTAATTAGATTATCATAAACAAATTAGAAATGGTTGAAGTTACTTAGTAACTGATTCCTTGAGTATATCTTGAGACCAAATCTGCCTTGTATAGCTAAAATTTGAAGTTGCTTTTGTATAATCCAAAGAGTCAGGTACTTCAGTAAATAACTTAGGTATATAAATTGCTGTCTGCTTTGTTCTAAACAACTAGAGTCAGTATTTATAAATATTTGAATAATTGACAATCATTTTCAGTTTCCTTCTGTACATTAGATCCTCAGATCTTGTCGTCTTATAATTGAGCGTTTGTGCTGTTTGATCAACATCTACCCATTTTCTCCTCCTTCCAGTTTTTGGCAATCACCATTCTACTCTCTGTTTCTGTGAATTTGACAGTTTTTTTTTTAGATTCCAAATTTAAGCAATACAGCTTTTCTGTATGGCTTATCTCAATTAGCCTAATGCCTTCCAGGCACAAATGGCAGGATCTCTTTCTTTTTATGGCTGAATAATGTTTCGTTACATATATGATGAAATATAATGTGTTAGATGAGTTTCCCTCATAGCTCAGTTGGTAAAGAATCCGCCTGCAATGCAGGACAACCCGGTTTGATTCCTGGGTTGGGAAGATTCCCTGGAGAAGGGATCCGCTACTCACTCCAGTATTTTTGGGTTTCTCTTGTAGCTCACCTGGTAAAGAAATCCGCCTGCAATGTGGGAGGTCTGAGCTCAATCCATGGGTTAAGAAGATCCCCTGGAGAAGGGAAAGGCTACTCACTCCAGTATTCTGGCCTGGAGAATTCCATGGACTGTGTAGTCCAGGGGGTCTCAAAGAGTCGAACATGACTCACTTTCACTTCACTTCACTTCAATGTGATATATGTTTCATATTTTCTTTATCCATTCATCTGCGAATAAGCTTAGGTTGTTTCCATGTCATGGTTATTGTGAATAATGCTGCATTGATCATAGTGAAGGTATTTTTTATATACTAATTTTATTTCCTTCATATATATATATAATTTATAATATATATAATTTATCCAGCAGTGGGATTTCTGTATCCTATGGTATTTCTTTTTTAATTTTTTGAGGACTCTCCATGCTATCTGCACAGTGGCTATACCAGTTTACATTTTCACCAGCAGTGCACAAGGGTTCCCTTTTTCTGCACATCCTTGTCAATATTTGTTTCCTTGACTTTTTGATAACAACCATCCTAACAGATGTGAGGTGACATCTCACTGTGGTTTTGATTTTTACTTCCCTGATGAGTAATGATTTTGAACATCTTTCTGTGTACCTGTTAGCCATTTACTTATCTTTTTTGAAAAATGTCTATTCAGGTCCTCTGCCTATTTTCAATCAGATTATTATTTTGTTTTGCTACTAAGTCATATGAGTTCCTCGAAAGGGGTTAGACATCAACCCCTTATCAGATAAATAATTTGCAAATATTTTTTTTCTGTTCTTTAGATTGAGTTTTCATTTTGTTGTTTCTTTTGCAGTGAAGAAGCTTTTAAGTGAGATGTAGTCCCACTTGCTAGTATTTTATTTTGTTGCTTATGCTTTTGGTGTCATATCCCCCCAAATCCCTGCAAGACAACATTAAGGAAATTTCCCCCTACGTTTTCTTCTAGGAGTTGTATGGTTTCAGGTCTTACATAATTCTTTAACCTACATCTTGTTAATTTTTTCCCCTTTAAAAATACTTACTTACTTTTGGCTGCCCTGGGTCTTCATTACTGTGCAAGGGCTTTCTCAAGTTGCAAAGAGCGGGATCTACTCTCTAGTTGCTGGGTGTGGGCTTCTCATTGCCATGGCTTCTCTTATTGTGGAACACAGGCTTAGGAGTTGTTTTACACAGACTTAGTTGCCCAGAAGCATGTGGAATCGTCCCAGATGAGATTCAAACTGGTATCCCCTGCATTGGTAGGCAGATTCTTTATATCACATTAATTTTTTTAAATGGTGTAAGATAGGGGTCCAGTTTTCTTTTGTTGCATGTGAATAACCAGTTTTCCCAGTTTCATTTGTTGAAGAGACTGTCCTTTTCTCATTGTGTGTTCTTGCACCCTTTGCAAAATTAGTTGACCACGTAATGTGTAAATTTAATAATAGTTCTGGGCTCTCTGTTCTGTTTCATATGTGTCTATTTTTATGCCATTATCATACTGTTTGGATAACTATGGCATTGTAGTATAGTTTGAAACCCGCAATTGTGATGCCTCCAGTTTTATTCTTTTTCAAGATTTCTTTTGACTGTTGGGATCAATCTCCTCTGAGATCTGATCCTTTCTGTGTAGTTATTCTCCATTCTTTTTGCTTCCACTGTGTTGCAGTAGGTCCTTAGCTGCTCCTTCCCAGAGTTATTTTTGTTTGTGGATAGCTATTTAAGTTTTTTCTTTTTTTTGAGAGAGAGGATGAAGGCTAATATAACCTACTCTGCCATCTCACTGAAGTCACTGCTGAGTAATGTTGTAAACACTAGATAGGTGCTAAAAGTCCCAAAGATAAATAGATGTTATTTTATTACAGCATCTGATATAGTGTAGTTATTGCATGTAAGACACTGAGATATATATGTGTGTGTGCATGAACCTGCTACACATACACGAACACACACACACATGTCAATGTTTGATAGATTGACCTAAACAGACAGAAATGCCCTCTAATGGAGGATGTAGGCTTACCACGTCTGGGCTAAATCTGGCCTGTTTCCATAGGGCACTCTTTGGTGCTGAGGTCTGGCTTGGGGAGGATGCAGTTTAGGGGTGGCAGGTGACGATGGGTATGACAAAGGCAAAAGGAAGCAGTTTTTTTAGGAACCATTTACATGGTTTCTCTGTAGCTTTACCCCCATGTCGCACTTACATTTTGTAAATTTTTCTAACTTCTGAATACTTTGTTTTCACTTTTTGGAGATAGAGAATCATGAGAAATTTCAAACTGAATTGGAAGAATGTGAACCTTTGACCAAAAGTTTCCATCAAAATATGCGTAAAAGTTTGCATATTTCTATTTCTGCTACTTATAAATTAGTTAGGCATAGAGAAGATTAACTTACTAGTCACAGAGAAGTCAGGTAGTTTACTTCCTGTTTGGGTCACTCACTCATTCATTCATTCAATGATTAGAAAGCAACAGAATTGCAGTCAGCACAGTTAATCAGTTTCCTTGTCAGTCTGTCCTTATGAGGAAAGTCAGTCAGTATGTTATTTTTCTTTTCTTACTTTTGACTTTGTTTATTCAGAAAATCTTTCCAGAGTGCCTACTATTTGCTGCTTGGAGTAGAGGACAGAAAGAGGAATAAGCTAAACTCTTTGCAGATAAGAGTTCGTTATCTGTGAATGCAACTTCCTGGCTCAATTTGTATCATAATACTAGAAAAATACTATATGGTTCTTATAAATTTGGAAATCATCACCATTTTTAATAGTTTACAGTGTTACATAAGCAAAACTGTGATATGTTGGTGAAAAATCTGTATTAACATATTCAAAGTTTTGTTAAAACACAGATTATCTACACCCAGAGTTTCCAATTCAGTGTTTCTGGGGTGAGATCTAAGACTGTGGTTCAAACAAGTTCCCAGATGCTGCTGGTGCTGCTGGTACCAGAAGCACACTTTGATTTAAATCAGGGCGTCATAAACTAAAGGCATAAGCTAAATCCACTCACCACTTAGGTTTATTTTTACAAATAAAGCTTTATTGAAACACAGCCACACCCACAGCAACTGTGTACCGCTGTTCTTGTGCTTCTGTGTCAGCCTTACATAACTGTGAGAAATTTGTGACCTGCAAAGTCTAAAATATTTACTATTTGATCTTTTACAGGAAAAAAGCTGAAAATGCCAAACTCTAATTTAAAGGATCACTGTATTATTGTCTGGGATTCTAATTTAACACTATTCCTGTGATTTTTAGTTGAACATTATCTTAATAAGCACAATTCCAAAGCACGAATTATTTGCTTAGAGATTTTTTATGGTACATTCTACAAACAGGTTCCAGAAAGTGTGGACTGAAGAGTAAAGTAGAAATTCCTTTCCACTCCCCCAGAGTGTGACTATGCCAGTAAGAAAAAGAGAGCAAACTGCAGTTAAAAGAGCAAATAGTTTGGAGACCAGATCTAATTTTTATTCTAATTTTGGTTCCCATAGTGAATATGTTCATTTTATTTACTAACAAAATTAATTTTTTTGTAAATTATGAAAGGAATATCACTTTAAATATCACTTTTTGCTTATTTTTTCAGAACAATGAGTTTTTCAGTAGATCTTCCACTGGAACATAAATACAAATGTGAAAGCAATAAAATAACGAAAGATAAAAATGGCATCGATAGAAAATTGATCACTAAGAATTGAAAGAGATGTCAGACTATCTCTACAGTTCTCCCCAGTGAATCTGATATTAAATAGTATCAGAACTGTAAATGAGCCCATATATGCATGCCTATTTGAAGTATGCCTGCATGCTAAATTGCTTCAGTCGTGCCTGACTCTTTGCAACCCTACAGACTGTAGCCTGCCAGGTTCCTTGGTCCATTAGATTCTCCAGGCAAGAATACTGGAATGGGTTGCCATTTCCTTCTCCAGGGGATCTTCCCAACCCAGGGATCAAACCCACATCTCTTATGTCTTGAAGCATAACTCTCATTATTTGAGATGAAAATAAGACTAGACCTTATTGCCCTGTTATGGAATGAATGGTGTCACCTCAAAATTTATATATTGTAGCCTTAACCTCAAATATAATTGCACTTAGATACAGTGTTTTTAAGGAGATTAAGGATAAATTAGATCATAAAAGTAGGCTCCTAATCTGACACAGCTGGTGTCTTTACAAGTAGAGGATGAGACACCAAAGATCTCTCTTTTCTTTGAGCTGATGGACATAGAAAAGCCCATGTGAGGACACAGTGAGAAGACAGTTATCTATAAGCCAGTAAGAAGGGTCTCACCAGAGACCAAGCTTGATGTACCTTAATCTTGGACTTCTCACCTTTAGAATTATGTGAGAACAAATGTCTGTTCAAACCATCCATTCTGTGGTATTCTGTTATGTCATACTGAACAGACTAATACATGTCCCTATTGCAAAAAGACCTCAGCAATAATTAAACGTCATCGTTTTTATTTGAACCGTACATCTTGCAAAGGTATTTGAAAAGAGATTGCAAGTATTTTCAAGGAAAGGTACTAGAATTTCTATATCAAAATTGAGAAAAACATAGGGGAGAAACTTAAGGAGGAGTAGAAGAAATAGAGGAATAAGTAACTAAGAAAATGACAAAGATATCCTTCTTTCCTTAAGTGATGGGAATTAACTAGAGGAGAGAGGTATAAAGAATTCATTGTAATACAGTAGAATAGTGTATTAATATTCTGTTGTTGCCATAACAAGTTACCACAAACTTAGCAGCTTAAAACAAAATTTATTATCTCACAGTTTGAAAGGTCAGAAGTCCAGTGTGGAATTCACTAGACTAAAATCAAGACATTGGGAAGCTGCATTCCTTACTGGAGACTCTGGGAAAGAATTTGCTTCCAAACTGATTACAGTTGTTGAGAATATTCAGTTCTACGTGGCCAGAGGACTGAAATTCTTTTCCTTGTTGACTAGCAGTGGGGGCCATTCTCAGCTTCTAGAGACCGTATGAATGCCCTGTCTCACAGTCCCCTTCACTGTAAAAGCCAGGTCAGGTCTTTCTCGCACTTTGATTCTCTCTGATCTTTCTGTTTCATCTCTCCTGATTCTTATTTTCCCTTTTTTTTTTCCTTTGGCTTTTAAAATCTCAGAGGTGATTATCATTGGGCTCACTCTGTCTTAAAGTCAGCTGATTAGTAACCTTAATTCCATCTGCAGCATTCCTTCACAGCAGAAACTAGAATAGTGAATGAATAACCTGATGAGGGGAATCTTGGGAGGGGACATCCTTAGAGACAGTGTCTGTGATCATGTTACCTGTAAGGTACATTTAGAACTCTTAATACCAGTTTTTTTTTTTTTTTTTTTTGCCACCACTGCAGCAGTTAACTTTGGCACCATTACTCCTGTCATAGGAAGGTATTTAGAGAAAGCTCATTTTTGCCTTGCTCTTTCCTTGCAGCCACCTTGTCTTAGAACAGAGGAGGAAGTCTTTGGGCATTTGGCCTGAGAGCAATCTAATATAAAACATACTGTGCAGAACCTTTCTCTCTGCCGGCAGACTTTAAGCCTTGAAACAGTCTCCTACACACCTACCTTTTCTCCCCTAAGAATGAATTCTTCTCCAGAAAGATACTTGGATTCTTCTCGAAATAGACTCCTGCTCTTCCTACCTGTTAGGACCTACAGGTTTGCCCAGATATGCTCAAGTCTTAGGATAAAGATAGATTAGGTTAAAACTGAAATTCTTGCTAGATCATGCTGCAAAAATGTACACTGGAACCTCCATTTTCCTTAGGTTTGGGGTATAATTTGTTCAGACTCCTCAGGTTCATGGTCTGTGAGAATTCAAACCCTTCTCCATGGTTTCTACATATTCCCCTCCCGCATACTTCCTCATATTCCTGTTTCCCCTTCCTGTGTGTGTCTGTGAGTGTGTGTGTGTGTTTGTGTGTGTGTGTGTGCTCAGTCGTATCTGACTCTTTGTGACCCCATGGACTATAGCCTGCCAGGCTCCTCTGTCCATGCGATTTTCCAGGCGAGAATACTAGAGCGAGTTGCCATTTCCTACTCCGGGGCATGTTCCCAACTCAGAGATCAAACCTGCTACTCTTGAGCCTCCTGCACTGGCAGGCAGATTCTTTACCACTGCAACACCTGGGGAGCCCCGTTTTTCTGTGTTTGCATAATTATCAGGTAGGATTTGCTTTGAGCAGCAGTATAACAGGAATGCAACAAGGGCTCCAACAAATACAATGTCTTCATTGCCCTGGGCTCTTTCTTTCTGTTCCTCCAAGCTCAGTGCAGGGCCAGACTCTTACCCTCCTAATTGCAAGATGGCTGTCTTACCATCATTCCCCTGAACACACTTTCAGCAGGAAAAAGGAAAATGAGAGGTCGGAGAGCAACCTTCATAAGGAGACCCCAATTCCCGGCTGTCATCTCGCTGCATTTCAGTGGAGAGAATTGTGTACCTGGACACATTCATCTGGGGGAAAAAAAAAAAAAAAGAAACTCTGTTAATTAATTAAGAAAGATGAGGGTAGGAGTTATTAGACAGGCATTAGCAGTGGCTTCCACAATGAGTATGTCCTGTGTGCTAAGTCGCTTCAGTTGTATCTGACTCTGTGTGACCCCATGGGCTGTAGCCTCCCAGACTCCTCTGTATATGGGGATTCTCCAGGCAAGAATTCAGGAGTGAGTTGCTACACCCTCCTCTTGGGGATCTTTCCAGATTAGGGGTTTCTAGATTGTAAACGAGCAACATTACTCATCTAGTGCCACTTGTAGGATCTTCGATCCTGACCCAGGGATAGAACTTGTGTCTCTTATGTCTCCTGCACCGACAGGCAGGTTTTTTTGTTGTTGTTTTGTTTTTACCACTAGCACCACTTGGGAAGCCCTTCTAAAGCAAACAGTCCTGCCACTCATCAATTCTTACCAGGGATCACTCCACAGCAAGTCTTTTCAGGAGTTTAAGGACTTTCCTGAAGAGCTGAGCAGTTTCTCAAATGTCTTTCAGGCTCCACCTGGTACTGCTTTTCACTCCTTATTTCATATGAACTGGTCTGGCCATCAATGCAGAATTCCTAAGACACATGCCTAGGCCAGTCATTAATACAGTAATTTCCCGCTCTGCCGCCTACATGATGCTTTGATGGAAAAATACATATTGTAACAAGAAGAAAACTTTCATGCCCCACATTTATATTGTCAAAATAATTCTGTTTCCCACCTTCTCACAATTGCAATCTCCAGGAAGTCAATATCACAGCCCAGGTGGAGAGAAACTGCTGGGAGAAACCAGCGTTTGAAACTGTTCTTCCGAACTTAAATAAATTGTTAAAATTCAGTAGGGTTGTAGCAGCGTGATAGTACAGAGTCTGAAGCTATTTCATTAGGAGTTGGGAGACTGAGTCCTGCTTCTTTGCTGTGACGCTAAGAATGACTGCTGTAAGAGGCTGTAAGAGTCCGGTTTTTTTTGATCCCCGTGTTCCCATCTGTAAAATGGAGCTGGTCATAATGATCTTTAAGGTCCCAAAGTATTCTGAATTGTCAGGGGGAGCAAAAAGCTTGTAATCAGCCATTGTTTTAACAGGAAGGAGGAATATAAGGAAAGGAAGGTGGGAATGGAAGGAGAAAGCCACAGAGAAGAGGCAGGGAAGGCAGGAGAGAAAGGGGTGTGGGGAGAATGTCTAACCTGGTCAGGCAGACAGTTACAACCTAAGAGAAGGTAGAACCCAGGGAACCTTACTCCACTTTTGGCTGTGGCAAAGTGGTTAGTTCTGTCTTGTTTGTAAAGCAACAATGAAAGGTCAGTCCCCCTGGGAGACTGGGATACACTTGCTTTAATTTCTGCGACATGAGTGATGTTCCCTCAGCGTGAAGGATCAGCATTTGTATCAAAGCATTCCTATTCCATCACTATGCCTGGCTTATTCCCAGCCATCCTTCCCAAGTTAACATAGGAAATATCTTTGCTTTTGACCTTTTTGCTCATTTCCCGAAGTTAAACATATCTTGACTGGCGTGTTGTTTCTGTGTGCTCTCATACTTCCTACGTGTTCTTCTATCAGATGTATGTTTATATACAGGTGTAATTATTCATTTAAAAATTTTTTAAAAGAAAATATTTAATTGGTAGTTTTTTAGAAATAAAGGTTTTCATCTAGTACAAAAATTTGCAGTCAGAACACTGAGTAAACCTAGGCAATACAAGTTGTTTTTCAAATTAACACTGGGTTGTTGTTGTTTAACTACTATGTCATATCTGACTCTTTGCGACCCCATGGACTGTAACCCACCAGGCTCCTCTGTCCGTGGGATTTCCCAGGCAAGAATTATTTATTCATTTTTGTAGAGCACTAAGTCAACAGGATTTATTGAGTAGATACTATGAACGAAAGCACTGTGATAGGTAATAGGGTCAAAGATGAGTAAGACAGTGATGCTTTCGAAGACTGAATAAGACGAAGAATTATCTAGCAGAAAAGGATGCACAAGCACGCATGCCAAGCAGAGGGCACGGTGTAGGCAAAGGAAGGGAGAGTGGGGCTGTGAGAGATCAGTGTGACTGCAGGAGAGGGCTGTCCTGGAGACAGTGAGCAAAGGATGCTCAGGACTGTCCTGCATACCAGGTTCAAGTCCAAACCTATGAAAGCCGTGGGGAGGTTTGAAATAGGGGTTTGGCATGATCATTCACACATGCTATTTTATCCGTTTATACCCTCTGCTTGGCGTGAGTGCTTGTACATCTGTTTTTGCTAGGTAATTCTTTGCCTTCAGGTCTGAACTTAAGAGTCTTTCTGGGAAAGCCATCTCCAGTTCCTTCAGTTTTATTTAGATACCTCTCCTCTCTGCTCCCAAGGATTTGTGTGCATATTTTATAACATTTACCTTTCCCTTTTAAGTGGTTTCCCCTGGTACCCTTATTCAGTCCTTGAAAGCATCACTGTCTTACTCAGGTTTGACCCTATTACCTATCACCGTGCTTTCTTCTGAACTGTTAATTAAAAAAAATATACTGAGTTTTGAATTGTAATCAAGTATTTCTTCTGTTTTGCCCAGTAGACTGTGGGGTTTTTTGAGGGCATCTCATCACTTAGCCAAGCTTTCATGTAGTAGATAGGCATTTAATAGATATCTGTTGGATGACAAATAAATGAATGAAAAAAATGAACAGGGGAAGTTGTATGGAAAGAAAAAGTGAGCTTGTTAAATGCATCCTGAGACACTGTTAAATCACGAACAGAGTGGAAAAGACTTCAATCTCTCTAAAAGCTAGGCTAATGCCTCCTGACTATGAAGCTGTAGTAACTTTATATATGATAGATTGATACTGTTAAAAAATTTAGAGACAGATATGAATTGCTAAAGGGTATTTACTTCCTCATGCCAGTGTAATATGTAAATAGTGAGTAAGCAGTATTTAACAGTAAGCTATAATATTAATGACATGATTTTTAATGATGAAAAAAATCCTTGGCTAGGTCACAGTCATGTTTTGATATAAATTTTATGCCTACCTTTAATTTTACATTTAGGGTTCTAGATTGTAAACCAGCAACTCTGCTCATCCAGTGCCACTTGTAGGATGGTGTCTAGGAGTAAGTATTAATAGTAACCAACTTTGATATTTATAGTTTCAAGCATATTTCAGGAAGAGTAAACACGTACAAAAATAGTAAGTGGAAAATTACCAGTTGTCTTTCTTAAATAACCACATCAATGAGAAGCCTAGTTATTCAAGACCATGAATCTGTAAGATCAAACTACGTATTTTGTGTCCCAGAATCTTAAACTACAGTGAATTCTTTGAAAATAAATAGTTTCAAGGTAACTGGTCTTGCAAACTCACACCTATAAAATAGAACAATTTTATATATGGTTTTAATCTTTATTGCAAGGACCTTCAAGTGCTTTATGGACAGATTAATCCTCATAACCTCTGTTTGGGAAATAGCAAGTACTGTCTTCATCTTATAGAGTGAAAAATTGAGTCATCTAAAGGTCTTGGCTTGTATCCAGTAAGCAAACTGGAATGTGAAAAGGAAGGGAAAAAAGCACCTTAAGTGGGCTGCCTCTTGGTTTAGAGCTTCAATCTCTGAAGGTTGGCAGTCATGGAGATGGTAAATTACATAATTTATTTCCTAGTGAAATTCATTTTTGGCAGGTGTTTCCTCATTGGTAAATTTCAAAATGTATACTGCCTACGGAAGAAGCACATTTTCTTCTAGGATTTTCCCTAGTAGACTTTGGTGAAAAGAGCAACTTTGTTGTTTTTTTAAGTTAAATAAGTCTATCAGTTAATAAAGCTTATATTTTAAAAACCCACTTTTCCTGTTAAAAACTAATGTTTTTTAATTTAACTACATTTGTTGAAATGCCCAATAAATTTATCATTCATTCATGTAAAACTACATATATGATATATGTGTGGTGTAAAGATAAATGTATGACATAACAAAGTAATAAAACCAACACCAGTGTACCCACAATCCAGTTTAAGGAATACAATACCAATATTTTTGAAGCTCTCTTTCTTCATCACCAGGAGTAACCACTGAACATTTATCATTTCTTTAACTTCATTTATAACCTTACCAGATATGAACATATTCCTTTTAGAAAAACAAAATATTGTTGAGTTCTGTTTTTGAGCTCTGTATAAATGGAATTATACTGTATATTCTTTTGTGACTTACTTCTTATATCATTTTAACTCTAGTATTCAATTCCATTCTGAATGTACCACAATTTATTATTCCATTCATATGTCAATTGACTTTTCTGATTTATACATACACACACACACACACACATATATGTATAAAACACTTTTTTTTTTTTTTTTGCCATTACAGATAATGCTGTTGTGGAAATTCCTGGTAGCAATTCTTAGCTTGAGATCCTCTGAGAGCAGAACTTGATCTACAGTATACAGATTGTTTATTTGAAAAGTTATCTTAAGAAACAAGAATAGAGATGAGTTCGTGAAGGATGATCATTAATTCTTACTTAAAGATTTTGTAGAATGTGAATTGTGAACAGATCTCACTTGGAAGTCTCTGTCTTTTGACAATTCAGTTGTGATTGTGTATAGTAAGTGTGGGTCTTGGAGTTTATCCTCCTGTGCGTTTGTTGATGTTCTTATAAATAATGTACTTATTTACAAGTATATTTTCTCTACCAAAATGTGAGCTCTTAAGAGAAGGGATATGGCTGTATTACTTATCTCTAGCATTTGCTGTCTAGAACATAATAAGTATTTTGTTACATTTGAATCAATTAATGTGAAGAAGGTTCATATCCCAATACTGTGTACCATGCAGCCTCAGCTAGACAGAGTGGATCCTCTAGGAGATTTTTATGTCATTTGAAGAAATGGATACTTTTTGGTATATGGAATTAGTTTTAGAATAAACAGAAATGACATGAATTTTTTGGTTTATTTTACAATAAATCTGATCCTGTAAGACAGCCTAGTGTAGTGGTCAGAGCACTGACTTCTGAATGAGCCAGCCTGAGTTCAAATTGTTGCTCTGCCTCTTGTTACTTGTGTAGCTTTGGACCAGTGGTCACCTATAGGCTTATATTTCATCTTCTATAAAATGAGAAGGGGTTGCTATGACTATGAAATAACATACAAGTGGATAGAAAGCAATTGGTATAGTCAATATAGCAAACACTCAATAAATTATATCATTAATAAAATGATTAGGATTCCACTATAGAGAAAACCAGGTTCCCCTGGTGGCTCAGATGGTAAAGAATCTGCCTGCAATGCTGGAGACCAGGGTTCGATCCCTGGGTTGGGAAGATCCCCTGGAGGAGGGTATGGCAACACACTCCAGTATTCTTGCCTGGAGAATCCCTACGGACAGAGGGACCTGGCAGGTTACAGTCCATGGAGTCTCAAAAAGTCGGACACGACTGAGTGACTAAGCATAGCACAGCACATAGAGAGAACCATAGATGAATCTCACCAATATACATAGACGTAAGATATTTTAAATAAAATGCCACTTCATATGATTTAGTAAGTAAAAATATTTTCTTATGACCAAATAAAATGTTCCCAGAACTAAAGAATGCCTCAACATATGGGATTCTAATAATAGAACAAATTTTTTTGCTTCTGATCTTTCCTCTATGTTTGATATGCTGTTGGTAGAACTACCAGATTACTTCTCCTAAAACATAGTACTTATTTACTTCATTAATCTGTAAGGATTTTTTTTCCCAGCGGATTTGCATTATCTATAGAATAAAATGCTTAACTTGTATTCAAGCCCTAAATCTATCTAAAGTCTGGTCCTCACCATTTAAGTTTTTCTTCTGATATATCCCCATACCAACATTAGGCTAGAAATAAGGTGAGTCACCCTTCCCTTTCCAAATGTCTCAAGCTTTTCTGTCTCTTTGCTTTTGTTCATGTCATACCGTGCGTGTGTGCATCATAAGTCACTTCAGCCATGTCTGACTCTTTGTGACCCTATGGACTGTAGCCCACCGGGCTCCTCTGTCCATGGAATTCTCCAGGCAAGAATACTGAAGTGGCTTGTCTTGTCCTCCTCCAGGGGATCTTCCTGACACAGTGATCAAACCAGCAGCTCCTGCATTGGTGCCAATGGTTAAGTCCCTCATGCCATTAATACCATCCACCCCCCAAACTGTAACTCACACTCTTTTCCTTGAATCATTTTTCTAGATCTGTGAACAGTCCTATAACAATCATATATTTTGTGTGAATTTTTCTTACTTTTGTAGTCATTACGAGTTGAATGCTATTGTTACCTAAGGGACCTTTATTTTCTTTAAACTAGACTTCAGTCTTCTATAGAAGGGTCTAGTTACTTTTGTGTAGATTCTTATGTGTGATGCTTTTGGTTACTAAGGAAGTATGTGTTGACTTTAAAACCTTTCCAAATCACACTTTCTGAAAGTTCAGTCTTAGCTTGTAATCTTTTCCAATTATGGAGAAACCACTTCAAGTTACTTTTCGAAACTTGGTGTGCTCCGATCAAATGCATCTGTTTGGTATTCTATTAACATCAACTTAAAAATTTTAACTGGATGTTGGTTCACAAGGTGAGTTTATCAGGGAACAGATACGTCTGTTTCACAGTGTGATGGTTGTTGTAGAAACAAATGAATAGGGCTAAATTATTAATTTGGTGATTTTTAAGGGGGAAGAATGAAAACCTTTAGAGTGAGAATATTCTATATAATGTAAATATAGAGCAGCACTTCCACAAGGGAAGATTTGGTTGGAGGAGAACAGTTGTTGCCATTCATGATCTTTATCTTCTGGCCGGTTGGAGGCAGGCTGGAGAGAGGGCCCTGCTTCAGATGAGGTTCTGTTTTTGGTATCAACTAACCTTCTCCACCAGGAGCTGTTTTTGTTTGGATTATGCAGGACTGGGAAAGAAAAAGGAAATGGGAAAACATTGGCTATTGCTTTTGAGAAGGGAAAGAAAAAAAAAAAAAACACTGCTTTTGTAGCCAGAGTTCTCTATGTAACCTGATAACAGAGAGAATAGAAAAAACCATCCTGTCCTTAGCAAAGGCTAGAACAAGAATTCAGTAAAGCATCAATAATAACTGAGGCTAAGTATAACGGATGGCTAGTGTTACCTTCTGTTTCTTTTAAAATTACTTCTTTAAAATATACTTCGCTCAGTAATGGCCACATTTCTCTGACATTATAAAGAATTACTGAATGTAGACATATATCACTTTCACCCTCTCTCAGTTACCTTATGTTAGAGAAATATGGATATTAGATCTTGAAGATTTTAGAAGCTACCACTTATCTCATGGCAGTATATTTTAAACAGAGGCAAAGTAGCTAAAAAGAAATAAACAGCTTCTTGAATATTGAATTCATGTGTCCATATTTATTAAGTCATAATGTCAACGCTGAGCAACCATGTCAGGAAATCTATCTTATATTTAACCAGAAGCCTTATATTTCAACTTTCATTTCTCAGTCTGTCGGTGACGAATGTATCCTTTGTTGCAGTGGGATTTACCATGAAACTAGTCAAGTTTAGCTTCATGGTTTCTCACTTGCAAAGATCCCTTCTGAAGCCCTGGAAGGGATTCTGGCATTGTGTCACATGATCATATTTTTTTTTTTTGTGAAATTTGAAAAAAGATATTTTAATTGTACTTAGTTAAACTGCTATCACTTGGTATTCATATGTACTCTCTGCCCTCCTTCCCTTTGGTGATAAATGGTGGTAGAATGGCCAGGGGCATTTTGGGGATTCAGCTGAAGGGAGGTTGAGTGTTGGATACATTATTTTGAATGTAGGGAACATACTTTCTTAGTGGTTCATAGTCATGTCTAAATGTAGTTCAGTTGTTGCCAGTTACCCTTAAGAATTGTTTCCAAGACTATTTCTGCGTGTTTCCCAGATGCCTTAACTAGTGCTGAGAAATGAAGATGTAGGACCACATATTGTAGAATAATATAAGCCTTTTCCCTGGACCAGTGTGAGAGCTGAGGAAAATTAAGAATTGAAGTGTATGGAGCCAAAAGCTAATTTGTGGGAAATGCTCCTGTTTTTCTGGCATGTAAAATTATAAGCAAGGTATTGGTTCTCACCATCTAATCAAAATGGAAATTCTGCTTTATCAGGGATACTTGATAATGTTGCATATAAAATTATCCAACATTGGAAAGACAGTCTCTTCAACAAATGGTGCTGGGAAAACTGGACAGCTACATGTTAGAAAATGAAATGAGGTAATTCTTTAACACCATACACAAAAATAAGCTCAGAATGAGTTAAAGACCTAAATGTGAGACCAGACACTATAAAACTTCTAGAGGAAAACATAGGCAGAACACTCTCAGACATAAATTGCAGCAATATCTGTTTAGATCCATCTCCCAGAATAATGGAAATAAGAACAAAAATAAACCAATGGGACCGACTTAAACTCAAAAGGTTTTGCACAGCAAAGGGAACAATAAACAAAACGAGAAGACAACCCACAGGTTGTGAGAAAATGTTTGAAAACGATGTGACCCACAAGGGATTTGTCTCCAAAATTTACAAACAGCTCATGATGCTTAGCAGCATCAAAACAAACAACCCAATCAACAAATGTTTTCAAAAGAAAACATACAGAGGGCCAAGAGGCACATGAAAGGATGTTCAACATTCCTAATTATTAGAGAAAGGCAAATCAAAACTACAATGAGATATCACTTCACACTGGCCAGAGTGGCTTTCATCAAAAAACCCATGAATAATACGAGGGTGTGGAGAGACGGGAACCCTCCTACTCTGTTAGTGGGAATGTAAATTGGTACAGCCACTATGGAGAACAGTATGGAGGTTCCTTAAAAAACAGACTCTGCAATTCCACTCCTGGGCATATATCCAGAGGAAAATATGCTCTGAAGGGATAGATGCACCTCAGTATTCATTGCAGCACTGTTTATAATAGCCAAGACATGGAAGCAGCAACCTAAGTGTCCATTGACAGAGGAACGGATAAAGAAGATATGGTACTTATATACAATGGAGTATTACTCAGGGGTTGAATGAAATAATGCCATTTGCAGTGACATCGGTGGACCTAGAGATTGTCATACTGAGTGAACAGTATGACAGTGAAAGTCAGACAGAAGGAGAAACAGTGTATGACATCCCTTATGTGTGGAATCTAAAGAGAAGTGATACACATGAACTTAAAAACGGAAAGAGACTCACAGACTTAAAAAAAATGAACTTATGGTTTCCGTAGGTAGGATGGGGGAAAGGGATACTTACAGAGTTTGGGATGGACATGTACACACTGCTATATTTATAATGGATAACAAACCAGGTCCTGAGAACTCTGCTAAATGTTATGTGGCAGCCTGGATGGGAGGGGAGTTCGGCTAGAATGGGTACATGTGTATGTATGGCTGAATCCCTTTGCTGTTTGCCTGAAATTATCACAATATTGTTAATTGACTATACTCCAATACAAAATAAAAAGTTAAAAAATAGAATTATTAATTTATCACCTATAATTTTCCTTTCTGTTGGGAATTGCACAACAGAGAATTTGTAGAATATCTATTTGTAGGGCACAAACTTGCAAGTACTAAAGGAGTGTGTGTCTGTATGAAGTCACATGTTTTTATGCATTCTAACTTCAATGATAAAAAACAAAATTTAACTGATAATTAACCATACTATAATTGTCTCTCTATTCTCTCTATATAAAATGATATCAAAATATTGTCATATGAAGGAACAAAATCTACATGATATAAAGATGTGCTGGACAGTCACTAAAAATGCTAGTTTTGAATTTCTACTGTTTGTCAGCCTTTTAAAATTATAATTTGTTGTAACTTCTTTTATTCTGTAAAAATGTTCTCTTAAGTACCTATTTTTTAAAAAATATGCCCCAAATTAAATATGGTTAAAATCCCATAAAATCTGGTTTTGCTATGTAATGATAGTTAGAACTTCTAATCAATTTAGTTTGAAAAACCTGACTCACTCAAAATTTTTAAATGTTTAGAAACAGCAGAAAAATTCTTAACATGGTGCAAGTCACCCATTCCTTTTTTTTCCCTGAGAGCAAAAATCTATGTTCCTTTCATCTTTCTTTTTGTATTGTATTTTGTACACTGTCCCTGGCCAGTAGAACTTTCTGTGATGCTAGAAACGCTCTCTGTTTGCTGTATACTATTACAACCACTAGCCGTATGTGGTTATTAAGCATTTGAAATGTGTGATTGGTGAGACCAAGCAATTGAAATATTTATTCTGCTTTAATTAATTTACATTCACATCGACACGGCCACACATGTCTGGTAGCCGTCATATTGGACAACTCAGCTGACACTCTTAATCAACTCTGGGATTAACTCTGTGTCTCATATGCATTTCTAGCTAGTCATTGAGTATAGATTTTTAGGTCGTTACGCAGTTCAGTCTTAAGTCCTGACTAACCTAATATATTATTCAGAAGGTTGAGTTTCATTTTTGAGCAATTTCTCAAATATCCTCATATTCTGATGATGCTGTGGGCATTTTTATAGGCAGGTCCTTATTCATTATTATGTTTATTGTTGGCAGATGCTAGAAAGTGTAAAAGTCTTGTGGAAATACTCCTTTCAAACACACTTCTCAATATGGTGAAACAATCAATCAAAGAGTGTTTTATTTGGAGGAAAAGATGCATAGACTCCTATCAATAATGCATTCTGCTTTCCTAAAGGTAATGATCACTAGAAGGAGCCTGACAAGGGTTTGACATATTCAGCGACTGGACACGTCCTACGCTATAGAATGTATTTAACAGCAATAGCCAGACTATGCTCTACAGTTGAGAGTGATACCCAAGGGCTGTCCCTGGAAGATGATTGTTTACACCCAAGAGCAATTCCTGGAATGTAACAGGAAGCTGTGCATGACCACAGAGCTGAGCTGGATGTTTCTCCAGGCTTCCTGTTGGAGGGATGACTGTTTTTCATTCCCCTTCAGGAACACATGAAAATCACTCTGAAAACCATAGAGAAGAAAATGCTTGTTTAAAACAAGTATGACTTTCCCCAGATATATGATTCCATATAGAATAATCTCAAGATAACTATTATAGCAAAAGGAGTTGGAAACCTAAATAAAACTTCAGAAAAATCAAGAGCAGTCTAGACATTGAGGGATTGCAGTATACTGCAAAGTTACACTGAAGTCCAATATTAGTATTGAAATGATTTCTCAATCTTTAGGCCCACAAAAATTTACAAAGCCTACAAATTTGATTAAATACATTTTTCATTCTTACTTTCTCTGTATTTTGATGATATGCTTATGTGTTTGTCCACCCTTTCCTTGTCACTGGATTAAAAGAAAACTGAATTTTCTATGGAGTATAGTACTCAGTTTGGATATAGTGCTAGATATAAGAGTAAAAGTAATATAAACCATGATCAGGATTTTTTTAATTTAGTTTATTTTGTCCTTAAGGCAAATGGATGATGGCATGTTTTTGTTTTGTTTTTTTCTTAGTTTTTATTTAGAATGAATCAGTGCTGGATGTACACAAATTCAGTTTGTTTAAAAACAAAAAGCCATAAAAACACAAAATGGTAACAGCTTTTTTGGAGGCCCAGTTTTATTTATTCTTATATTTTTATTTTCAGATTCTTGAGGTATATGCATGTGCTAATTTCTGTGGCAGGATTCGGAGTTTATGTAGAGATATAATCACTTTCATTAAACTTATATATCTAGGGGACTTCCCTGGTGGTCCAGTGGTTAAGGCTCTTGTGTTTCCAGTGCAGGGGATGTGGGTTCAATCCCTGGTCAGAGAACTAAGATCTCACGTGCCACATGCAAACTCAAAAAAGATTGATAAATCTATACTTGAAATCCTGGAGATGACAACAGTGTCCATCAACAGGTGAATATATGAACAGTCATGGTATGTTCATACAGTGAAACACTACCCAAACTAAAGGAATACATGCCACAGTATGGATCAATCTCAGAATACTTAGGCAGAGTGAAAGAAAGCAGGAAAAAAACACATGGACTATTTATATAAATCCATAAATGTATTTATTTGTAAATAGAAATATGTAAAGATTATATACATTTCTTCAAATTTCATCCTATTGTATAGTGACAGAAAGCAGATAGTTGTTGCCTGGGTCTGGAGTACGGAGGGCTGTGGGAAGCGGTGTGTGAAGGAGGGATTACAAAAAGCCAACAGGAGACTTTGAGTGGTTGTGTATATGTTAATTATTTTGCTTGTAGTGATGGTGCACAAGTATACATACATATGTCAATGCTTAACATCTTGTATGCTTGAAAAAACATAGTGTATGTCAATTTTATCTCAATAGAGCTGTTTAAAATTCTTTTTAATTAAAATTGAGTGCTCTAATTTTTGACTAGTCTTCCCAGGTGGCTCAGTGGTAAAGAATCCGGCTGCCCATGCAAGAGGCACAGGTTTGATGCCTGCTCCGGGAAGATCCCCTGGAGAAGGAAATGGCAACCACTTCAGTAGTTTTGCCTGGAAAATCCCACGGGGAAAGGAGTCTAGTCGGCTGTAGTTCATGGGTCACAAAAGGGTCAGACACGACTTAGTGACTAAACAACAACAATTTTTGACTACTCAAAAATAAAGCCATATACTTAAATAATTTTCACAGTCCAATAAAGGAGAGTAGGTGGGATCCTAGTAAGTGCTGAATAAAATATGAGATACCTTAAAGAAGCAAACAATCCATTTCCCAGTGAGTGATAGTAAAAATTAAGGGGAAAAAGCAAATTAGAAAGTATCACTTCCCATCTCTGTGAATGGCATCAATCTTCATATGTCTGCTGAAGCAAGATCCCTGGGAGTCCTCCTGGACTGACTCTCTCCCCTGCTCTTTCACCCGGTGAGTTACAGTTTCTTTTCTATGCTATCCTAGATATAATTTAAGTGCATGTTATTTCTGTCTTGTTTTTTCTGGCCCACCTTCCACCGATTCGATCAGATCCTTATTATTTCCTGTCTGCAACTATTTTCTAGTAATCTCCCACTTCCTATCTTCTTCCCTTCCCATCCGTCCTCCATGCGACAACCGGGAGCTGTTACCTGTAGGAGCCAGGGAAGAATCATCTCCCAAAAGCAGGAGAAAGAGAGTCCTAGTGGTAGGAAGCCAGATCACAAGAGCTGTGGCCTTTGGTAGAGAAACGTGAAAGTCCCAGGTGGCTCAGCGGTAAAGTGTCTGCCTACCAGCGCGAGAGCTGCTGCTGCTGCTAAACTGCTTCAGTCGTGTCCGACTCTGTGCAGCCCCTTAGACGGCAGCCCACCAGGCTCCTCCGTCCATAGGATTTTCCACGTAAGAGAACTGGAGTGGGTTGCCATTGCCTTCTCCCCAGTGTAGGAGACATGGGTTCAATCCCTGGGTAGCTAAGATCCCCTGGTGAAGCGCTGAACAGCAGCAACTAAGAAATACAGTCAGCTGATCCACAGCCTGGAGGGAAACAGATACTGATTTCATACCCTCTTCCCTTCAGTGCCTTTCCCTTGACTTTTATTGGTCAAACTGAAAGTCAGGGAGCCCAGTGGATGTAGTCCATAACGGTTGGCCTTTCAGGGCACAGGGCAGTGTGGAGAAGGGAAAGAATATATCTGGAAACACCAACAGCAACTATATTAGCACATCCTTCTAAAACATGAGATGGATCACACTGTTCCCTTAAGAAAATAGCACTGTCGGGGGCTATTTGTGTTTGGGAGTTGGAAGACCTTTGCCCCTACCTTCAAAGTTTAAAAGTATTACTTTGCTTATGTATTGGCTGAATAAAAGATACTGTAATTTATTACATGTGTTTTTGGCACATCCCTAAGTACTTTATATATATTATCTCATTTGCATGCGTGTGTGCTAAGTCACTTCAGTCATGTCTGACTCTTTGTGACCCTATGAACCAGGCTCCTCTGTCCATGGATTCTCCATGGCAAGAATACTGAAGTGGGTAGCCATTCCCTGCCCCAGGGAGTCTTCCCAACCCAGAGGTCAGAACCCACATCTCCTAAGGCTCCTGCATTGCAGGCAGATTCATTACCCCTGAGCCACTGGGGAAGCCTGTAATCTCATTTCCTTCCCCCATTATCTCTGAGAAAGAGATGTTAGTTTCATTGTCTTAGTAATATTAAAGCATATCAGTGTTTACAATGCCATCACATTATATATGCATACTGAAAAATCTTATGTGAATCTCCTAATATGTGTAGGGAAGAAGATAGGAAGCAAAATGACAATTTAAATAATATAGATGAACCCACCTGCTACTCCAGTTAACATTAGCGAGAGTCTAGAGTTTACTTATTTTGTGCAATGTGATCCTTAAACACACACTGGCTAGTTAATTGGGTACTTAATGAACGAACTAGAGGAATACTCAATGCAAAGAAATAGAGGAAAACAATAGAATGAGAAAGACTAGAGATCACTTCAAGAAAATTAGAGATACCAAGGGAATATTTCACTGGACACAATAAAGGACAGAAACGGTATGGATCTAACAGAAGCAGAAGATATTAAGAAGAGGTGGCAAGAATACACAGAAGAACTATACAAAAAAAAATCCTAATGACCTAGATAACCATGATGGTGTGATCACTTACCTAGACTAAACATCCTGGACTGTGAAGTCAAGTGATCCTGGCCTTAGGAAGCAGCACTATGAACAAAGCTAGTAGAGGTGATGGAATTCCAGCTGAGCTATTTCAAGTCCTAAAAGATGATGCTGTTAAAGTACTGCATTCAATATGCCAGCAGATTTGGAAAACTTAACAGTGGCCACAGGACTGGAAAAGGTCAGTTTTTATTCCAATCCCAAAGAAGGGCTATGCCAAAAAATGTTAAATATATCACATAATTGCACTCATCTCACACGCTAGCAAAATAGTGCTCAAAATTCTCCAAGCTAGGCTTCAACAGTACATGAACCGTGAACTTCCAGATGTTCAGGCTGGATTTAGAAAAGGCAGAGGAACCAGAGATCAAATTGCCAACATCTCTTGGATCCTCGAAAAAGCAAGAGAGTTCCAGAAAAACATCTACTTCTACTTTATTGACTATGCCAAAGCCTTTGACTGTGTGGCTCACAATAAACTGTGGGAAATTCTTAAAGATATCTTTACTTGCCTCCTGAGAAATCTGTATGCAGGTCAAGAAGCAACAGTTAGAACTGGACATGGAACAACAGACTGGTTCCAAATTGAGAAAGGAGTATGTCAAGGCTGTATATTGTCACCCTGTTAATTTAACCTATAAGCCGAGCATGTCATGCAAAGTGCTGGCCTGGATGAAGAACAAGCTGGAATCAAGATTGCCAGAGAAATATCAATAACTTTAGATATGCAGATGACACCACCCTTATGGCAGAAGGTGAATAAAAACTAAAGAGCTTCTTGATGAAAGTGAAAAAGGAGAGAGAAAAAGCTGGCTTAAAACTCAACATTCCAAAAATGAAGATCATGGCATTGGGTTCCATCACTTCATGGCAAATAGATGGGGAAACAATGGAAACAGTGACAGGCTTTATTTTTTGGGCTCCAAAATCACTGCAGATGGTCACTGTAGCCATGAAATTAAAAGATGCATGCTCCTTGGAAGAAAAGCTATGACCAACCTAGACAGCATATTAAAAAGCAGAGACATTACTTTGTCAACAAAGGTCCATCTAGTCAAAGCTATGGTTTTCCCAGTAGTCATGTATGGATGTGAGAGTTGGATCGTAAAGAAAGCTGAGCATCAAAAAATTGATGCTTTTGAACTGTGGTGTTGGAGAAGTCTCTTGAGAATTCCTTGGATTGCAAGGAGATCAAACCAATCAATCCTAAAGGAAATCGGTCCTGGATATTCATTGGAAGGACTGATGCTGAAGCTGAAGCTCCAATACTTTGGCTACCTGATTCGAAGAACTGACTCTTTAGAAAAGACCCTGATGCTGGGAAAGACTGAAGGCAGGATGAGAAGGGGATGACAGAGGATGAGATGGTTGGATGGCATCACTGACTAGATGCACATGAGTTTTAATAAGCTCTGGAAGTTGGTGATGGACAGGGAAGCCTGGCGTGCTGTAGTCCATGGGGTTGCAAAGAGTCAGACATGACTGAGCGACTCAAGTGAACTGAATGAGAAAAGCAAAGCACAAAGAAAACTGGTGATTATGACTTACTAAGAGATGGTATGTTGTTTTCCAAGGGACCCAATTCTCAAAGGGTTTTCAAAGGTAAATTTTGTGTACCTTATTTTCATTTCCTTGACTGACTTTAAAACCTAACCCTTAGATAAAATTAAACCCTGGATTGAGACTTAAGAATTAAATCCTGGATTAAAACACAGCCAGCTAATAAAAAGTCTGATTATAAACTCTTTGCTCTTAAGCATTATCATGTCATATATAGTCTCAAAAAAAGATAAACATTGCCAGTTCTTTCTTTCTCTTTGCAAAATTGAAAGCTAGAGATTATTTTTCTTTTTCTCAGTTTGCTATTACTTAATATTTTGGGGTGCCTGCAACTTGAAAGGCAATGCACATTTTATATATGCTACCATTGTCTTTTATTAGCCTGGTTTTTTTATGAAAGGGTTTGCTTATAAAATAGGATTTATATTTTAGTGTGTAAAAAATGTCAGATTTTCTATTGGATATAAAAAGTTTATTTCCATACCTTATAAAATATATGTTAGAAAATTTTTTTAATGTTTTTATGACTCAAAGCAATTGTTTTCTCTTACTATTAGAGTTCTTTGTGTAACTATTGTGCATTGACTATTTAATGTTCATATTCTAACATTGTTGTAGATCCAAATACATCCATTTTTGGAGCAGAAGTTAATATTTTTAAAGAAAAAATTTATTATTTATTTGGCTACATTGCATCTTAGTGCCACATGTAGGCTCAGTAGTTGTGGGTGTGGACTTAATTGCACCATGTCCCCTGTATTAAAAGGTAGATTCTTAACCACTGGACCACCAGGGAAATCCCCAAAGAATCTTTTAATGAATAATACATACTGGTAGAAACAATCGTATATTTTTCTTTGAGTCCACACTCTTCCTTTAAAATGTCTTTCTAATTCCCAGAGTACGTTCATTTACATCGCTGTTACACATTTGCAGGCTTTATCTTAATATTAACTTGAAGTGAAGTGAAAGTCACTCAGTCATGTCCAATTCTTTGTGACCCTATGGACTATACAGTCCATGGAATTCTCCGGGTCAGAATACTGGAGTTGGTAGCCTTTCCCTTCTCCAGGGGATCTTCCCAACCCAGGGATCGAACCCAGCTCTCTGGCATTGCAGGCGAATTCTTTACCAGCTGAGCCACCAGGGAAGCCCAGTATTAACTTGGAAGGGCATTTTTCTTATTTGTATTTTGAGGATACCTAAAATGTACCTGCAAACAACAGACATTCAGTAAATGTCTGGTGAATAAAGTGAATGAATATCCTCAATGTCAGCTGCCCAGATTTATTCAGAATTTTCATTAATTCTGTTTATAATTGACCTACAAAAATTAAACTTTTTATTGAGGTAATGTGTGTGTGTGTGCTCAGTTGCTTAGTCATGTCCAACTCTTTGTGATTTCATGGATGTAGCCATGGAAATTCTGTGGAATTTCCCAATCAAGAATACTGGAGTGGGTTGCCATCTCCTCCTCCAGGAGATCTCCCCTACCCAGGGATCAAACCCTCATCTCCTGTGTCTCCTGCATTGCAGATGGATTCTTTACCCACTGAACCAAATGGGAAGTTGAGTTTACAATAACCCAGGTTACTGGAATACCTTCTCCTCACCCAAAGCTAACCTTGGAGTAATGCTCTGGGACATAAAACCCAGGGCACTTGAAACAAAATACAAGGCACTGCAAGACCTCAAGGGCTGCCTCTCTTACCTTCTTATACATATTCGAGTTCCCAGTGAAGCTTGTCTTCAGAAACAGGGTCTGTTTGTGATGCTTGAAATTCTGATAAATTCTAGAAGAGGATGGTGATAATAATGACCATTTTAATTTCAATTATTTGTCTGTCAATTTAATTAATTGGACAAGTGGGTAGCTTTTGAGGGTAAAACTATTATGCAGCTAGGGAAGTTTTATAAGAAACACTGAATTTATTTTTTATTTTATAAAAAGTTTTTTATGTATTTAGATTTTTGGATTTAAATGTAAAACTAATTTGAGTCAACTTCTCATCTTATTTCGTAGTGCTACATGGGACCGATTTTAGCAAAATAAAAAGAAGGCAAATTAATCAAAAAGTCTAACAAAATTTATAGCTTTAGTTCTGATTTTGCTAGTGAATTCTTATTTTTAATTATTCTTCAGAACTTGACATCACGATTCAGTGTGTATATACCCACATATTAATTAGAGGAATACCAAATAATGATTGTGAAGTTTTTCCTACAGATAATAAGGTAATTAGATAACGACCCACGTAGTTGACAAAAAACCCCTTTTTCTTTAAGGGCACATTTGGAGTTTGAGTTACCTCTATTCTTCATTCACTAAATACTAGCCTAGTGAATACTTTTTTAAATCAATTTATTTTCTTTATTAACTATACAACAGTCCACTCAAAAAATATGATAACTTACAGTCTTAAAAAGGATTATAGTCTAAAATTACAGAATAGAAAATTAAAAATAACGTAAGTATACTGTTTTTGCAAGCTGTTAATAACCAGTTTGTGTAAACTATTGACAATGAAAAAAAATCCAGTTGTTTAACAGATTTTTAAAATATTTTGTCTTTTCTGTCCTTTTTCTCTTTTACTACATAAACTGTTTAAAAAATAAAACTTGTTTGTCATGTTAAAATAGCTGTTGATTAATTTTTTTTCTGTCCTGAATGTCAGAATACCAGTGGAAATAGTGACTGGCATGTTAGAGTGTGAATAATGCAATAATCTATAACTGTCTGCCCTTTCAGTCCAAGATGAGAGTCATTGATTAGAAATAGAATTCATGTTTTTGAGTTCAGACAAACTGCTTCCAAAATCTCTGCAAAAAACCTTTTTTTTTTTTTTATTTTTTTTATTTTATTATTTTTTTTTAATTATTGTTTTAGCCATACATTGTTATGATATCACCATGGGTTTACATATGCTTCCCCTCCGGGTCCCCCCTCCCTCCTCCCTCCCCCCCGGGAAATCTCGCTGCACCAGTCCCGAGCATCAATCCTGGGCTGGCGATTGATTAGACACATGACAATTAACATGCTTCAATGCCCTTCTCCCATCTCATCCCACCCTTACCCTCATCCACAAAGTCCACAAGTCTATTCTATACATCTGCGTTCCTTTTGTTGTCTCCCATGTTGGGTTCTCATTACTGTCTTTCTAAATTCCATATATATGTGTTAAGAGGATAACATAGGCAAAACACTCTCTGCGATAATCCAAAGCGGGATACTCCATGACCCACCTCCCAGAATATTGGAAATAAAAAACCTTTTTTTAATGATCCAAAAAGTTTTCTGAATTTCTTTGAGAGTAGTATCTAGCAAGCAAAATCCTAAAATTGATCACAAATTATCTCATATTTATTTAGCTCCATTCTCAACTACAATCACTTTTTTGGAGGTTACCTTAAAAAAATAAAAGCATGCCCTGTATCTCCATGAACTCATCTCAACCTCATCATCTTTCTCCCACTCTCGACTTTTTAGTTTTTCTCAAATGAACAAACTCTATTCCCTTAGTCAACCTGTCTTGAAATTTTTCCTTTATGCCTTTTTTATCCATCTTCTCAAAATCCAGTAATAAGAAGCTGACAATTATTTCTTCTTGTCATTGATACCTCATTTTAATTCCCACTGTCATTATCTTGGTCCCAGAACTCATTACTTCACAGTGAGACTGTTTTAATAATTTCTTAGCTGATCTTTCTTGATCATATTTCTGGCCTCTTCAATATTTTTTATATACAACTGCTTTCTTTATGCAGTTTATCTTTGATCCTCAAAATCCTTCAAGACTTCCCCTTCACCAACAAAATAAATTTAAAATTCCCTTGTCTATGATCTCAGACCCTTCACTTCTGACTCCAGTCTGTTTACCTAACCTCATGGACTCATTTGGGCTTCCTTGGTGACTCAGATGGTAAAGAATCTCCCTACAATGCAGGAGACCCAGGTTCCATCCCTGAATCAGGAAGATCCCCTAGAGAAGGGAATGGCTACCCACCCCCATATTCTTTCGTGGAGAATTCCATGGACAGAGGAGCCTGGGAGACCACAGTCCATCGGATCACAAAGAGTCAGTCACGACTGATTGAATAACATGGACTCATTCAACAGACATTTTTGAGAGTTACTCTGTGCCAAGGATTGTGCTAAGGAGATTGACACATAAAGATAAACAAGACGTATCAGGACTTCCCTGCCAGTCCAGTGATTAAAACTGCTTGCTTCCACTCTAGGATTGTGGGTTTGATCCCTGATCAGAGAGCTAAGGTTTCATATACCCTGAAGTTTGGCCTAAGTAAACAAACTTAAAAAAAAAAGGATAAATAAGGTGTGGTTCTTGGTCTTCAGAAGCTTACAGTGCTTCTCAGTAAGAGGACGTTAGTAATGCTTTCCATGGCCTCCACCACAATTCCAAGTGTTATATTCTCATCTAGTGACTTTTTATGTCTTCCATGAAAACTTCTTTAACCATCTCAGTCCATTTTGATTTCTTTCTCCTCTGTGCCATCAGATTTGTCTGATGATGCCATCAGGAACATCTGTGCCATCAGATTTGTTTATGATAATGTAGAGGACTTGCTGTTCCCTCTACCTCAGCTTTATTGAGAGATAATTGACATATAACATTATGTAAGTTTAAGGTGTACAATGTGACGATTTGACACATGTATATATTGCAAAATGATTTAGTAAGGTCGCTAATAATTAGGTTAGTTAAGACATCCATCTCCTTACATAATTATGCTTTTTCTTATAGGTGTGGCAAGAATATTTAAGATCTACTTTCTTAGAAACTTTCAAGTAAATAATATATTGTTAACTACAGTCACCATTCTGAATAACAGATGCCCAGAACATATTCATCTGATAACTAGCAGTCTGTACCCTTGACATCTTCCCTTTTCCTTTAACCTCCAGCCCTGGCAATCACCATTCTACTCTGTTTCTATGAATTTGGCTTTTTTTTTTTGTTGTAGATTCTAAATGCAAGTGAGATCATGCAGCATTTGTCTTTCTCTGTCTGACTTAATTTACTTAGCTTAATGTTCTCAAGGTCTGTCTGTGCTGTTGCAAATGGTAGGATTTCACATCTCCCATGTCTGAATAATATTCCATTGGATTTATAGCCACATTTTCTTCATCCATTCATCCACTGAAGTTGTTTCCATATCTTGGCTACTGTGCATAGTGCTGCAGTGAACATGGGGGTACAGATAGATCTTCAAGGTAATGACTTCATTCCCTTCAAGTGTACACCCTGTACAAACTGTTGGCTGTTTGTGTATCTCCCCTGGAAAAAATGTCTATTTAAGTTCTCTGTCCATTTTTTGGTCAGATTATTTGTTTTATTGCTATTGAGTTGTATGAGTTCTACATATGCTTTGAATATCAACCCTTAATCTGATATATACTTTGCAAATATTCTTCCATCCCTGTGTCAGGAAGATCTCCTAGAGGAGGAAATGGCAACCTACTCCAGTATTCTTGGCTGGGAAATCCCATGGACAGAGGCTATGGCCCACAGTGTTGCAAGGAGTCATACACGACTGAGCGACTGAGCACGGAAGCATGTGTGGCATGCAGGATCTTAATCCCCCAACCAGAACTGAACACAGACTCTGGCCGTGAAAGTGCCAAGTTCTAATCACTGAACTGCCAGGGAATTCCCTAGATGACTTGTTCTTAACCAGGGCTGTTTGACTCCACACAGAGCAGTTAGCAATGTCTGGAGACAGTGTCCATTTATAGTAGTCATGGCTGAGACGGTGCTACTGGCATCTCTTGGGTAGAAGCTAGGAATGCTAAACAGTTGAAAAATGCGTTGGACAGCCCCCCACAACAAATAGTTATCTGGTCCCAAATGTCAATATTGAGAAGCCCTGATCTTGGAGATTGTTTATCTATCCACACAAGCCTTTTTCTGATTGTGCTATAAGCTTATTGAAGTAGAAGCCATTTACCTCTCTATTTCCTTTCCTTTCTATAAAAGGATTGAATGATGGTTCCCCAAAAGATATATCATATATCTGGAATGTGTGAATGTTCCCCTGTTTGGAAAAAAAGGGGATCTCTGCAGATGGAGTTAAAAGTCTTGAGATGAGGGAACCACCCTGGATGTTGAAATGAGCCCTAAATCCAATGAGAAGTGTCCTTAAAATAGACCCACAGGAGAAATGCACTGAGACAAGACACATAGATAGGAGAGGAAGCTGAAATGTGAATCCCAAAGCAGAGACTGGAGAGATTGGAGTGTTGAGGCCACAGCAAGACACACAGAGGAGAAGGTGATGGGAAGATGAAGGCAAAAGTTATAGTGATGTTGCCACAAGCCAAGGAATCCAGGGAGTACTGACAGCTCCCCGAAGCTTAGAGGCAAGGAAGATTGCTTCCCTAGAGCTCCAGAGGGAGCACAGCCTCCCTACACCTTGATTTCAAACTTCTGGCCTTTGAAACTGTGATAGAATTCATTTCTGTTATTTTAAGCCGTACTTGGAAAAAACCCCGATTCTGGGAAAGATTGAGGGCAGGAGGAGAAAGGGGCGATGGAGCATGGTTGAGATGGTTGGATGGCATCACCAGCTCAATGGACATGAGTTTTTGCAAATTATGGGAAATAATGAAGGACAAGGGAAGCCTGGTGTGCTGCAGTCCGTGGGGTCACAAAGAGTGGGATGCGACTGAGCAACTGAACAACAACAAGCCATCAAATGTGTGGTAATTTGCTATAGCAGCCTCAGGAAATCTATACATATAGTAAGTACAATGCCTGACCCATAGTAAGTACTTAATACAATTTCATATTTATGGTAAAACTGTCTTGCTTCCTTGAAGAAATGCAATTATATTTTCTTACAGGAAAAAGAAAGAAAGTAAAGTCGCTCAGGCATGTCTGACGCTTTGAGACCCCCTGGACTGGAGCCTGCCAGGCTCCTCCCTCTGTCCATGGGATTTTCCAGGCAAGAGTTATGGAGTGGGTTGCCATTTCCTTCTTGAGGTATCTAACCTGGGTCTCCCGCATTTTAATGCAGTCGCTTTACCGTCTGAGCCTCCAGGGAGACATCTAGTCAAATGCATATTCTTATAAGAATATATTCTTATATTCTTGTAACTTTGCTCAGTGCTACAGTGTGTCACTAAACTAGGCACATTAGGCATATTAGCACATGAATGGACTGTCACCTGGAGAGGCCACTCAATGCAATTAGCAGGTGTCAGTGTACCAGCTAAAAATTTGTTCGTGTATGCATGCGTGCGTGCTAAGTCACGTCGGTTTTGTCTTACTCTGTGACCCTATGGACTGTAGCCCGCCAGGCTCCTCTGTCCATGGAATTCTCCAGGTAAAAATACTGGAGTGGGTTGCCATGCCCTCCTCTTCCTGACCCAGGGATCAAACCGGTGTCTCTTATGTCTCCTGCATTGACAGGTAGATTCTTTACCACTAGCACCACCTGAGAAGCCCTCATTTGTGTATATGCTCATTAATTTATTTCAAATGTAAACCCTATTGATGTAACCTACTGAACTTATCAGCTATAAAATGGAATGTCATTTATTAATAGAAGCTAGCTGTGGTTAATGTAGCTTGCAGCAACATCAGCTTTAATCTCTAGATGGCACTATGTTATAAGGAATCAGCCTAAGATCTGCTACTGCAATTTTCATATAACTGTTTCTAGAAATGAAGAATGTCTTCCTACTAAAATCTTCCAAGAAATTTTATATAACACTATGAAAGTTCTATTTTACTAAATGTGGCTAAGCTTCTGATTTTCATGTTACTCTGTGGTAAAGAAAAATAATAGAGGAATTGAGTTCTAAAGCATGCTAGCCAAAAGAATCTATAGAAAAGGTTGTTTTCATTTAAGTTTTTTGATTATTCTGCAGACATTTTGCTGGAAAATGTACAAACAAAAACAGCTCTGTTTTCTCACATGAGAACATTCACATAGCTTGGGACTTTATCTTTGATTTTCATAGGTGAGGATTAACAACCTACTCTTTTTAGCTTAAAATATAAATAAGATGACATATGTATTCTTTATCCTCATTGAAATTCCACCTTCAGTCTCAGAAGGGATGAGATAAACTACTGGTATCATCTTTTCCTTAATTCTGTTTTACATTCATGGCTTTCATTTTTGATGAATATTTTTTGCCTTGAGTCTCCAGTGACTTCTAGGAACTAAAGGATTTCTATATTCATAAAGTCTTTAGTAATTAGATCTTGCTCGGTTTGCATAGGTGGTAAACTCACTTAGTCAATCAGATAATCTCTTATCTTTGTCTTCTCCACTTTCAAAGCATCTCGAGCCACTATCAAGGTTCCTTTTTCATTTATTGCTATATATTTTAGTTATTTGCATGCAGATGTTATTTTCTTTGCACTCCTCGGGGGAAGGCATCCTGACTTATTTACCTTCATGCAGATGATAGTTCCCGTTTTTTAAATTAAATGGGTGTGATCCGATTCGAAGAAAACAATAGCGCATTTGTTGTTGCCACTTGTGGCTACGTGGATGGACCTAGACAGTGTCACACTGAAAGAAGTAAGCCAGACAGAGAAGACAAATAGCAGATAATATTGCTGGAATAATAGGTGGGATCTTAAAAAATGGTACAAAGGAAATTACTCCCAAAACAGAAATCTTCTCATAGAAAATGAACTGATATTTACCGAAGAGAAGAGGAAGGTATAAATTAGGAGTTTAGGATTAGCAGATACAAATAAATATATTTGTAGATATATTTGTAGCAGATATATATATATATATATATATATATATATATATATATACTATATATAAAGTAGATGAACAAGAAGGTCCTACTGTGTAGCACATATCATATCAGAGAACTATATTTAAAATCATGTTTATATATGAATCACTATGCTGTACAGCAGAAACTAACACAACATTGTAAAATCACTTCAGTAAAGAAAATGGCTTATTTGTAAATCGCTTCTTTTTCTGAACGTTTAAAAAAACTCTAGATGTCTTTGATTTGAAGTACAAAATGAGGTTACCAAGTAAAAACAGATTTTCTTGATCAGATAAGTGATGTGGGGATTGAATTTGTTATTGAGTAAAATTTAGGGGTATTTCAAACCAATTTATTTGAATTTTTCACTTCCCACCTGCAAATGGTAAACAAATCTATCACCAACTCTACCAACTCCAACCCTTAATTTTTACCATTTCTTTAGATTTCAACTTATCTCCCAAATCTTACAGGCATAGTTATTTGATTTTTAGAGAGAAGTTCCTCTTTTATGTTCCTAGAGCACACTGCCCTTCCTATATTATAGCTGATACCATGGCGTTTCACTGTTCATTTCTTTGTCTATATCGTTTATCATTCTTTAAATTTCAAAGGGTCAAGAACCATGTATACCTAATTGACCCTTACATACCCAGTGCCCAGCACAGAGCCTGTTGCATCATGACCCCAGTGTTCACCATGTGAATGAGAACTGGAAAACTGATTTTAGGATGAAAGGGAAGCCTTGGCATCATTAACTTTACAAATGTTGGGATACGCATTAATGTGTCAAGAACTACACTAAACCCAGTAGATAAAGTAGTGAGTATAGTAGACAAACACCCTCCTGCCTTCATGGGGCTGCATTTTCATGCCTTGAAGACAGGCAAGTCAGTAAATAAATACATAAGCACACAAGCGTGTAAACAAGTGAATCCAAAATAAAAGATAGTTAAAAATAGCAATGGCTATTAATAAATAAATATTGATATATAATGTATAAAATGAGGCAGGCGAATACACTGAAGAATGTTTGAGGTGGTTCAAGGAAGGCTTTTCTGCGGAGATACAACGAGGTGAAGTGGGGGAGGTATCTGTGTGTATTTATGGCAAAACATGTTTCTCAGAGGACAGTTAATACAAAGGGCGTGAAGCAGAAACGGGCTTGGCGCTTTCCAGGAACATGAAGGAGACTGATGTGAGTGAACTAGAGAAACAAGATGTGGTTGGAGATGTAACTGAAGAGGAAACCTGGCGTCAGATAATAAAGGATCTTGTAAAACCCAACAAGGTCTTCAGATTTCATTGAGAAGAGGTGTCTGTGGGCGGGGGTGGTGGGTCTGAGGGTAGAGAGAGACGGTCAGATTTGGTTTCTATTTGAGTTGGAGTTCCCAGGCTTTGCTGAGGGAATAGACTTTGCTGTGGAGTATGAGGGGAAGGGGGACATCTGTGGTGGCTCAGTGGTAAAGCATTCGCCTGCCAGTGTAGAAGATGTGGGTTCAGTCCTCGAGTTGGGAAGATCCCTAGGAGAATGTGATAGCAACTCATTCCAGTATTGTCTCCTGGAAGATCCCTTGGACAGCAGAGCCTGGTGGACTACAGTCCATGGGGTCGTAAGAGTTCGACACGACTTAGCAACTAAACAACAGTGAGGGAAAGTGACGCATAAAGGAAGACTGCAGGGCTTTTAGTCAGAGCAACGGGAAGAATGGAGCTGATATTTAGTGAAACAGATGAAGAAATGGAAGTTAAAAAACAGACGTGGGGATAGGAAGGTGTTTGCTTTTAAGGCGGGAGGAAGAGCTGCTAGTGTTTCCCCTAGTGGGGGAACAATAAAAATGCAGAAAGATGAGGGGACAATTCCAGGAGTGTCCCTTGACTTGGTGAAAAGGGCTGTAAGCCTACACAAGTGAAGCAGTTGTCTTAGATAGTTCACCTCTTGTGCATCGATTTAAAGGTAGAGAAAGATTGGTAGGATCAGTCAGTTTGAAGCTAGAAGCATTTGGAAGTTCTCTTACTTTTTTTTTTTTGTTCCTATGAAATAAGAAGTAAGATTATCAATGGAGAGGATAAATGTTAGAAATTGGAAAAGTTATAGATGGTAGGTTTTTCATATGAGATGAATAATGTATCATATATGATATTACTCCAAATGGCTAAAAAGAATCAATAGCATTACAGTCTTTGTGATGTGGTTATATTTCAACTCCATATTTTTATTTATTTATTTTTATTATGTTAGCTGTGCTGAGTCTTTGTTGTGGTGCTCAGGATTCCTCTAGTTGTGGCACACAGGCTTCTTTTGTTGTGGTGCACGGTCTCTAGGGCACACAGGCTCAGTTGATTTGGCAGGTTTAGTTGCCCCATAACAGGTGGGATCTTAGTTCCCAGACCAGGGATGGAACCAGTGTCTCCTTCATTGGATGATCACTGGACCACCAGAAAAGTCCTTCAAGTCTATATTTTTCAACTAACAGAATCCAATGGAACAACTAGTAGTTTACCAAGAACTATCATGGTTCTGTATTTAACTTCAGCAGAAACCAGATGATTTTAATATAATAATAAAAGTGAAAGTGAAAGTCACTCCGTCATGTCCAACTCTTTGCCCCATAGACTATACAGTCCTTAGAATTCTCCAGGCCAGAGTACTGGAGTGGATAGCCTTTCCCTTCTCCAGGGGATTTTCCCAACTCAGGAGTCAAACCCAGGTCTCCTGCATTGCAGGTGGATTCTTTAACAGCTGAGCCACCAAGGGAAGCCCAAGAATACTGGAGTGGGTAGCCTGTCCCTTCTCCAGGGAAACTTCCCAACCCAGGAATCCAACAGGGGTCTCCTGCATTGCAGGCAGATTCTTTACCAACTGAGCTATCAGGGAAGCCTACTCACTAAGTCATCAGAAACTACAGGTAATTTGAATAGCATAGAAATATAGTAGGATGAATTTGGGTCCACCTCTTTTTCCCACCTGTGCTCCTTTGACTGAGGTGCTTCAGTTACCCAGATGTAAAAGGGATTATAATTTATGCTCTGGCCACTGCCCTGGACATTTGTGGGGAATAACACAAGTTAGATAATAATATAAGTCAAAATAACTATACCCATTAAAATATTTTGTAAGTAGTAAAATATATCAGCTGAAGGGTTTATTATTTTATTACTGTTCATTCTGAGAAAGCATTTTATGGGTCCAAATACATTGGATATTGGACTTCCCGGGTGGTGCTAGTGTTAAAGAACTTTGTGTTTGTCTTCAGTTTACTTTCCTGGTCACTTTTTATGGAGATGTGAGTTAAGCAACTTCTCTGTGAAGCTTTCTTTTTGTCTCCTTTTGAATAATACCCTTGAGCCCTACTAGTATAGCTGACGGTAATGTTAAGCATCCCAGGCTTCATTTCTAAGTGAGCAGGTATATAGGCAGAGTGTGTTATATTTGGTAAGATTAAGAACTTTTTAATCTCAGATATAATATTCTAGTTAAGTGATAAAATCTCTTTTGAACATCATAAATGGTAATATCTTGAGCCCTAGGTGATTTGGAAAAAGAATGGATTTGCTTTCTCTACAAAGTAATCATTCCGTGTCATTCATGAAATAGTTCAATAAATATTGGATGCTCAGAGAATGAGTTCACAGCAGGCTTGATATTAGTACTAAAGAGACCTAAGCAACATGTATTTAAAGTCTATGAAACATCCCTTAGCTATATTGAATAGCATCTTTTGTATCAATGTCTTTAAACAATGGTCTGTCCATACATGGATGACTGTTCTGTTTGTGAGGTACTGAAGGAGGCTGTGAAGAGACCTAGAGTAGCATTAGCCTAGTGGGCTGAGTGTAGGTTCTAAAGTCAAAAAGCTAGAAATTGAATCCCAGGTCCTCCACTTGGTAGCCGTGTGATTCTAGATATGTTAGTTCAATCTCTGAACTTCATTTAAAAAAACGAAAAGAAAAAGGCCACTGTTTACGAGCCAGGAATATGTGCACCAGTGCTAAAGCTTTACATGAGTCATTTCATCTAATCTTTGTGACATGTGTATGAGGCAAATACTATTTATCCCTGTATCTTGCTGATGAGGCAGCTAGACTGAGAGGTCTGTAAGGATCTAGAGTAAGATCAAACGTCAAATGGGTGGCAGAAGCACAACGCTACCAGAGAGGCAGACTACAGAGCACATGCTCTTGAATCCTGGATTAAATCATCGCATTAATAAGCATCATGGAAATACCAGACCTTGGATGAAACATCTGAAAATGTCTAAGACAACTTGGGGTCCCATCCACTGGTTTGTAATCCTTTTACCTGCCAGTGCTGGGCTGAATTCCAAGATTGCTCTCATTCTAGCACATGTACCCTGAATAATTCCTGGGACTGTGAATATGAGGATTTGATTCCCATGACGGGGTTATGTAACGTGGCACAGCGGCTTTTAAAAAAGATAGCTTTTCCAGGTGGGCATAAGCTAATCATGTGATTCATTTAAATCTGGGCCTAGAGGTCAGAGGCAAAGTCTGAGGAGTTGAAAGTGGGAGAGATATTGGATGGGCTCTAGTGGTGAAGAACCCGCCTGCCAATGCAGGAGACATAAAAGATGCGGGTTCAGTCCCTGAGTGGGGAAGATCTCCTGGAGGAGGGCATGGCAACCTACTCCAGTTTTCTTTTCTGGAGGATCCCATGAACAGCGAAGCCTGGCAGGCTACAGTCTATGGAGAGTATGCCTGAGCAACTGAGCATGCACAGGTAAATTAAGATCATTTTCCTGGTAAAGCCTTTTCAGTCATATTGTAATAACTGGAGAATAGAGAATTGATATAAGAAAAAGAGACTCAAAACAGCAAGTGGTATGGGAAGCTGAACCACTCTGGAAGAAGGCCCAGGTGTGATTAACACAGGAAACTGTGTTAGTGGCTCAGTCATATCTGACTCTTTGCGACCCCATGGACTGTAGCCCACCAGGCTCTTCTGTCCATGGGATTTCCCAGGCAAGAATACTGGAATGGGTTGCCATTCCCTTCTCCAGGGGATCTTTGCAAACCAGGGATCAACCCAGGGATCAAACTAGGGTCTTCCCGCATTGTGGGCAGATTCTTTACCATCTGAGCCACCAAGGAAGCCCTAATCAACACAGGAGGAAGCACTCAAATGAGCTGGGAGATCTAGGAGTGGATATTGAGGGTCCTTAGCAAGTTCAAGCTCTAGGATTCCTTGCGGTAGAAATTAAGGATGAAACTAAACAGCAATTCCTGCAGTGGACTGGAGGTATTTAGGGCAGACAGGACCCAAGCAAAGTTGTATTTGATTTTTCTCACGTTGATTTTGCCCTTAACATAGGTTTATTTTAATTAGACTCTAATATCTAACACCTCAGTTCAAAATAATGACATTATTTTCGAGTCAGTGTTTCTTACAGGTCATCAAGTCTGGCTGATACTGTCTTCTAAGTTTCTCCTATATTTCTGTTTCCTTTGCTAGCCCCTTATTTCAGAGTTCCTTTCTGTGGTGACTGTTTTCTACTGCAAACTTTTCTTTTTTTAAAAAAAACAAACAAAAAATTTATTTTGGGCTCCACTTGGTCTTTAATGGGGCACTTGGGTTGTTTCTAGCAGACCTTTCTTTACTCGTGCAAGGCTGTTTCCGTGTTTCTTTGGGCAAGACCCACCCTGCCCAAAACTTTCTTTCCTTGTGTCCCTCCCACGCTCCTAACTTCTCAGAATTCTGTCTCTCCAAGACCTTTGGATTTTCAGCTTCCTTCACTTTCTGCAGGAGGAAACTGAAGCCAGAGTCTTATACTCAATGTCAGAGCAGTCAGGGGGCAAGATAACCTAGACACTATCTCCTGATCTAGTTCAGTGCTTTTTCCATGACACTTCTCAACTTCTCAGAATGGCTTCAGGGCTTTTCACCTGTTATTTCCAACCTCACTTCTCCACTCTTACTCTCTTTAGTTCTCACTGTGAATCAACCACTCCAGACAGCCCATTTCCCAACTGCCTTTGGAATGTGTAACTCACCATATTTCATCTAGTCGATGCCCCCTCTTTTCTTCTCTGCTTTTCATAGTTAGGGTGTTTTTGCTTGCTGGTCACTTGAACTTACACAAATTTCCCCTTTCCAAATTCCATCAGCATCCACTGTTTGTATCACGCACTAACACGTGAAGTTCACAAGCCACCTTATTTAGATGTTGATGATTCTGAACGACTGGATAACTGTCTTCGCTTTCAAAGAAGATTCTACATTCCTGGATGATACCTATAGCTTCTCTTTCATTTGTAGCCTGCTTCATGTACAGCATAAATAAATAATATGTTGAATTAAATTAGTCTTAGTGTTCTTCTGCACTGTTTACATTCTAAATTAACTAATATCTGTTGAGGGCTTATTAGCTATTAGGCAGGGGGTTGGCAACAAGGTGTGGTAGGCTAAACTTCTGTCTCAAATGAGCTTACATTCTTTAATCATTTTTTTTGAAGTATAGTTGATATACAATGCTGTGTTAATTTCTGCTATACAATAAAGTGATTCAGTTATGCATACCTACATATATGTATTCTTCTTTTATATTCTTTTCCATTGTGGCTTATCACAAGGTATTGAATGTAGTTCTCTGTGCTATACAGTAGGACCTTGTTGTTTATCTATTCTATATATAAAAGCTTACATTTGCTAACTCCAGCCTCCCACCATCCCTCCCCCCAAACCCTCCTCCTTGGCAACCATCAGTCTGGTCTTTATGAAATGAGCTCACATTCTAACGGGGAATTTGGGCAAGTGAATTGCTCTGAGATATTATGATAAATACATTGTATAGTAAGTTTGGAGGTTTCACTATTCCTATTACCAATCCATTGATTACAGGGTCTCATGGTTGGTTTTGATCATGTGTGGCTTTTCTCAGATGAGGCTATTGGATAATGCAGGTATTTTACCGTGATACATTACACTGGTGCCATGCATTAGCCAGTCCACTATACTCAGTTAACTAGAAAATACTACAGCAAAGCCACATTTTAAAGGGCTTGCGACAGCATGGATCTAATTATTCTGAGTAAATAACCTATCCGCTTAGATGCCCTATTGTATTTTCATTTGAAAGATGCTCTGGTCCAGAGCCAGTTAATTAAAAAATCTGTTTTCAAAATTCCAAACACATATGCCTTTACCTTATTGTGAGCAATGTAAAGTTTAGAGTATTGGCCCTTCAGAAACATGCTGTAATTTAATTATAATAAATTCTGTTTATGATGATAAATTATAATAAATTATGTTGCTTTGACAATGGCTGCAAATGAAGGCAAATCTTTTCTGCACAATACTTTCTAAAAAGGCAAAAAAAAAGAGAGAAAGACTGCAGAGTCCAGTTGACAAATTGCAATCAGTCTGAACTAGGGTACTTTAGTACATCATTCAGTATCACTGAAATGTAAAGGCGCTTTGTTAGGATTTAAAAATCAAGGCCTTGGATTTCTACCCAGTTGCAATAACACAGTGTAGCATTGTTAGCTCTGATTCAAGTGCAACTGATCAAAAGGTTATTGAATATTCCTTGTCTCTCAGCCAACCCTGAATGTCTTCTCCCTGACTGAAATATTTGGATCCTGTTGTTGTTCATGAATGCTTATCTTACATTCCATTCACTATCATTATCTACCTTTCTCAGTAATTAGCTAATTACATTTCAAGATAATTAGTTTAATGAAAGTGTGGGAAGTATGCAGTAAGACTAAGTGATATTGTCATGACCTCTACGTGTTGATTAAGTGAAAAATAAGCAACACCAAAAAAAAATTTTTTTTAAGAAGGAACATTTACAATAGTATGCATATTCAAAACATACTATGTGTTTTACTGAATTATTTCAAATTAGTGCTAGCCTCTTTGGGATACCATTGCTCCTTGGAGGTATGTTGGGTGTCACAAATGTGAATAATTCAAGCCACTGGGGCAGCTTTTTGGCCCTTACAGATATAATGCTTGCTGCTGCTTGTCCTGTTTATGGATTTCTCAAGTACAAATAGAAAAATATAGATATGTTTAGATTAGTAAAGCAACTATTTAAGTGAAGGGACTAGAGCCATACTTGTAGCATTCGTCCATTTTAAGACCATACAAATACATTGAACCTAAATGCTTATATATTATCTGATGCGTTATTTCTTTCAACATAGAGATGTATGTATGTACATATGTGTGCCTATGTTGGAGATTTTTTTCTATCTATAAAGAAATTGCATGTGTGTGTGTGCTAAGACTCTTCAGTCATGTCTCACTCTTTGAAACCCTATGGTCCATAGCCCTCCAGGCTCCTCTGTTCATGAGATTCTCCAGGCAAGAATACTGGAGTGGGCTACCATGCCCTCCTCCAGGGGATCTTTCTGATTCAGGGGCTGAACCCGCATCTCTTGCATTTCTTGCATTGACAGGTAGGTTCCTTACCACTAGCACCACTGCAAAGCCCATAAGGATGTTATTATCCCCTTAATGGCAGTCACAAGCATGTACCTCTCAGGTTCTCCAACTACACAGAGCATCACTGACCGAGGACTACTGCTCGTTTGCACTGAGTCCATGCTTCCTGGAGGCTGCTCCCAGCCAAGGAGCAGAGAGGCTGAGTCTTGCTGAGATTCTGAGGCAGGTCTGTTCCTGGGAGACATGGGACTCCTGGACCAGCTCTACCTTTGGCCCATAACCTTCTCTTGAGTACTTCTGAATCTTTCTCTGAGAGCAAAGCCATCTAGGATGATTTCACCTGAACTTTCTTCCCATTTTCTTTCGGGATCAACTTTTGGATGGTTCTCCCAGCTTTCTGCAGTTTTCTCCCTGTTCTCTTTCTTGGGCATTTCTCCCAATAAAAAATCTTTGCATATTTAATCTAGTCTTGACATCTTATTCTTGGAGGACACAGCCTAGTAATTAAATCAGATACTTGGGAAAAATTAAAACCCATGTTTTCAGGCAGTACAAAACAAGAGGCAACAAGCAGTACAGTTGAAAAGGTCACAGAAATGACAAAGTACTTGATTCAGGTATGTAAAGGGAAGCTGATATGGAAATGAGGTTGCATAATATATTTGAATGCAGTGAGCATTCTAATTGAGTGGAGTACAGAAGAATAGAAGATGGGTTTGAAAGATTTATTGAAATCCAATTATAGAGGACCTCAAATATCTTACTGAAGGATGTATATTCCTCTATATTCCTTCTCCTGAAAATGTGACAGCAGAAGGGCTTCAAAGGTTTGTGGATGCTGGGTACCAGCTGATGTTTCTCTTTCTGGCTCATAGAACAGAGGCATGGAATTCAGCAGCCCAAGTCCAAGAGGAAAACTATGAAGAGGAACCCTAAACCACCTGGGATTTGGGATTCTGACACCCTGGTAGTTTCCTACTGGAGAGCCCATTGCACGCATATGGGCAACAGAGACTGTTTTTTTAAGCTTAAGTCTTAGTTCTGTGTCAAGAACAGGCTAATTGGCTTCTGTCTCTTCCTCCTTCTAAAAATTGGGTTATCCTTGGCAGTGTGTGAATCAGAGTTGAAGAGTTTTGTTTGGCAACCCAACGCAGGCTTTGTTTGGTAACGAGGCAACAATTGTGCTTAAGAGAAACCAGAAATTTAACACCAAAATCAAAATAAATGACTGTTTTTGAATAATCAGTTTACTTGGCTAGATTTTCGTTCCTGTATGACTACAAAGCTGGAGTTGAGTAGCAAGTGCTCCGTTTGGAGAGGGCAGGGGTTCTTCAGCATACCGCGGCACCCACTCCACCCCAGAGTGCGGAATCTGCTCCAGGCTGTCCATCTGCAGTCCTGTCTAGTGTTTGTAGCCTTCTGAGTGTGTAACCCCACCCACATTTCAGCCTCACTTTCTAGATCTAGTCACACTGTGTTGAAAAGCTCTATCGTCTCAGCCACAGGGGCAGCATGTTTTTGCTTTTGGGCAATAGTTTTGTGCATATGAATGAAAACAGCTGAAATGCATTGAATCTCAGAGAACTTTGCTCTGAGATCCCTCTTACCTGACCAAGACCTAGAAAGGGTACCATGTTCAACTGAGCACCAAGAAGATTAACTTGACAATAGAGGCAACTGAGTGTTCATGCAGTTGACATTGAGACAGACCAATGGTTGCAGACGTTTGCTTTGAAGAGTAAGCTAGGTCCTGTTCTCCTTTAGAGATGATGAGGAAGATCAGGGCTTATTTGAGGATGTATGTAATAGAAAGTACTATGCAGTATATCATCATAATTAAAAAAAAATTATCGTGGGAGTTTCAGGTATACAACAAAGTGATTCAGTTATATGCATATATATTTTTTCTTTTTTCAGATTCTTTTTCATTATAGCTTATTGCAAGATATTGAATATAGTCCTCTATTCTATATAGTAAATCCTTGTTGCTTATCTATTTAATATATAGTAGCTTGTATCTGTTAAACCCATATTCCCAATTTATCCCTCCCCTCCTCTCTTTTGGCAACCATAAGTTTGTTTTCTATGTTTGTGGGTCTGTTTCTGTTTCGTATATAGATGCATTTGTATTATATTTTAGATTCAGCATACAAGTGATGTCCTATAGTACTTGTTTTTCTCTGTCTGACTTATTTCACTAAGCATAATATTCTCTAGGTTCATCCATGTTGCTACAAACGGCAATATTTCATTCTTTTTGTGGTTGAGTAACATTCCATCTTATATATGCATTACATCTTCTTAAGCCAATCATCCATTTTTGGGCACTTAGGTTGTTTCTTGACTATGGTTATCATCATGTTATATGAGGTTTTGTCTTGGTTATATAAGTATGTTCTTAATCTTCCTTCAAAAGTCCAAAAGCATGCATCAAAAAAGCCACAGGAACCACCTCCTCTGCATCCCAGACCACAGACTTACATTTTATTTCCCTGGTCATTGGTCCTATGCTACAGCCCCATAGATTAGAAATCAGAAAACCTTTTATAAAGTGCCAGATAATAAATATTTCAAATCTATAAATTTGACTTTGTGGGCCAGATGATCTTTGTCAAAGCTATTCCCCTTCGCTGTGGGAGTGCAGAAGCAGCCATAGGCATTATGTCAACAAAGAGGGATGGTCATGCTGCAGTGATTTTATTTATGAAAACAAGTGATGGGTAGGATGTGACCAGCAAGTGTAACTTGCTGACCATGCCAAATAAGAAAAGGATGCACCTGTCAACAGCTTCCAAAGCTGCAGCTAAATTCTCTAAGAATTTAAGAAAATGTCAGAACTCCAACCACCGCTCTCCATATTCCAGTTTTCTCATTCTCTGTTTAAATTTCAAGCTTCTCCATATTTCTATAATCAGCTTTTTTTCCTTCAACTCTCTCGCTGAACTCTCCATCAGTTTTGTCCTTTCAGAGTCACGGTAATTTTTGGTCTTAAACTCTTGATTCTCCCTGGAGCATGCTGGCTTTACAGCCTGTGCTAGTGATAGGAACACCCAAAACATGGCCTCTTATTTCACTGACATGTTCATGTCCTCAAGACTCAGCATCACTTCAGCTTCCCACTCTTCCTGCTAGTCTCATCTCCTCTGACATCTCTATGCCCATTATTTCCAAATCTTCTTTCCTGACAGGAATTTCAGCTTGCATGTCCTCCTGCATAACTAATATCCATTCAGAGACCTAACAAGCAGCTCAGACCTAACGTTGCCCACACTCAGTTCTTTATTTCTGTCCTTAAACTTGTTTCTTTTTTGCCTTCCATACTTAGAAAATGACCCCGCTTATCCTCTGTTGCTCCCATCCCGAGGTTGTATTCTTTACTTATTCCCCACTTTCAAGCCATTAAAACAGATTGTAGCTCTCCCCATTTCATTATTAGACTTTGGGCTATTGCACCTTCATCTTTTCCCTGGATCCCTGAAATAACTACCAACAACCTCACCTCCTGAACCTCACTGTTTGTTGTCTACACATATTCATAGTAGCCATAGTCATCATTGAAAAAAATAAAGCAGATCACCCTTCCTCCTTAAACATTTGATTTAAAAAAGAACAAGCTCCTTCTCTTTCTTCTGTTAAACTCTAGCCAGAGCAGACTGTATCACGTGGGTTTCATTTTTAGCATTTTCTCCTGGCTCACTCGCCACAGGATGGTGACCTTCTTTCCACTCATTCCCCTCTTAGTGCATTTGCATTTGCTCTGTCATTTTTTTTTTTTTTTGGATGGTTCTCTCCCTGTATTATCAAAACTGGATGTTTCTTGTCATAGAGATTCCAGCTTACATGTTGTCTCCCCAGATACCCTGACTAACCAATATGAAACAGTCACCCTATTACTCTGTATCACATCACCATATTATAATTCTCTCCATAGTACTTACCCTATCATGGCTGCTTTGTTAATTTGTCCTTTTCTGTGGCTCGTCTGGTAGAATGGAAGGAGCAAGAATTGTTTGCTTGCTCAATGACCTTGGCTCCCTGATCAGCTGATTGTTTTGCATACTCCCTATTCTCCAGCATCTTCTAGTTTCCCCTCCGTGGTTTTGGTGGTAAATCACCTTGACTATCATTTCAACAACACTCCTGCCAGTGGTTCTGGCATCTGTTCTTTTCATCACACCATCCTGGCAAGTCATCATTCCGGGATGAATCCAACTTCTATGCCATTATTCTGCTTGATAAGACTTGCTGGAGAAAATTACATCACTGAGAAGATTGGTACCATTATAAACTTACAGTCATCACCTCACCCAGGCTCTCAAGTACTGCCTGGTAATCTTGTGTATTTCCCAATCAGGCTCATGCTCCCGTGTGCCACACAATTATTTCAACTCTCCACCCCCTCACTCATGGCAAATGAGCTCACTTGTGACTCAACAGAAAAAATGTTTAAGTCCTAAGAGAGATGCTTCCTCAGCTTTCCACCCCCAAACCTACAAACCTTTCTTCCTTCCCTCCCTCCTGCCACACTGTCAGAGTGTTCCTTTATTGGATAAGTCCATGTCCTCTCTTGTCACATTGGAGACTATCCTTTACCCCTTACCAGGATCTGACACTGTTCAGTTATTTTCAACTCTGTACCTGATACTTCTCTCTCCTTCCTGGGTCTCCCTCACTCATTGTTCTTGCCAAGTGGAATTTCTTTCAGTTCTTAGCAGCCATCCATCTTTTCATGCTCACTCTATTTTCCTCCCTCTTTGGGGGTTTTCAGCATCTTCCTCTGTCTGTGACAGTCTTCCCCGCTCCCACCACATCATCTGGTTGATCTGTGTTCCTATCAAAGTTCAATTTAGATGTCAGCTCTTCCAAGTGCCCTTTTCTTTCTGAAGACTATATTATGGCTTCTATTATTGCTTCTATCACATTCTATCTTTCTTCTTTCTTTGTCCCATGATAGTTACAATATATTACTTGGTATTTTCCTTGATTCACTGAAAGCTCTAGGAGGGAGGGGTAACCACAAGTGTCTTGTGAACCACCTTATGTGCTAAGTCGCTTCAGTCATGTACAACTCTTTGCAGTCCTGTGGACCGTAGCCCACCAGGCTTCTCTGTCCATGGAATTCTCCAGGCAAGAATACTGGAGTGGGTTGCCATGCCCTCCTCCAGGAGATCTTCCCAACCCAGGGATTGAATCCATGTCTCATGTCTCCTGCATTGATAGGTGGGTTCTTTATCACTAGCGCCACTTGGGAAGCCCTGAACCACCTTACATTTGTGCCTAATACAGTGCCTGACACAGCACCGACATTCACTCATGGATATTTGTTAAATGAATGAATGAGTGCATAAATGAGTAGGAGAAAGAGATCAAGGAAGAGAAGGAGGGGTAGAAGAGACAGAAGGGAGAAGAAAGGACCACCAAGAAAGAAGGATGTGCTGAAGAAAAGCATACCTTAAGCCTGGAGAGGCTTTGGCAAATGTGTTTATATCACACCTCCTTTCCCTAGGTGGGCTCATGACTTCCAGTAAATGGGAGTTCCCTTTCCACCAGGAAGATGCGCCACACTACTCACTACACTATCCATAATGGTTGGGTAACAAGCACTCTGATGAAGCTCATCAAAGATGGAATGACTTCATTGGAGTGGATGTGTCTATTTCATTTCCTGGTATAGTTGTTGCCTGGTGACTCTGAAACTGATCCCACCTCCTTGAGGGTGGGTCTGGGCAGGAGGGGGAGAGATTGTTGCATTCCTCCTACTGGTCATAATATACCCCTTACAATGAAGTTTTGGTTTGGGTTGGAGAGATTAGAGTTTGAGGGTTGTAGTCTAGGGCAACAGTTAAGAAGATACTGCAATGGATGAGCAAAGTGATAGGATCTAAATTACAGTGGTGAGAACTCTGACTATATTATTAGATCATGGGTATGCTATTGAATACTAGCATACAGCTTAAAAGCAACTAAAAACAGAAGACTGATTCAAACACGGTGTGTTCTTATGTGTTTCCACAGAGTGATAGGCCAAGAAATTGGTAAAAAAAATATATATATATATATACATCTTAAAAAGCTAATTTGAAGATGTCAAATTGGGTTGTATGTGTACATGCTCAGTTATGTCCGACTCTTTGTGACCCCATGGACTGTAGTCTGCCAGGCTCCTCTGTCCATGGAATTTCCCAGGCAAGAATACTGAAGTGGGATTCCATTTCCTTCTCTGGGGATATTCCTGACCCAGGGATCTAACTCAAGTCTCTTTACTACAGTGGATCCTAACCACTGTGCCACCTGGGAAGCCCCCAAATTGGATTAGTGTGTAACAATTACATTGATTTAAACAAAAGGGAGCATATTAAAAATATATTTACTAGTTTAATTAGTAACTTGAGATTTAAGAAAAAAAGAGAAAAGAAATTCTGGAATCCTTATTAAGAATTCAATTATAGAAACTTCTTAGATAAATGCTATATGAATTTGATTTTCCTTTTATAATCCTTACTGTGTCATATAAAGAGTAGCAGATGACATAAACAGATGGACTTGTCTTATCTGCTACAGCTTAAAGCCTTCTCTAGCATTTTTTGGGCCATATTCATAAACATAGGATATGGTAGAACTAACTTGCATCTGCTTAACAATCTTTGGGAACTTCTGTTAAAGTTTATTTTAGTAAGTTATGATATGGCAAGGCTTTTTAAAATTATGGACAATATTATATCCACTTCAAAAATAAGGTCTGAAGTGTATTTCAGTACTTCCAAGTAACTTCAAGTTTGAAAAAAGAAAACGTGATGACTTTACTTGAGTTTTCTTATTGGTGAGCATTCTTAAGGGAATGATTTTTCAATGATAATTTCAATTCATGAAGGAAATGGGAGAAAGACATGGAAAGATTCTTTTTCTATGAAATAATTTTTGTAGATTTTTACACTTTTCAAAGTGTTTTAGGACCACCAATTTCATTCCTTCCCTATGTTTTGTTATTTGGCTAAATAGGAGATTTTTAAGTTGAACCAAAAAGGAAGCTGCTCTGTCTTCACTAACTTTATGAACTCTGAGAAAAGAAGCTACCCATGTCCACTCTACTTGGCAAGATTTTGCCTGATGATAGTCAACAAACCCTTGAACATTGTACACACATCAATAAATTGACAGGAAATGTCACATATGGTCTCGAGGAATTTTTAAATAATTTACCTTAATTAAAAGAACTGGCTTGTATTTAAAAGTTATTGTTTGAGTTATTAAAGAAAATATTTCAAATGTCATGAAATTCACATCCATTCCAATTTTTATAGAAAAAATATTTTCATAGGCATTTAATAAATTGATATAACTGTATAAACAGCAGGAAGAAAGAAACATGCTTTCTGAGATAATAGCCATAACTTTCAAATTCTGGTTATTTGTTGACTACTTCATGGTTTTAGAATACATTTAAAAAGCTATATATAAAAGCTGGAAACTGTAAGCATCAAAGAAACTTCAGGTCAGGTAGTTATATACAGGTTAGGTAGTTAAAACATTAGTGCTGTTATATACAAAAAAACACATATTCACTTTTCAAGCAACTGTATGTAAAAGACTATCTTTTAAGTAGGAGCCATTGAGTAAGGACATCTTGCTAAGTTATATCCTGAACATAGAGCTTGAAAAATGTACCTGTTCACCACTCCCATAATCCACGGTTGCAGATGTTTAGAACTGGATCTGAGAGAAGAAGTACAAGTTGATGAGTCAAACATAAAAATACAGTTTAAAAGATTAAAAAAGTAGAAGTTTTTTAACGAAGAATAGAAAAGATAGGTTGAGACATGAAAATCATACATTCATGTGTATTAAATGTTTCTGGTAGCTGAGGGTAGAAAACAGCCTTGATACTCATGGGCATCTCTTCTTACATTCCACACCAATGTATTTACTTTCAGCTCTTAATGATGGGGCTGAAACCCTGGAATTCAGTAGTGTCATCAGGTTAACACTGTTACCCAGGGACTCCATTTATGTCCAGTTCTATTTCTCTGCAGCGAAAGCTCCTCATTCTGAATTCCTTCGAAGCACCTTTCCTCTTTGCAGGGTGCTTGGTTTTGAAATATTCAGTTCAGAATGGAAAAAGATAAAAACTTTGACATTCTCCATTTTGTTCAGGCTAAAGAGAAATAAACATGAATGTCTCTCAAGCCTGTGATAGGTGACCTTTGTTGTCTTGGCAGGAAAATGAAAAACCACCCATTTTTATATTTGGCTTAATAAGATACGTGAGGTAGCAATGTTCAGTGGCCAAAACTGACTGGTGATTTTCTTTCTAGATGACCCATTAAAATTGGCTGAAGATAATGAATTCATCCATCACTTATGACTAAGTGTACTGTCCCCTGCATGCACTCAGGATAATAGCATTTTAGAATGAAGGGTATTAAAATCAGCAGATAAATCTGGCATTACTGGGGAAAGTAATTTCATGATGATCATTCAGAGGTCATCATTATGCACATTCATACCAGTTTCCAATTGGTGGAGGCCCAAAATTGAAGAAGAAGAGGGCAGGAAAGACGCAAGTTCTTTCAGATGACATTAGTATTTTTTAGCTACTAGGTTGCCCATCCTTTTGGAGGGAAAAAAAATAAAAGAGAAAGAGAGATAGCAATTGAAATGTTTCCCACTTCCAGTTCTCTAGATTTTTTTCTGCTTTCACAAAGTTGAACCTTTATGTATCAAATTAATATTAACCAACATGAATGAATAATCTTCACACAGAATAGGACTGAAGTCTCCTGAAGAACAAGGGGTTTACACAGCTCCAGGAAAACCTCCTAGAGGAAGGGCTTCTGCAGCTTCATTCCATTTACTGCTGGCATCAACTTTGGTCAAGTTATTTAACCATTCTCTGTCTTGGTATCCTCAACCATAAATGGGGATAATAGTATTAGTTACTGGTAAGCTTGAAGTGAAAATTAAATGTATTTGTATACACGAAATGGGGCTTCCCAGATGGTATTAGTGGTAAAAAAAAAAAACCTACCTGCCAATGCAGGCACACATAAAACACCCAGGTTTGATCCCTGGGTTGGGAAGATCCCCTGGAGGAGGGCACAGCAACCCACTCCAATATTCTTGCCTGGAGAGTCCCATGGACAGAGGAGCCTGTGGGCTACAGTCCATAGGTCACAAAGAATCAGACAGGACTGAAGCGACTTGGCATGCATACATGCACACATACACATAAACTATTTGTCAGTGTCTGACACATACTTAGTCTTCAGCAGAGGTTACTCATTATTATTATTATTACCATTTTTCTGTTTTGATTAGAGAGGTGAAAAAAATAAAAGGTGCTGAGCAGATTATTTTATGTGAAAACTTTTCTTGCTTTTTGTTGTTTCTCAACTAATTGCTACAGAATACTCTCAAAGCCAGCTTGCATTTTTCTCTCAGCAGGTTTTGTAGTCCTCTTGATAAGAAACTACCCTTCTTTAATCCATTTAACACATACACTTTCTAAAACTTGATGTCTACAAAGTATAATATTGGACTTAGTATATGGTTGGGACAGGGGAAGGGGAGGGGCAAGTCTGGAATCGTCAGAAACCTCTGGAATGTGAATAGTCTGCTTTGTGGTTCTGAGGCTTCCCAAGTTCACTAGTGGTAAAGAACCCGTCTGCCAACGCAGTAGACATAAGAGGCAAGGGTTCGATCCCTGTGTCTGGAAGATCCCCAGGAGGAGAGCACAGCAACCCACTGCAGTATTCTTGCCTGGAGAATCCCATGGACAGAGGAGTGTGGTGGGCTACAGTCCATAGGGTCGCAAACAGTTGGGCATGACTGAAGCAACTTAGCACGCAATACAGGATGGAAGATCATAAAAAGACAGGATTATCAGTGTCACTCACCTGAAACTTTCTGTGAAATATCAATAGCCTCAGATAGGCAGATGACACCACCCTTATGGCAGAAAGTGAAGAAGAGCTTAAGAGCTTCTTGAGCAAAGTGAAAGAGGAGAGTGAAAAAGTTGCTTAAAGCTCAACATTCAGAAAACTAAGATCATGGCATCTGGTCCCTTCACTTCATGGCAGATAGATGAGGAAACAGCAGAAACAGTGGCTGACTTTATTTTTCTGGGCTCCCAAATCACTGCAGATGGTGATCTCCCATGTACACAGAGGTAAGTTTTGGTTTCTAAATCCAATGATAAGAAAATTGAATATATTCCATACACGCATAGGAAGGGGGGACTCTCCTAAAGAGTCCGAGGGTAAAGAGAAGGCATATCAAGGGAATTTGGCATCTCTTAGGGACTTTGGGATGTTTCTCAGGCTCCACAGGAGCCAGTGTGCCTGATTTCCCTGGTATTCTTTAACCAAAGTTATAACCAGGTGTCCTACCCAGAATCTACTTGACAGGGAGGAATTTCCTGTGTTATAAACTGGCTATAATATCTTCTCCCACATCCATTCCCCTTTGCCATGGTCCTTTACCATATCTAGAATCATTCATAATGAGCAGTTCAGTTCAGTTCAGTCACTCAGTCGTGTGCGACTCTTTGCAACCCCAGGAATCACAGCACGCCAGGTCTCCCTGTCCATCACCAACTCCCGCAGTCTACCCAAACCCATGTTCATCGAGTTGGTGATGCCATCCAGTCATCTTATCCTCGGTTGTCACCGTCTCCTCCTGCCCTCAATCTTTCCCAGCATCAGAGTCTTTTCCAATGAGCCAGCTCTTTGCATCAGGTGGCCAAAGTATTGGAGTTTCAGCTTCAACATCAGTCCTACCAATGAACACCCAGGACTGATTTCCTTTAGGATGGACTGTTTGGATCTCCTTGCAGTCCAAGGGACTCTCAAGAGTCTTCTCCAACATCACAGTTCAAAAGCATCAATTCTTTGGTGCTCAGCTTTCTTTGTAGTCCAACTCTCACATCCATACATGACTACTGGAAAAACAATAGCCTTGACTAGATGGACCTTTGTGGACAAAGTAATGTCTCTGCTTTTCAATATGCTGTCTAGTTTGGTCATAACTTTCCTTCCAAGAAGTAAGCATCTTTTAATTTCATGGCTGCAATTATAAGACATAATCTTTACCCCCAGGGATCTCACAGCCAGTGCAGAAGGAAGACCCTAAGATATCCTCACTCTGTTTGGCCATTTGAGCATAAACATTGCTCCAGAAACTGAGAGGATGAAGAATTCAGTTACCCAGATAATCTTTGCTGCTGACCACTTTTTTTTTTAGCCTTCATTCATTTAAATAAAGCTCATTTAAAGAGACAGGTGGTCTCAAAAATGAAAATGTCCCAAGACTGTTTCTCTAGTTAATATATCTTGATAGAATTGAATAAAAAATGGAGCTTCCTTAGGCTTTACTGTTTCTTACGTTGTAGCACCAAAGGAGGTGCTGCTAGTTCAGCAAGGACTTCTTCCTTCTAGGCATTCTTGGTCAATGTCTGCATTTTGATTCTATTAATATTTACGGGATAGCTGCAGGGTTCTCTGCACAATCACCAGTTATATAAATTTTGTTGAATTTCACTGTTAGAAAAGCAACATTGGAGCATCCCACAGGGATAAATATTTATCAGTGGAATTACACATCAGAAGAAATAATTTAAATTCATTACTGATTGTGCCCCTGAGCTATAATCCTATTGTATAGAAGGCACAACTAAGAATAAGCCCCCAATGCCATCACTTGGGTTTAGTATTTAAAACAATTAATGCACTTATATAAATTCTGTATTTCACAAGAAAGATGATTATTCCTTATCATGGTAAATTGAAATGTAAAAGACAGGAAAAATATACTGTTAACTGTCTTGACCTGATAGCTAATTTGATAACATGCTGTAAGCTTTATAGGCCATTTCTACTAAATTATATATGCTTGAATATTTTTAAAAATAGATTTTGATTGCACACTAAAACACAAAGGTCTAATAGAAATTTGATGTCATTTAAGTATCTATTCCTTGTTTCTTCTTGATCCACTAGACGTATGTCTTCTTCTTGCTCAGTCCTGATCACCTTTCCCTGCCTCCACACCATCCTTGGAATGGGTTTAGTGTCCTCAACTTAAAAATTCATTTTCAATTGTGTGAATCATCTCTTTCATTTTTGTAGTAAGATCCACATAACATTCACTACTTTAGCCATTATAAAGTGTAGAGTTCAGTGACATTAGTTCTAGGACTTCTTCATCACCCTAAATAGAAACCTCATATCCATGAAGCAGTCACTCTTCACTCCCTCCTTCCCCCAGACCCTGACAACCTCGAATATACTTCTGTGTCTATGTATTGATAGTTTCTGGATTGTATAGATAATTCTGACAACTAGTACTATCCAAGACACATGCACTCTAGATCAACCTAGAGGTCTGACCTTATTCTTACTTTGGGAAACTCTCAAAATTTTGGGTTACCCTGGTGGCGCAAGTAAAGAACCCACCTGCCTATGTGGGAGAACTGAGAGACATGTGTGAATTCTTTCTGTTAAAAATAGTTACATTGAGGCCAAAGAAGATTTGATAGATCCTGTATGCCTTGTCTTGGAGAAGACTCTTGAGAGTCCTTTGGACTGCAAGGAGATCCAACCAGTCCGTCCTAAAGGAGATCAGTCCTGGGTGTTCATTGGAAGGACTGATGTTGAAGCTGAAACTCCAATACTTTGGCCACCTCATGTGAAGAGCTGATTCATTGGAAAAGACGCTGATGCTGGGAAGGATTGGGGGCAGAAGGAGAAGGGGACAGCAGAGGATGAGATGGCTGCATGGCATCACCGACTCGATGGACATGGATTTGGGTAGACTGTGGGAGTTGGTGATGGACAGGGAGGCCTGGCGTGCTGCGGTTCATGGGGTCGCAAAGAGGTGGACACGACTGAGCGGCTGAACTGAACTGATACTGGTGCCCTATCTCACCAAATCCTTGGATTTTTCTCATTCTTACCACTGCTGCCTTTCTGAAAAGTTTTTCAGAAAAAAAGCTCAACTGTATTTTTCTCCTTTATTTAACAGAGTCCTAAGAGGTTTAGCCTGACTTGGTAAAAGAAAGTATTGTGTTTTTAATAAAACATTCATCACACTGATAAAAAAATATTTGGAGTGAGGGGATGTATTATGTTTCTCAGCAAGTTATCGTGGCTCAGATGGTAAAGAATCTGCCTGCAGTATGAGGGATCTGGGTTTTATCCTTGGGTTGGGAAGATCCCCTGGAGGAGGACATGACAACCCACTCCAGTATTCTTTCCTGGTAATCCCATGGACTGAGGAGCCTGGTGGGCTATAATCCATGGGGTCACAAAGAGTCAGACATGACTGAATGACTAAGCACAGCACAAGAGACACGGATTCCATCCCTGGGTCAGGAAGATCCCCTGGAGGAGGACATGGCAATCCATTCCAGTACTCTTGCCTGGAGAATCCCATGGGCAGAGGAGCCTCGTGGGCTACAGCCCAGGCATGCATGACTGAAGCAACTTTGCATAGCACAGCACTCAAAATTTCACCTCCTTATGGCAAAAACAATTAAAAAAAATAATAAATAAAAGGACAGTCAGAAACAAAAAAAAAAAAGAAAAAAAAAATTTCACCTCTTTTCAGATTTGGCATACAGGTCCCAGTACTTACCTATAAGATACCAATGGCCTAAATTTTAATCCTGTTTTGCCTTCTCACAAACGTTTTGTTATACTGGACATCCAACTTGTTAAGAATGCTATCTGTAGCTCTGGCTGGATGAATGTGAAGAGCATGGGACTGTACAATGAGCAATTAATTCAGGGGAAGAGAGCCAATAGTCGGGGCTTACTTTACACAGTGACCTTGAAGTCAGCCAGTGTTTATTGATTAGTTTCTAAGCACAGAATGCTAAGAGTGTACACAGGTAATGTTTTTAGAGATTATACAACTAGATTCACATAACACAATCCCTCCAGGAATTTGGCAAAAGTATTGTCTCTTCAGGCTTCTCCACCAAAGAGCAGGCCAAGGGACTTATTGGATTCCTTAGTTACTGGCCCACACTTGAATATTCTCCTTGTTCCTTTATATCAGCAACTTGGTACAGAGGCATCCTTTGAGTAGGGCCTGAATCAACAGTTATCTCTGGAAGCTATTCAAAAAGCTTTGACTGATGTCAGTCTGTGTAAATGACAGTTTTCCCTATTGGAGTCTCTGGTTAAGGGAGGCAGCCTCCATTTGGAGGCTTTTTTATTAATTAATTAATTTTTTATTGAAGGATTTTGCTTTACAGAATTTTGCTGTTTTTTGTCAAACCTCAACATGAATTAGCCATGGGTATACATATATCCCCTCCCTTTTGAAACTCCCTCCCATCTCCCTCCCCATCCCACCCCTCTAGGTTGATACAGAGCAATTGAGGCTATTTGATAGACCTTCTATGCTCCAAACCATCCACCGCCTTCAGGTATTTTGAGCATTGGGATGGCCACCTCAAAAATTAACTCAAGAGCTCTGTTCCCTCACCATCTTCTGATCCACACACCTTAGTAAAAAAGTTTGATCATGGAATGCACCATCTTTGGAAAGGGATTATCTCTTTTCAACTGCTTTCTGGGTTATGACGAAAGGAAAAGTGTCAAATAGGAGAATTAGACCCATTTGGAAAATTCTGGATTCTGTCCTGACCATCCTGCATGTGATGCTTCTTTCTTCTCTTTAATGGCATCCCCATTCTCCTCTGGCTTATACAAACTTTGGGTGGCAGCCTAGCCCAGGAGAATCAAGCTTTACTTGTTTCAGTCACTTGGATTTTCTTGGATTGACATGGTTAGAGGTCACATGGCTAGTGATCATTTGCCTGAATACACTAATCACTGAGTTTCCCCAATTGGCTCATATCGACCAAAAAAGGGAACTTAATAGGTCTCTCGACAATTTATAAAAATGCAGTTGTCCCTCTTCTGCCTGATATTTTTTGGTCATACTGTATAGCATGGAAGATCTTAGTTCCCTGATCAGGGATCTAACTTGTGTCCTCTGCAGTGGAAGTGCAAAGTCATAACCACCGGACCTCCAAGGAATATCTGGCCTGATTCTTCTTGATGAAAGATCTGGACGTAGGGAGCAGATGATTAGAAAAAATTGAAGTTACAGCTACTGAAATAGGACCCACTCCTTTTTCTTGGGCAGGTGCTGCAGTAAAAGGAGAGCAGCAGCCTTGGGAGGGAACATGGTAGACCTTGAAATGCATGGAGGAACAAGGGACACTATTGATCTCTGTTTTTCAGAATCAGTTCCTGAGCTTTCCTCACCCAGGAAAACGTCATGGTGTGTTTTCCCCCAACTGTTATGAATACTTTAAAATAAACCAACTGCTGACTCTTTTATTTCTTGCTGCTAATACATGAAAGAAAGAAAAGAAAGAAAGTGAAGTCACTCAGTTGTGTCTGATGCTTTGCGACCCCGTGGACTGTAGCCTACCAGGCTCCTCCGCCCATGGGATTCTCCAAGCAAGAATACTGGAGTGGGTTGCCACTTCCTTCTCCAGGGGATCTTCCCGACCCAAGGATTGAACCTGAGTTCCCCGTGTGGCAGGCAGACGCTTTACCCTCTGAGCCACCAGGGCAGCCCTCTAGTACATGATTGGTCATAATTTGATCTCTATTCCCTAAAAGCTAATCTGGGATTCCATTAGAAACATCAAAGATGACCCGAGATCCTGAATCTCCCATGCAAAATACCTGTGAGAACCTTGTGATGTCCTTTCAAGCCCCATTCCTATAGCCATTACAGTGACATGGAAAAACAGGCAGGTTGGACTAATAGCCCTTAGGGAGCTCCAAGGACTGAATGTTGGTATCTGATCAAAATTCATGTGTTGAAGCTCTAATTCGTAATGTGATGGTATTTGTAGATGGGGCTGTGAGAAGGTAATTAGGTCATGAGAGTGGCAACCTCATGAATGGGATTAGTGCCTTTATAAGAAGAGATGGGAGAGAGATCTGTACATCATTAGAGAATACAGCAAAGAGACTGCTGTCTAGAGACTCTCAAGAGGAATCCTGATCCCAGGTGACCCTGATTCTAGAACCATGAGAAATATATTTACTTTAAGTCACCCAATATGTGGTATTTTATTAAAGCAGTCTGAACAGACTAAGATAGACAGTCTCTCCAGAAATAATAGATTGAATTATTTGAATTGAACTGTGAACACTGGGGCTTACCAGTCACTGGAGAGGTCATGTTCGAAGCACTGTCACCTTGTATTCCCTGATAGATGTAGATCCCGTTTGGGGACACCAGTAATTGATTTGGTCCCAGTCCCTGTGGATTAGATTAATTACTGTGGCTGACTAAATGGTGGGCTTGAGAAAATTCTGCAGAAGACAAGACAGTACAGAAATGAGAAATCAGTGTTGGGAGACAATTCACCAGAGAATCTTTTCTCTTTCTACACATCTTGTGACTGGAAGGACTAACTGCTTTTGATCAGGACTATCTCTTAAAGGATGTTCTTATAGCAAGCAGCCTTGGAAGATGAAGATAGTGTCTCTCTCTGGAGCAATGGGCAGTTCATCTTCCTACCTGTTTTAGAAGATTTGGAACCTCAGTGTTGCTTCCATTTGCAAGGCAATCCTCTTGGTGTACAGATCTCATCTGGTCCTCTTTTCATTATCGTATGAAAGTTGAGATTCAGGAGCGAGCATAAGAAAATTGAAACTTTGACTACTGCTCTTTCTGTGAGTAATAAACAGCTTTATCTCTGATCCAGGAGTGTTTTGGTTTTTTTGCCAGCATTCAAGAAACTGGCAAGATCTTAATTTGCAAGAAGGGTAAAAATTTCAGAGTCTTCACAGTTCTTGACAAGCCTAGCCTGGAATTGGGTCTAAACTGTGATGTGTATGGAGAAGTTGTTTGTGAAAATATAAATTTCAAGGGCTGAAGCCAGAACCACCAGCCAGAACTGCTAATGGAAATGAAGATCGTGCCAATATGCTCTGAGGAATCAGAGGCATGAATTTGAGGTTGTATGATGGGTTTTGCGTAGAACGTATGAATTTTGGGTGGGCTAATGAAGTGACTTTCTAATTTAGCTAAATTAATTGAATAATATGAACCCATAGTAGTTATTTCTTAACTGCACATTAAATTTTTCTCGATTATAGCAACAAAGCAAGGCTATCTGCTAATCCCAAGATAACTTAGGCAAGTAACTGAAACACAGTTCTCATAATAAGAACCAAGAAAGAAGTTCAGTTTTGCAAACTGGGTTACAGTTTTGAAAGTGAAGAAAGGTTGCGATCAGATCCCCCATTATCAAAAAGGGGTCACCGTTGTATGAGTCAACTGATTGGGAAAATAATACTGAAAGTCAGTGAGAGTAATGAGACACTGAGTCTCGGTCTGGGTGATTAAACAAGTTATTCAGGTAAAAATGAGGGAAGGCTAGGGTCAAAGAAGAGACAACATTCCGTGGTGAATAGTTAATAGGGAGGGTGACTTAAAACTAAAGCCTACCTTCAGTAGATGCCAGACAACTTCCACATATCCTGTCCAGCTCCTGCTGAAAGGGTTTGTGGCTAAATTTGAAGATGTGGTGACTTAGAGCTGGAGGTGAGGTGTATTCTACAGTCAGTGGTCTGGGGAATCACCAGTGAAGTCAGGGCAAAGGGAAGGGAAGCAGGGAGCTATGGTGCCTGGAGTTTACTGTCTGTGAGAATGATGTACCCTAAGAAGCTGAGGGAGCCGGAAATGGGAAACTGTGCTCCCGGAACCAAGAATGATCGCCTAAAGGGGGACCAAGATGGTGTCCTCGGTGTGCTTAATTTGACTTCATAATTTTTTTCCTTAGAGCTCCCAGCAGGCGTGGTTAGGAGACTCATCTCCACATGCAAAGGACAGACACTTACTGTTATTGTTACCATTATTCCATGAATATTTATGATTATGTCATAGTAAAATATACCTTTGAATCAGAAACTAATGAAACTTTCTCATGTTATTACCTTACGTATTGTGTTGAAAGTGACATAAATTAGTTTTATTTCCATCTAGCTCTGATGGATAAATTTGCATGCTTTGTTTTAGTAGAAATACTACTTTTAGTCTTTTCCATCCAAAGATGGGAAAAAAGATCATGTTGGAAGAATGGATTTAACTAAGTATATAGCTTTATTTTCAAAGTCTACAATATGCATTTGCTTTATCAAAATATGAATAGGTAGAAAACATGGTTGTAACTTCCTAAATTATACTAACCTGGGATAGGGAGATGAAGATAAAATGTGGGTAGCATTCATAGTGTGGTCCCTCAGCTCAAACCTTCAATTTTGGATTGTGTACTTTATTTATTATTACTCATATTTTGGAGGTTGGCGGGGGAAACACTTTATAGAGAAAAGTGTAACTTTTCGTCAGTTACATCAGTGCTAAAGAACTGATGCTTTCGAATTGTGGTGCTGGAGAAGACTCTTGAAAGTCTGTTGGACTGCAGGAAGATAAAATCAGTCAATTCTAAAGGAAACCAACCTTGAATATTCATTGGAAGGACTGATGCTGAAGCTGAAGCTCCAATACTTAGGCCATCTGATGTGAAGAGCTGACTCATTGGAAAAGACCTTGATGCTGGGAAAGATTGAGGGCACGAGGAAGAGGGGACAACAGAGGATGAAATGGTTGGATGGCATCATCGACTCAGTGGACATACATGAGTTTGAGCAAGCTCTGGGAGATGGTGAAAGACAGGGAAGCCTAGTGTGCTGCAGTCCATGAAATCAGAGTCAGACAAGATTTAGCAACTGAACAACAACAATACTGAATCAAAGTCAAACTGGGAGTTGATGAGAAAAGAGCAGGGATCAGGAGTTCTATCACCAGAATAAAAGCCAAAATGGGTCTTGGTTCCTCCCACTTTCATGTCTCTGTGATTCACACCTTATACATGCAGTGTACATCCAATGAAGATACAGCTCGTGCGATAATCTCCAAAATGAGGTATCATCCCTTAAAAGTTTCAAATAAAATGACTCAGTCATTGCAAGAATGACTTCCCTTCCTTCTTTGGGATTCTCCTATCATATTAACAGTAATGTCAAGACCCAAAACTCTGCAAAAAGAGTCCATCTGTATGACTGCTACAAATGAGGAGGCGGCGGGGGGGGGACAAAAAAACCTAGGAAAACTGGCTTAGTCATCTGAGATCAAGGCTAAAGAGTGTTTTATTTTTTTCTAATTTAGATATATGACGTATTTGAGAAATCTCTCACATTGTGGTACATCAAAGGCAGCATGAGTGTCTGGAAAAGGGTGATCAAGCAGTACCAGGAGCAGAATTTCTGGCCACCAGCCTGGTGCTAGCTGGGATAGTAATGTTTGAGGTCTCGCTGTACACAGTGTCTCCTCAAGTTAGAAAATGACCACAGGTTTGAAATTGAGCTTTCTCTCTTTGGATTTTGAGCATCATTTTCTCTTTAATAACCCAATATGAAGTTTTAAATATACCTTCAGGTAATGCTTAGCATAAAAGAATAACAGTTTCAAGGCTGCCACATTCCCTGAGGGAAAATAGGGAAATTATTCTCACAATAAGAGGAACATTTTTTGTTTCATATCGCCTTATTTGTTAGCATTGACTTGTTTGGTTTCCTTAAGTAATTCTTAGCTATCATCTTAATAAAGGTCATCAGAAGAAGGAGTGTGATCATTAAAGGGAGAGGAGAAAGCTTTCAATACAAACTTGGTCTGCTTCTCAGTTTTGGTTAAGGTTGGATCAGTGCCAAGGACTGGAGAGGGTCTTGGTTCCTTCCTACCCACAATTCTCCACTAGTCGCATCTCTTGTGCTCTTTGTGCCCCCGACAAGGATACACAGCGGTCACAGGGCTCATCCACCCAAGGCTCCTGTGGAGCTTATTTTTATTACACCAAGAACCTTCTGCTTTCTATGAAGGTAATTCTTCTGGCGAACACTTTGTCTATTCCTTCTAAATTCTTACTCTCAAGTGAAAACCTGCTTTGAACACTACCGAAAGTCTATGCAGAGAACAGGACTGAGAGAAGAACAGACACAGGAACCATCTGTTGATTTGGCTATCCTAATGCAAATTGGAAAAGCTTCCTTTTTTCTTTTTAAAAAAGATTTGTTTAATTTTGAAATTATATAAATGCATAAAATGGCTGAAAAGCCCAAGATTAAACTAATAATTTCTATCCCCAAATTTATAAAGTGGTGTGATTGACTTTATTCATCTTCTGGTATACAAAAATCCAGATAAACGCTTTCCTTCTTTCTTCCTGCCATGCTACGTGGCATCTTATTTTTCCAACCAGGGATCCAACCTGTGCCCTCTGCAGTGGAAGTGCAGTCTTAAGTGAACCAGGGAAGTTTCCCAAATAAATATTTTCAAAATCAGAATACATAATAGGGAGCTTTATTCTTATTCAATTGATAGTATCATTTTCTGAAACTTTTAAGATGTATGCTTTTGCAGTTGTCTTCAGAAATGAATTAAGACCAGACCAGAATTTACCTTCACTACGTAGCACATTTTCTTGCCTTTTTCAACTTTTAATCAGAGTTGGAGCCACATATCTCCTGGCTATTTTCAAAATTCAAATCTGTTATCAATACAGACACAGTTTGTCACCTCTGCACTTTTCAAGTATTTTCTTTTAGTTTTTAGTATGACCTTAGGGTATAGTGGCAGCATTGGGAAAATGTCTGAAGTCTTCAATGAAAACAAGGATTGTAAAAAGACAACACTTATTTAGATTTTTGGAATGTGTCAGGTTTGTTTTTAAAAAGTTAAGTTACTGATTGTCCAACCCCATATATTTATCTGTTTTCAAAGACAATGGGATTGATGGATTTTAACTTTCGACGTTAGAAGAACCCTATGACTTTTTGTTTATTTGCTTGTTTATTGTGAGATTATCACTTGCAATGAACCATCTCCCTCTGCTCCTTTAAAGACGCCCATGCTAGGAGCTTGGCAGAAAGGCAGTCAGCAGTTGCTAAGAGTCTTAACTGAAAGAAATAGACTCATATTTCTCTTCTAACATCTCTGCAGCTATTTTGAAAATGGATTTCTAGGTTATTTTTGTAAGTGGATGGCGTACAACTGTCACGTTGGTTAAGGATTTGGAATCTATGGTAAGCTCTCAAGAATTTGAAAACAAAATCAGAAGTGGGTCCTTATAATGAAATTGTTACTAATAGTCAATATATAATGGAAGATAGCCAACTGAAGAAATAACACACTGACATAAAAAGAGTGCTATTAAATTAACCCATTTAAGTGGGCATTTGTAAATATATTAATAATACAAATTACATTGTTGTTTTATTAATATTCAAACCCTAGCAAGCTGATCACAGTGGTTAAATGCAGAAGGTCCCAATGCCAGTCCTGGATGAGCTGTGTCAGAATGATCTGTGGAATTTTAAAATTGCTCTTTAAAATGTTTAATGTAGTCCCTGCCTGCAGGCATGCTAAGTCACTTCAGTCCTGTCTGACTCCATGAGACCCCATGGACTGTAGCCCGCCGAAGTTCCTCTGTCCGTGGGATTCTCCAGGCAAGAATACTGGAGAGGTTGCCATTTTATTCTTCAGGGGATTTTCTCCACCTAGGGATCTAACCTGCATCTCTTGCATTGGCAGGCAGGTTCTTTACCACTAGTGCCACCTGGGAAGCCCCAGTGTATTCCCTAGAGACTCTTAATTAATAACAATTGAATCAAAATTGCAGAGACCAAAAAAAATCTTTAAATTTAAAAAATATTCCAGGTCATTCTGATGCAGTTAGGCTACAGACTACTTTTGAGACATTCTGGTGCAAAGTAGGGTATCCTAAACAATCGTCTCAGAAAAACTACAGATAGACTTTAGAGAACAGAGATGAACAACACACAATCCTGGCTTTATGGAGCTCTGTGTAAGGGAACAGGGTTGTGGTTGGGGGTTACCAAGAATGAGTACTCTGCAGGCATCAAAGAGAGAGGAACCTGAACAATTCTGGAGAATCCAGAATGAACTTTGACAACTTATGTTTGAACTAAGTATTATAGGATGTTGGGCTTCCCAGATGGCTCAGTGGTAAAGAATCTGCCCGCCAGTGTAGGAGATGCAGGAGCCCTGGGTTCAATCCCTGGGTTGAAAAGATCCCCTGGCAGAGGAAAAGACAACCCACTCTAGTATTCTTGCCTGGAGAATCCCATGGACAGAGAAGCTGGTGGGCCCCAGTTGGTAGGGTCACAGAGTTGGACACAACTGAACGACTAAGCATTGCATGTGCCAACGATCATAGGATGTTAGACTCATCAGGTGAGTGGAAGAAACGGGAGACAGTTGGAGTGCAGACGCTCCTGTTTGTGAGAAAGCGTGGAGTTAGCGGCCTGCCAGTAATTTCCTGGATGAAGGAAAGGGGAGAAAGCGGAGAACACTGAGGAGGCAGGGGCCAGATCTGAAGAGCATCAGATGTCATACTAAGGGGCTTTCATTTTATTCTGCATGAAGTAGGTCCCATTGAATGAGTTCATGGAGAGAAGGGATGAGGTCAATTTAGCATTTGCACGTGCCTTTCTGAGGGCAGTGTGGGGAGTAACCTGAAGCTGAGTGAGGTGAGAGCTGGAGCACTCAGGAGGCCATCACGAGAAAAGAGGGTCTGTGGCAGCATTCTGATCCAGTCGTGAGCAGTCCTTCAGGGCGTAAGAACTACTTCTGCCAGAGCACACCAGTAACCCAGGGGAGTAAGGGCATGACCTGTGAGGCTGTAGTGCCTGAGCTCTGCGATCCCACCATAGCCCTGCATTTCTTTGAACTGTTAGACAGAGCCTTTAAAATACATGCTTATTTTGCATTCCACATACTTCATGCATTTCTTTTCATTAAATGTGATGTGTTACATTACTGATTATGATGAAGATGACAGAAAGAGAAGGGTACTCCAGAAAGGTTCATTATGTTTATTCTGCACCTTCAAATATTGCCCTGTATAGTATTACTGTCCAGGCATGCTCAGTCGCCATTGTGTTTGATCCTTGTGATCCCATGGACTGTAGCCACCATGGAGGTCCTCATCTTTCTACTTGAAAATCATGGAATGGGACAAGCATTAAAAAGAAAAATTGGGTGTGAGAACTGGGCGGATGGAAGCATAGGACGATTTCCAAGTTTCTGACCTGGGTCTTTGTTTAGATGACAATGTCACTGATCCCTCCTGGGTGGCCAGGGGCATGCAAAGAGTTCTCTTTCTTTAGGAGAAAGGGGAACAAGGAGGAACAATTTTTCCTGGAGTGGTGAGGGAATGATGGGTTCCATTTTGGTGTGGTGATTTTGTGCTGTTTGTAGGACACCTGAGTGAAAGTGGAGATAAACAGATAGATTCATGGCTCTAGGTGCTGGAGAGACTCGATCCAGAGATACAGGACATTAGTTGAAGCATCATTATGTTTTGAAATCATCTTTATTGATACTAGAGATGGATTTAATATTTGCCTGCTGAGTGTGTGTTTTAACCTCACCAGTTTCCCAACTTAGTACTTGAAAAATTAAACAGTTCTGCTTTGAGACACTAGGGGTCAGAGGAGGTGACTACAGGGTTAATCGGAAGGGAAAACATTCAATCTCCTTGGTGAAGTCAAGCAATTCTTTTTTTTTTTTCCCCTTACATTCTTGAGGAAACAATCATCTGCTTTGGTCTTGCCATATTCAGTAAAAGATAGGAAATGCGAAATACAAGTGATGATGATGAAAAGTACAACAAATGGTGATGAGAGGAAACAAAATGACAAGATAAGAGGACTCAGAAGAAAATACAGATCAAAAGCAGTAAGAGAAATAGGTGAAATAAATAAAAGAAAGTGAAAATGAAGTAAAGGTAGATTGAAACAGAAACAAGAACAGTTAAAATTCATCAAATTTTTGATATATAAAAGATAAAACAGACCGAACTAATATGAGCTATACATTTTAATCAGAAAAATTTTTGTGATGTTTTTATTCTAAGGAAACTTATTTTCAAAGGAAACACCTGAAAAACAGAAATAAGCAAAAATGAAAATTAAGGCATTCATAATTTCATCTTTCAGGAGATAAACATTGTTAACATTTTTTTTTTCTATGTATGCCTCCCACCCACATGTTACAGGATGCATACATACAGTTGTATAGTATATATATGCATATTTAGAACAAACGTATACATGGTAAAATATATCTTAGCCAAACAGTATATATTACAGATATTCATATATGCATTAAATATAAACCATTTTAAATTCTAGCAGATAGAGGATAAAATTAAATTAATTAAAAGTAATATAAAATAAGTAAAATAAGTCTGAATTTAACACTAACGCCCTCAAGGAGGTTAGGATCCCTTGAAATAGTCCCTGAACCTCCCTCCTTGGAGTTATATTTCCCTGTAGGGGATCTTTAGCAGATGGCCTTTGAGCTGAAAGCAGAAGGGCAAAGGGCATGCCCTTTGCCCTCTCACTGGGTCCCAGGATTCTCTTCTGCAGCTGTTGGAGATGCTTATCAGCCTTCAAAGGCTGCCTGGAGGGAATCCCTGCTGGGTGCCTACTGGCACGTAGAAACCCCCTTTCTTTGGAGAGTCTCCCTCCCTCCAGAAGCCAATCTAACCAACCTATGTTTAGCCCAGGACAGTATGTAAAACCCTTTTAAATGCACCATCTCATCTGATCTTCACAACAATCCTGTGAGGCAGGTATTATTTTCTTCACTCTTTTTTTTAAGAGGATTAGGTCACTCTGCTTAAGAACACAAATAGCTGATAAGAGGTGCAGCCAGGGTGCAAACCTACATCTCCGACTCCAAATCCTGTGAGTTTTGCTCTTAATTTACAGCCCTCTGCTTCTGAGTAAATGGATAAAATCGCAATTCTGGGGTTTTAAGGCTGAAAGCTATGCCTGCATCAGGGAGACCTCTACCTTGAGATTTTGAGTCTCCATGGAATGTTCTTTAAAAGACCTATGTGGCTGTCTTCTCAGGTGGCTCAGTGATAAGAATGATCCTGCTGATATAGGAGATAGGAGTTTGATCCTTGGGTTAGGAAGATCTCCTGGAGGAGGAAATGGCAACCCACTCCAGTATTCTTGCCTGGAGAATTCCATGGACAGAGGAGCCTGGCAGGCTGCAGTCCATTGGGTCGCAAAGAGTCGGACACAACTGAGCGACTGAACCCATCACCGCACTGGTGGATTTCAGTCAAGGCACAATAAATATTTGTTGGAAAATAAGCAGATACGTCTTATACTTTGAGAGTCTTTGCAAAGTTTATCAGAATCCATCTTTCTTAGACATTTGATTCAGAGATATTTATCTCTTTTAGATCTCAAAATCATGATCTTATGATTTTAATTAGTGGGACAATACATTTTTAAAAAGGTTTTCCCAATGCAAACAGCAACTTACCAACTTAAACTGAAATGAAGTAAGCTATCGAGATAGGGGTACGAATGTTGACACAGTAAGAGAAAATGCCAGATACTGGGCAACCAAAGGCATGTGTGTAACAGAAGAAAAAACATACAAAAATGAGACTGGGGAAATTTCTTTTATAATTTTGCTCAGGGCTTCCCCCATCTCCACCTGCTATTTTGAGGCTTTCTTTATGGAATGATTAAGTGGAGTCACTTAGCTTACTAAAGATCTCTCAGACTCTCATTTGGTCTCTTGCCTTCTGCTGACCATCTATCAGCTACCCTTTTCCTTGGTATATGAATGTATATAGAAATGAGGCATCTGACCGAAAGGAGTTTAAATGCAGACACCAAATTCTCTAGCATAGTGTCATTTACTTATTTATCGTTTTCTTTTGGCTGTGTCCTGGGTCTTTGTTGCAGTATGCCAGCTGCTGCAGTTGTGGAGTGTGGTCCCAGCAGTTGTGACCCTGAGGCTTAGCTGCCCTGAGGCTTGTGGGATCTTAGTTCCCCAGCCAGGGATCAGACCCAGGTCCTTTACACTGGAGGGGGGATTCTAACCAAGAGACCACCAGGGAAGTCCCAGATAGTGCCTTTTAAATCTGTGAAGCAGCTGAATCTCTTCTTTACACAAGCAGTTGTGTGGAAGCCCAATAAGTAAAGCAAAAACAGAGCTGGTGCCATGGGAGTCGGGAAGGAGAGCACGTTGTCTTCTTCTCAGGCCCTTGCATCCTTTGTGGCAACCTCTGTTGAGGGGTCTAACTCCTAGGATTTGAAGCAGGTTGAATCCTCCAGTTTTACTCTCTATCATATGATAAAACAATGAGACGGAAGGCATTCTGTGTGTCTCACTTGGCTTTAATAAAAAGCAGCGCTTGGGGCGGTAGGGATTTGGGTGGTACATAGACTCAGTGCCATAAAACTGGGGAGTGGTAAAACCAACCTGTGTCTAGTAGTATTTCTCTGTTTTTCTTAGGAAGTGCTCATTGTGAACATAATTTCACTAGAGAATAAATGTTCTGTCATTTTCAGAATTTAAAGAATGGGATTTTAAAAATGCTGAAAATTGCATTGTATCTCTTTGATTTGTGGTTTAGCTCCACAATCCATCATAATGTTAGGAGATAGAAGGAGACTCTTGATCATCAATCTAGCCTCCTGTTCTTGTCAATGTTTGTGTCTTCAGACAAACATGATCTGTTTTCATTATTTATTTTTCTGAAAAGGTTTGAATATATCAAAATATATTCAATACCGAGATGCTCTTATTTTATGCACGTACTTTGCAGAATTGCATGATTTTGGAACTTCTTGTGGTTAAAGTTTAGCCAATCAGAAATGGAGAAAACAAATTATACATATATACATATATTACAAGATAACCCTTAAGTCTGTTTGCTTTCTATTGGACTGGGGAATATTGAATTCTTTTGTACTTTCATAAATCACATTGTGATATATTTATGAAGCTTTTGTGAAAATTATGTAATTTCTAAAGTGCTCTTTCTATTGAGAATACACTTTTTTTTTTCCATTGAGTAATGTTTCATACTCAGCATTCTTCTGCCTATGTGTAATAACTAGAAATCTTGCAGCGTGTTTTAATCATACTTGAGCCTGGCATTGCTTTCTGTTTGTCATTTGTAAATAGTTTTTAGATTTACCCTCATATATTTTGCAGGTTCTCTCTGTACCTAATCATGTCCTTCATTCACATTACAGTGTTTCCCCACTCTCGACCTTTTAGGTACACAAGTTTTCCAGAACTTGACGTCAATGAAACATCTCAACATGTTCATTGATACACAGCCACCATCCCTGCCTACATCCCAGAGAAATTTGGGAGGTGCTGATCTCATTCTTTTCTCCATCAAGACTCACTGGAAATCAGAAGTATCCTTAAGTTATTTTTATTCCAAACTGTATTAAAAGACTTTTATATGCACAAGAGAAGGTGGAGTTAGAGGTATACAATATAAAATGTCTAGTTTTCAAGTTTTTAAACAATATTATGAGAGGAATTTGTTTACAGAGATTGTGGGTTGGAACACTACAGTTGAGAGCATGGATTTAGGAGCAAACAAGTCCTGTGGACCAGGCAACTTCTTTGAAGGAATTTATCCTATAAAGAATATGCAGAGTTTTAAACTGATCACATAAGAAGGAGTTTCTCTGTTTCTATATACATGGAGACAAGATTAGTTTTACCATGAGTTTTTGTTCTCCAGTATATTCCTTTGGCATTAGAGGGCCTGAGTGATCTTGTGACTAGCCCACCCGTGTTTTGGTCCTTACAAGAGAGATGGTAATGCCTAAGAGGACTACATTGAAGGAGTCTTGTTTCCACTTCTTTTTTATTTTTTAAAAATCGTTTGGCCACACGACAATGCATGAGGGGTCTAAATTCCCTGACCATGGATCAAACCTCCTTGCACTGGAGGAGTGGAGTCTTAACCACTGGACCACCAGAGAAGTTCCAAGGAGTCTTGTTAAAATAAGTTTAAAAATGGATATGAAAGTTTAAAAAAAGAAAAAAAGGGAACAAAAATTATGAGTTTATTCCATGGGAAGGCATTAATTGAGTTTGCTCAATTTCCGAGTACAAGTGAGTATGACATAGCACACACATTCTGAGATGCTTGGACATTTGAAATACCAGGCTTTTTAAGGTTTTTAAAGTTCTGGCTTCTCAGAGCACAATTAAAGAGAGGAACTAAGTCAACACCATTGAAAAAAGAATAAGTTCAAACTTGAACTCAAAAGTTCTATTTTCATTGGAGAAGGTCTTATTGCTAAAGTTTGGTTCTGTTCCCAAGCTGGACACACTGATCAAGCCCACTTCTTTTGTAACCTCTTATAACTGAACATGTGTAGATAATCACGTGTAACCTTTATAATGCTTCTGTTTTGCATGCAATCAGATGGCTATGGGTTTTTGTACAAGAATTTCCGTTTGAGGCTAACCTTTGTTCCTAGTGTCATGTATAGTTCCTCTTAAGATATTTATTGCAATTACTTATGATTCTTTAATGAGAAGTTTTACACAGCAGTAACTGCCATTTCTTGCTTTGTCCCAACTATACTTTTTTTTTTTAACAGACTTTACTATTTAGAACAGTTTTCAGTTCACAGCAAATTGGAGTTGAAAGTACAAAGAGTTTCCATAGACACTGGTCCCCACAAGTGCAGAGTTTCCCCCGCTATCAATATCCTGCTCCTGAGTGGTATTGGTTTATTGCAGCTGATAAACTTGCATGGACCCACTGTCATCACTCTTAAGTCTACAGTTTACATTAGTGTTCACTTTCAGTGTTGTACATTCTATGGGTTTGACAAATGTAGAATGACATTAATTTACCATTAAAATGTCATATAATACTGCTCTGTAATTCATCTGTGCGACACCTATTCATGCTTCCCTTTTCCAAAGTCCCTTAGAACCACTGATCATTTTATTGTTTCTATAGTTTTGCCTTTCCCCAAACATCTTATACTCAGAATCATACAGTATGTAGCCTTTTCAGAGCAACTGTACTTTTTAAAACAGAAAATATTTATTTGCAAGTCATGGGATTCATTTCTGGATTGATGATTATTTTTTAGGATTAGAAAAATTGTAAAGATTGTAAAAAAAAAAAAAAACACCAAAAAACCCTATACTTTGCAAGAGCTGTGAAGACTGTATTTTTGGATGGTGGCTGCATCCACGTTCAGGGGCCATTTTCAGGACCTGGAAGAAGCGATATTTTTGTCTTAACTCTTTGCATGATTACATGCCTACCTCCTGTTTCTATATTCCTGAATAAGACACCTGAGGAAAAAAAGAGAAATAAAACTAAAATACTTCTATTTTCATCCATTTTTCTGTCCAGAAAGGAAATCTGTGTTCTACCAGGGGCATAACTCACATAAATCCTGCTTTACTGGAATTTAGAACACTTGAAAATTTCAAAATGGGGTGCTTTGGGCTAAAGTTTTAATTGCTCATTTTAGGCAAGCCTTTCTGTTCTTTCAGCCTAAATCTTGAATAGTTTGTGGCTATGACTGCTCTAGTGGTTGTGAAATAAGGTGACAGGCAGGTCTTGCTTTTTGCCAGAAGTAACTATTATAGACCTTGTTAGGGTGTGGTAATTTCTCCCCTGTTATATGGATGGTATTTAAGGCTGCACATAGCCTTAAAATCTCATAATAAGAAAATCATTTTCCTTTGAGCCACCAACCAAGGTTCCATGTCACAATTTGTAAACATCATTACATTGAAAAACTGCTGTGAAGAGTCCTAGAGAACCATGGCAAAAAATAGTTATATGTGTGAGTTTTGCTAGCTGTCAATTCCCAAGTGTTAAGTCCAGAAGCCTCAGGCAAGGCAGTGAAAATATTTAAAGAGGGGTGAGATCCTGAAGGAACAAGAGCATTCATGTCAACATCATTGTTTAGTGTCAAATTTGGCTCTGCTTTAACACAAAACTGCCTTGCACTTTGTTCCAAATATTTATAATGCTCATATTTTAAAATGTTGATTAAAGTGTGTTGTGTATGCTTCTTTCTATCAGTGGTATGTCATTTGGTTTTGAGAATAATTTTAAGTGTGTGTGGAATGAGGAAGTCACAGAACCAAGGGACATTATTACCTGAAGAGGAAGTGGTTTAGGAAACTTGTCAATCACAGTCATGACTAAGGAACCACGTTGGTTACCACTTCTGATCCTTAACAGCCGTTATCTGGAGGAGGGCAGATGGTGGCACCCAAGCTAGATACCACACTGATGAAAACTGCTTGGGGTTGGGGATGAGGGAGATGGAGCAAAGATATGTGTCTATGTAGTGTGTTTAATTTTTTAAAATCAAGTTTAAAATTACTTGTAAAATATGATAGTCATCAGTCTACCCTGAAATGCAGGTGTTCTTCAGTAGGGATAAAAACAAAAAAGCTTCATAGAGCTCACAGAAAAAATAAATACTATTCAGTTCAGTTCAGTCGCTCAGTTGTGTCCGACTCTTTGCTACCCCATGAACAGCAGCATGCCAGGCCTCCCTGTCCATTACCAACTCCCGGAGTTCACCCAAACCCATGGCCATTGAGTCGGTGATGCCATCCAGCCATCTCATCCTCTGTTGTCCCCTTCTCCTCCTGCCCTCAATCTTTCCCAGCATTGTGATCTTTTCCAATGAGTCAGCTCTTCGCATGAGGTGGCCAAAATATTGGAGTTTCAGCTTCAGCATCAGTCCTTCCAATGAACACCCAGGACTGATCTCCTTTAGGATGGACTGGTTGGATCTCCTTGCAGTCCAAGGAACTCTCAAGAGTCTTCTCCAACACCACAATTCAAAAGCATCAGTTCTTCTGAACTCAGTTTTCTTTATAGTCCAACTCTCACGTCCATACATGACCACTGGAAAAACCATAGCCTTGACCAGACAGACCTTCATTGGCAAAATAGTGTCTCTGCTTTTTAATATGTTGTCTAGGTTGGTCATAACTTTCCTTTCAAGGAGTAAGCGTCTTTTAATTTCTTGGCTGTAATCACCATCTGCAGTGATTTTGGAACCCTCAAAAATAAAATCAGCCACTGTTTCCCCATCTATTTCCCATGAAGTGATGAGACCGGATCTTAGTGTTCTGAATGTTGAGCTTTAAGCAACGTTTTCACTCTCCTCTTTCACTTTCATCAAGAGGCTCTTTAGTTCTTCTTCACTTTCTGCCGTAAGCGCGGTGTCACCTGCATATCTGAGGTTACTGATATTTCTCCCACAATCTTGATTCTAGCTTGTGCTTCCTCCAGCCCAGCATTTCTCATGATGTACTCTGCATATAAGTTAAATAAGTAGGGTGACAATATACAGCCTTGACGTACTCCTTTTCCTATTTGGAACCAGTCTGTTGTTCCATGTCCAGTTCTAATTGTTACTTCCTCACCTGCATACAGATTTCTCAAAAGGCAGGTCAGGTGTCTGATATTCCCATCTCTTTAGGAATTTTCCACAGTTCATTGTGATCCACACAGTCAAAGGCTTTGGCATAGTCTATAACGCAGAAATAGAAGTTTTTCTGGAACTCTCTTGTTTTTTCGATGATCCATCGGATGTTGGCAATTTGATCTCTGGTTCCTCTGCCTTTTCTGAAACCAGCTTGAACATCTGGAAGTTCATGGGTCACATATTGCTGAAGCCTGACTTGGAGAATTTTGAGCATTACTTTACTAGTGTGTGAGATGAGTGCAGTTGTGCAGTAGTTTGAGCATTCTTTGGCAGTGCCTTTCTTTGGGCTTGGAATGAAAATTGACCTTTTCCAGTCCTGTGGCCACCACTAAGTTTTCCAAATTCGCTGGCATATTGAGTGCAGCACTTTCACAGCATCATCTTTCAGGATTTGAAATAGCTCAACTGGAATTCCATCACCTCCACTAGCTTTGTTTGTAGTGATGCTTCTTAAGGCCCACTTGATTTCACATTCCAGGATATCTGGCTCTAGGTGAGTGATCACACCATCATGATTATCTGGGTCATTAACTATCTTAAAAAGAAAAATAGATCTTTAATGTAAAATAAATCACCTAGAGTAATATGATAAATAGGTACATTGAATTATAAACTTAACAGGAGGAATAGAACATTAGACACACAAAAAACATGTCTAGACAAATACCAATTTGCCAAGGTATGGTCAAAGGTTTAGGCATGTGGAGATGTAGTCTACCATAGCTCACCTTGCAAATTGATTTCTAACATATTTTGAATGTTCTCAAATATTTCAAGTACAGAAAATGTAATGTAAAAAATGATTCATGTAATTAACAGTGCTGAATATTACATGTGAGAGTTAAGAGAATAAATCCTAGGAATTCTCATTAAAATTAAAAAATTAAATTAAAAATTTAATTAAAAATTAAAAAATTAAAAGAATTTTAATTTCTTTTTCTTTCTTTTATATCTGTATGTGATGATTGATGTTCACTAATGTTACTAATGATGATTTCATGACATATACAAGTCATCATTATGTTGGACTCCTTAAACTTGTAGAGTGCTATATGCCAGTTATATCTCAGTGAAACTGGAAGAGAAAGAAATTCAAAGTATAGGATATCGTCATAAGGATCATTACTTGCTACAGGTCCTGGCATTGGTCATGCTTCTTTCTTTTAACTACAGCAGGGAGAAAATATGGTATCTTAACAGCTAGCCCCAGAATTCCTTGTAGGAATGTTTATGCAACTTTTACTGAGGCAGGTAAGACCCTGAGGGTCTGAGTATTGACAGGGGTAAAAATAAAGAAGGAATTGTTTGACTTCTGTGAGTCAGATGCAGAGAGAGAAGGAACAAAAGTGAGGATGGTGGTGATGAAATAGGTAATCAAAAAATTAGGAAGGTTAGAGGCTGTGATGGGATAGAATCACTTCCAACTGAAAACTGCTTCTCAAGATACACAGACCTCCAGTGAGAGTTCTGCTATGATAAACACCTTTGACTGTGTTGCTGCTTTTGAGAAAGGAACTAGTAGAGAGATCTTCATTTCCCATTCAAGATGACACCAAGACCAATATATAAAAAGAGCTGTGAGACAGAATGCTAAGCTAGTAGATCTTAAAAGTTCTTACCACAAGAAAAAGAAAATTAACTGTGTATGTGATGAATGTTAACTAAACTTATTGTAGTAATTATTTCACAGCATGTATAAATATTGAATCATGATGTTGTACATCGGGAACTAATATGTTGTATGTCAACTGCATTTCTTAAAAAAAAAAAAAACATGAGACAAGAGAATATGGAAACAATTCAACTGGAGTTAGAAAATCACATCAGAAGAGTTTGTGAGAATTTAAGACACACCCTTACCTGCTCAGTTACTAGAAATTTGGATATTGTAAGATTTTGAATTTCCCCAATTCATAGAATAGGAGTTTGAATAGATCTCATTGAGATTTTTAAGGGACTGGGAGACTAGATTACATTGTAATTACATAATGAAGTGTGATATCTTTCATCATTGTGTGTAAAAAGAAGAGGTCTCTTTGTTCATGTTTTTATTGAATTTTCTTTATCATATTGATATGTATAAGTTCTTTATATATTATGGATATAGATACTAATCCTTGGTCAGTTATATGTGCACCAAATATTTTTCTATTTTATGGCTCTTACTTTATTGCTTACAGTGACTTGTAATGAGCGGAAGCGTGAAAATTTAATGAGGGTCAATTTACCAATATTTTTCTTTATACTTTGAAGTCTTGGAGTTTTAAGAAATTCTTCCCAATCTAAAGTCATAAAGATGTGTTCCCATACTATCTTCAAAAATAACAAATTTTAGCTTTTAGTCCACCTAAAATTGATATCTGATGTTAAGTAAGGATGCAATTTTGTTTTATCTTACTGGTAATAGAGGTGATAAAGTTTATCTTTGGTTTCTCTTAAAGAGAATACATTCAACCTTTCACCATTATATGTGATGTTTGTTTTGATCTTTTTTGTAGATGTGTTTTTTTCAGGTTAAGGAAATTCCTCTTTCTGTTTTCTTGTTTGTCAATTTATATTTCTTAAGAAAGACACTGAATTTTATTGTCTGCTCTTTTTGAATTAATTGAGTTGATAATCTGATTTTCCTTATTTAATTCTATCAGTGAAATGGATAATGTTTAGTTTTCTTCATTAATAATTTTTTATTATTAACTCAAACCTACGTTTTTGGAATAATTCCAGCTGGGTCAGGAGACAGACTGCCTGTATTCAAATTGCCTACTTTTAAGACAGAAGAACCTCAGGCAAGTAAATCAGTGTTGCTCTGTCTTCGTTTTCTCATCTTGCAAGCAGAGAGAATTTTTTACCTCATAAGTTTTTTATGAGGGCTGAATGAGTTAGTATATGTAAAATGCTTTAAGTATTTTTCCTAGCCATAGTCACCATTTGGTGAGCATTAGGTACTATTATTTTTCTTTGTTTCTCTTTAGAGAGATTTTTATCCCAGGATAAGAGTGGGAACACAGCTCTAGGAGAGGCATGTAACTCACCCAGACTTTAAATACAGTGTTATGACTGAAAGTCTACACTTCTCCCCCAGAAATCTTGGCTGTGCATCCAATGATTTTTTTTTACCCAATTCTGTCTCAAATTTCTATTTCTCTGCCATGTTCAGAGATATGAGCTTGTAACGTGACAACTATTATTTTTCTTCGTGTATTTGCTTGCTTGGTATCTGTGACTTTATTTAGTGCTATCATTTAAAAAACAAGTTTCTGTCATTTAATAATTTAGTGTTTAAGGTAGTTTATGAAATAAATGTCTTCATGCCATGAGAGTAACTGTCATGCTGTTTCAAGTTAGCATTATGGTACTTGAGTACTTGTCAGAAAACAAACACATCTTTAGCCGCCTTTCAGTCCTCATTATAGCCTAAAGGTACTAGTAAGGATGACAATTTTCAGCTGTTTTTTGTATTTGTTTGTAGTTCTGAACATAAGAATGTATTTATCCTGGATTTAAAAGCCCAGTTTATTTCTATTCTTTTAAAAAAACTTTGTTTTCTTTGATGTGACAAAAGTTTAAAAAAATTAAATATATCACTGTAGTGGATGAAGAAAAATATAGAAAGTTATATACTATAAACTTATCTAGTTTCTTAATCTGTAGATCTTTGGGGAATAGAGTATTTATTTTGAATAGAGTTGGTAATTCATAATGATTTTTTTTCAATATAAATAATATTGCTGCTGTGCTATGTTCAGTCATGTCTGACTCTGACCCCATGGACTGTAGCCCACCAAGCTCCCCTGTCCATGGAATTTTCCCAGCAAGAATATGGGAGTGGTTGTTATTTCCTCCTCCAGGGGTTTTCCCAACCTAAGAATCGAACCCACGTCTCTTGCATCTCCTGCATTGGCAGACAGACTCTTTACCACTGAGCCATCTGGGAAGTACCATAACCAATATTATTTCTCTATTTTTTAAAAACTATATTCAACTGCAGTTACTGAAATTGTTAATGCTATTTATCAGGCACTCCAAGTATCTTTTAAAGGTATATAGAATGTTGAAAATACTTATTATATGTAAACTGGAAATATTTTATAATGTTCATGAGAGTTTCCCAATTTTTTGGTTTGGAAAAAAATTTAATTCTGCCTAATCATATTTTTAAAGTGAAACTTATAGTGGGGATAGAAAGTAACATAGTTGATTAATTCAGAACCCATCAACAGAGAGACTTTCCAAGTGTTCATGGGACATTGAGAAAATAAACTTTCATACAATGACACAAATAAAACTTCAACATTTTCGAAAAATAAGAAATGTACTAATCACATTTTTTAAGCAGAATTAAGCTAAAAATTTACAACAAAGTTTTAAACAATTTAAAAAAATAGTTTATAACGCATGTGTAAAAACTCTCTCCTAGGTTTTATGCAGAGTGAAAATTAGAAAGACAAAATAATTTATTTAGTAGATTTAGGTACTGAAATAAATGGGTGGTAGCCAGGTTTATAATTCAAGCAAAAGGTTAGCCACAATGCTTCAATTATTGGAAATGAATGAAAATAAATGAAAAGTTCAATGCAAGAAGTCACAAAAGTACAAGTTAGTGATAAGGAATAAAGGAGAATAAAAATGAAAAAGATAATGCAGAAACAGTAGATAAATAGAAATAATAAACAAATCCAAAACTAACTTTGTCCAACTTCTGGCAAATCTAAAAAGGAAAGAGAAAAGTAAAATGCAGAGAATCTAGAATACTACAAAATATATCAAGGAATAACTAAAATAGTAAATGTTTGAATAGCTATATTAATACATTAATATAAAAGTGGCTTTTTGTAGTCTAGAAAAATATAAGTAATCAAAATGAGCACATCAATAAGAAAAACTAAGTAAAATTTAAATGTTAATAAAAGAATATTCACTGATCAAACTACAACACAGGCTATAGCAGGAGTTTTCAAACTTTATTACCATGACACTATCTACATTTTTAAAAAAAAATTATTTATTTATTTATTTAAATTTTCTTTACATTATCGTGTTGGTTTTGCCATACATTGACATGAATCTGCCATGGGTATACATGTGTTTCCCTTCCAGAACCCCCCTCCCTCCTCCCTCCTGATTTCCTCTCTCTGGGTCATCCCGGTGCACCAGCCCTGAGCATCAAACCTGGGCTGGCGATTGATTTCACATATGATAGTTAACATGTTTCAATGCCGTTCTCCCATATCATCCCATCCTTGCCCTCTCCCATAGAGTCCAAAAGACTGTTCTACACATCTGCATTTCTTTTGCTGTCTCGCATATAGGGTTCTCGTTACCATCTTTCTAAATTCTATATATATGTGTTAGTACATTTTATATCATAAGTCTTTGTAAAAACACAGTTATATGTATATAACCAGAACACAAAAGGCAAGTTATGGAATGGGAGAAAGTATTTGCAAACTGTTAATCTGTTAAAGGGTTAATCTTCACAAAGAGAAGTTCTATAACTCAATAGTTAAAAAAAAACACTAATAACCTAATTAAAACTTGAAATAGGAAATGGCAACCCACTCCAGTCTTCTCTGAAAAATTCCATGGACAGAGGAGCCTGGCAGGCTATAGCCCATGGGGTCACAAAGAGTTGGACATGATTGAGCACAGCAGAGCAATAGCAAAACATGGGCTAAAGCCTTGAATAGACATTTCTCCGAAGAAGGAAAACACAAACCAAAACCACAATGAGATATTATCTCACATCTGTCAGGATAGCTCTTATCAAAAAAACAAACGACAAGTATTGGTAAGGGTGTGAAGAATTCTTCACACTGTTGATGGGAATGTAAAATGATGCAGCAGCTGTGGAACAGTATGGGAATTTCTCAAAAAATGAAACAGAACAAACATATGTTTCAGCAGTTCCACTTCTGAGCATTTTCCTAAAAGATTGGAAATCAGGATCCCAGAGATACTAGCACCCCCATGTTCATTGCAGTCTTATTCACAAGATGTGGAAAAAATGTAAATGTCCATCAACAGATGAATGAATAAAGAAAATGTGGTTTATACATACAATGGAATACTCTTCAATCTTAAAAATCAAGGCAATTCTGCAATGTGGGACAATGTGGATGAACCTTGAGGAATTTCTGTGACTGAAATAAGCCAGTCACAGAAAGATTCCTGCATAATTCCACATGTGTGAGATAGCTAAATTTGTCAGTCTCTAAGTGACCTCCACACCAGTCCGTAAACTATAGACTCATCATCTATAAACTTGTAATTCCAGATGTGTGGATGAAGGCTGCTCGCCCACCTTTGGCTGCAGCCTGAGTAAAAATAGGGCTGTCTTTGTATGTGGAGTAAAGCTCATCTGCAAGGTTGACTGTGCTCTGTGCTGGTTTTCATAGTGCTCTCACCTGATTTGGCCTTGGGTTTGAGCAGTGGAATATGGTACCTTATCACCTGGTCATCAGAGCTCAGCTAGGTACCCCCAGCAGCCCCTTAAAATGAAAGACCGCACAAAGACCCATAGGCTTCCCAGGTAGCTCAGTGGTAAAGAATCCGCCTGCCAATGCAGGAGATTCAGGTTTGATCCTTGGGTCAGGAAGATTTCCTGGAAGAGGAAATGGCAACTCACTTCAGTATTCTTGCCTGGGGAATCCCATGGACAGAGGAGCCTGGCAGGCTGCAGTCCATGGGGTTGCAAAAGAGTCGGAACATTACTTAGCGATGAAAAAAAAAAACAACAGCAAAGACCCAGTACTTCAAATACACCCTTTTCCCCAGCAGGTTATTCATTTCATGTAAGTTCCTGTAGAAAGGAAGATAAAAATATCCTTTAGCATCAGGGACTTCAAAATTTTTAATAATAAAATGTTTTTAATTTTCAACTTTCATTTTTAAAATGAGGCAGCATTTCCTAACAACTTAGAGCTGGCATATCTTTTGGTGGCAGAATGTAAGAAATGCATGAAATTCAACCCTTTCATGTAATAAATAGAACAAGATAAAGTTGCTACTGATTTTCAACCCAACTAAAGTTATATAATTTAGACTCTGATGATAATTACTATAGACGACGGATCTACTCATGTATTTTAAGGGCAAATAAAATACAATATTCATCCCTAGGAGAAACTGTGGACTAGTTTTTGCAATTTTCATTTGTTTGTTTTGAGACCTACAGAGTCTGGATGAGGCCACCCCCACTTTGTGAGAATATACAATATTTAAAAAATGGAATAACCATGAGTCTCTTTTCCTCATCTTTAAAACGTAAGTGCTAGATAAGTTGATCTCCAAAGTCTAAATGTATGAAATTCCAAGATTCTAAAATTCTGAATATAAACTTGTATTTTCACTTTTGTGATCTAATAAACTGCAAAATAATATTTTCCAGTGACTAAACTGATTAGCTAATTTACTAAAGACAATTGCAGAGGTTCTTCATAGCGTAAATCTTATTTGTGCTATTTATTTATTTGTTTGCTTATTTGCTTACGTGTTATTACCACTAAAATATTTTTTATTGTTCTAACTTACTGTGACTTAGAACTCGTAACCATTTTACCTTAAAATGGTATTCGTGTAAAAAAAGTCCTGTTTTCAGTAGTTCATTCATTTTTTACTTTTACTATCTTGGAAATGTAAGGATTCTGCATGGTAGGTAGCATTAAAATTTCAAGTGCATGTTTGTACAATATGCTACGTCTGTCACTTTTAGTCATTGAATTTGAAGAGCGAACATTTAAGACATTTTTGATAGCCATGTCGTTTTAAGGGTGGGGGAGAATATATGGGTTTCTCTGATCCCCATGTTTTACAAGTGAATAAATTGGGACTTGTTCATGCCAGAAGAACAAGGACGTTATGTAGGTTCATTGTTGATTCAATTCCAGACATTGTTGCTTACCAGCCATTTGACCCAGTTCAAATTACTTACATTCTGTGATGCTCAGTTTTCTAGTCTCTAAAATAGAGATAACAAGGACTACCTTATAGAGAGCATTAAATAAGAAAGTATGTGTTGTACATTTAAGTTGTGATGAGAAGAGGTTCTCACAGGCTGATGTGGGTAACAACACACGTGATATCTCTGGATGGACTGGTTCTCCCAACCCCCACACCCTGAGGATCCATAGGAAGAAACCAGCCTGGCTTCAGACAAGGCCTTTCCAGTCTAGCAGTAGAGATTTCATGGCCTTTTGCTAGTGTTGACCTATAGCAATCTCTCTGGCCTCTGTTCCTCTATTTTCTTATTTTTCCTCTTCCTGTTATTAAACCAACAAATGTCTTCACAAACTTATTATGTTCTCAGAAAAGAGAAACCAACTGACAGGTAATCATCACTTTCTCTGTTTAAATGAGATTGTTCATGAATTAAGTCAGATAGATATTCACTCCCATTTCAACAGGAGGAAATGGGAAGGGAATTTACAAGTCAAACAACATGGCACCCTCACAAACTGTGAATGAAGATGGTGAGTGTCCTCACCCCAACTCTTTTGGTGTGTATACAGGATCTGAGATGATTTCTCTCATTCTGTCTAATTTAAATTTATGTATGATTCAGTTGAACTAACCATTCTTAAGTGATTCATTTTTGTTTTTTTTTTCCCCAAAATAATCTTTCTGACTTTTTTGCCTTAAAATCTACATTTGTTTGTTATAGAATAGTAATGTGCTTCCTGGTAGCTCAGCTGATAAAGAATCTGCCTGCAATGCAGGAGACCCCGGTTCCATTCCTGGGTTGGGAAGATCCCCTGGAGAAGGGATAAGGCTACCCACTCTGTGTTTCAGATGGTAAAGAATCTGCCTGCAATGTTGGAGACCTGGGTTCCATCCCTGGGTTGTTTGTTTATTATAAAATAGTAATATAATTTTTTCATTTAAATGCCATGTTTATTATAAAATAGTAATATAATTTTTTCATTTAAATGCCACTCACTACATTTTTTAATTTTACATTTTTTTAACACCAAAAACATTTTGTATTGGGGTATAGCAATTAACACTGTTATGGTATTTTCAGGTGAACAGTGAAGGGACTCAGCCATACATATACATGTATTCATTCTCCCCAAACTCACCTCCCATCAAGGCTAGCACATAACAATGAGCAGAGTTCAGTGTTAAATACCACTCACTCTTGAAATCAGCATCTTAAAAGTGAAATATTGAATTAAAAATTCCCAAATTATTGAATCATAGGGCTTTAAGGGATCTTGTCTTGTTTTCAAATTCCATTTTCCTGACTTTTAGAAGGACTGTACATAAAGTATTATAGTCAAATAAGGGTATTTCCCATTTTGAAAATTCCCCAAAGAAATAAATGTAGTGTGTAGCTTATTTTTTCCATAGCAGACAGCTATTTTCCTTATCAGAAGCGTAGGAATCTAGGCTGTTTACCACCTTAAAGTTTTTGAAGCTAACATTTTCTGTCTTTTATTATTTAGAAATTTGCTTTCAGCCTAATTATTAAACCCATGTAAACAATCTGTCTTTTCTTCTGGTTGCTTTAAATATCTTGTGTGTGATGGGTATCGTGTAGTTTTACTGTTATTTTTCATTGTTGTCATCATCTGTCTATCATCTATCATTCATTTCTTAATCTTGAATGGATCTTTTGGTTTTGGGGACATAGATTACATTCTGAATATCTTATTACTTCAGAAACAATGTCAACTATAATCTTTTTGCATACTTCTCCCAGGTTCTTTCTGTTATCACCATCTAGAACTTCCACCAGCTGTATATGGGGGCTTCTCATATTGTCTTCTTTGCTCTTAAATGCTCTTTCATTTTCCTAAACTCTTTATCTCTCTGTGATACATTCTAGGTCATTTCCTCATGTCGGCCCGAGGGACATTTAAGTGGAGATGTCTAGGAGGCAGTTTGGTTCTGGGGAAAAGGAGAAAGAATCTCGGGTTCCATCTTCTCAATTACAGTGAAGTTCCTGGGTACCAGGAACTGGATTTGTATTTTATAATGTCCCTACTCGGTGCCTTGTTCAGTGGGTATTCTCTGCCTAGTATCGGAATCTTTAGAATTACTTCCATTTGACTTCCACATATTTCCAAAACACCCCGCTTACCCATGCCTCAGCCCTTATTGCATTGTATACCTTAGCTGCTTTCACACTCTACTGAAATCTCCCGCTTAATTTTCTGCTCTCCCCACTGGACTCTACATTTCTGGAGAGCAGGGACAGCAGTTTTATTATTTAAAAGGCACCGGGTGTTAAATACATACTTGTGGAATAGATTAGTAGGTACCCTAATTATATTTCTAATTCAATATGGTATTATGAAAGCACATGAGGTAAGGAAGTAAGTCAGACAACAGTTACAGAGAAATAACTAGCAGGAAATAAAGTCATTCTCCCTTGACTAGCCCAGGAGGAAAGTGGCCATGGAAGTCCAAGTCCTCATGAAATGTACTTGTTTGGAACTATTTCTTACTCTCTAGACTGAGGATGAACTGGTGTAAACTCACTTCTTTCTGCTCTTATTATGCTTTAGTGCTCTATGCACACCAGTTCCTTATTCATTTTTCACAAGGTTAAAAGGGTTATTTGGAATTGTACACAGTGTTCTTCCATCGCTATGAATGGAATGCCTGTTGGTAACTCCCATTAGCATTTATCAACGTTTATATGTACCCAACTGAATGTAAACAAAATGCTTCAAATTCACATTTCTTATAAACCTTGTTTATCATTAGTTCCACTGTTTAAATGATATGAAATGTACATGCTTTAAAACTCTATTAGCTGCTTTAAATGTCAAGAAAGGTAAAGTTTATGTAGTCTGCCACCTGCTGATGCCTGTAAACTCATTCCTGCTGGAGATACTGAATTGTTTTCCATTATATTAACGTTGCATGAATAAAAATCCAAACCTTTTAAACCATACTTTTCATAAGGTGTTGATTGGCCTAGAGCAGGATAAATTCAGACAAATATTTATGGTGCCAAGAGTTGTGTATATAAATATTCTCCCTTGAAAATGTTTCTACTACACTGTTAAACTGCCAAGGTGATATAATTTAACAGGAAGAGCAATGACTAGAGAGCCAAGGGTCACTGAGTTTGAATTCTTTCTCCATTCCCACTTTAATATATGATCCGGAACCATTTGGACCTTTTGAAAGTTAAATTCCTAATTTGTGAATTGGGGAAGAATTAGCCATACAGCTGTTGGGGCAAGAGGGCAGGGTCCATGGTTGTAAAAACTTCTGAAGTGTTGCATTATTATTAAAATTCAGAAATGCATGATATTGCCATTTTGAAGAAACTGGTTTGCCTTTATCCTTAATCTTCACAATATATTTGCAAACTGCAATTTATAATGATACCAGTTACCATCAGTTGAATGTTTGCTGTTATCCAGATGTTGTTCTGAGTGCTGTACATACTACATTTACTTCTCATAACAAGCCTTTGAAGCAGGCATTATTATTCCTCTGTAAGGGGATTAACATTGCAGGATATGCTGTGCTTAAGATCGCTCAGTTTGAGGTTAGGAGAAACAGAATTCTAACCCATGTGATTATGGGTTCTTACCCTCTGTGCCACATTGCCTCCTTTCTTTGCAGGTGAAGTCTCTGAAGCTTAGAAAGGTCAAACTGTTCAATGAAAATCACAAATTAACCTGCTGGATGGAGTGAAAACCCAGAGTTTTTGAGGGAGCCCTAGCTGTCTTTATTAATGCTTCTCTAATACTAATATGATCAGTGTCTTTCCGAGCCCTTGCTCTATTGGATTACTGGGGTAATTGGAGTCAATATTATCCTGAATGCCCTGATCTCTCTAATCTCAAAAATCCAATCTTGCTAATGAATTCTACTTTAGTGAGTGTGAAGGCTGAACCAGTTGCATTTAAATCTCTTTGGAATTCAGTTTCTTGTAGCTTACATGAGGGGCTAGAATGGTAGTCTCTAGGGTTTCAGCCTTCATTACTATGTAGGCTCTTTGAGAGAATTTTGATTTCATCTGTTGAAGCTCTGGTGCCTTACTTAGTGTCTGGAATTTTGTAGATGTACCAAAACTATTTGTTAACTTTTAATCAAGTTGCATTCAATTCTTTAAGTCAAATAGATTTCCCACTCTAGTGTTTACTAAAATGGCAAATATTTATTTCCTTTATAAGATAAAGGCAATTAATTTTAGCAGCCAAATGATTTTCCTTCGATTGTTGATTACATCTTTGCTCATAAGCCAGAAAATGTGAGATAGTGGTGTGACCTCACGACTTAGGTAGATCCACTTAGAATCATCCATTTACTTTATCCAGACAAAGCTGCTGGGACCAGTCCATGCCATCTTGCATCTTTTTGTTTGTTTGTTTTTAAGATATTATTAGTTACTTATGCCTGAGAGTGAATGAGAAGAACATGCAGTGTGACATTATCAGACAGCATAAAGTGATTAAACAGTAAAGATCCAGATAGTTGCATCCCCGGGCTATAATGATTCTGATAGGAATCCTTGAGGATTTCAGCGTAAATGGACTGATTTTTAGTTCTGACTCCACTTGTACACTGCTCTCTTATACGTAGTCAAAGAGTGTTATGATCACTTGTAATTTAATTGACTATATTCTAAGCATGCTTTCATGTAGGTTGAAGAAGAATTGAAAGCTTCTTTATGATCTGTTTACATGTTGCCAAGTATGCCCAGGACAAACAGCAGTTACATCTGACTTCTTGCCACTTGTGCCACAATAAGATACCCCCAAGTTGGTCCTTGCGTGCCTGCTGTAAACAAAGTAATGGGTCATAAAGATGTCCAGTCTCAAACCTCCAGAAACTGTTACCTTACATAGCAAAAGGGATTTTGCAGGTGTGATTCAGATTACAGACCTTGAGTTAGGGGAGATTGTCTTGAATTACTTAATGAGGGTCCAATCTAATCATGCTTCCCAGGCAGCATCAGTGGTAAAGAACCTACCTCCCAGTACAGGTAGGCATAAGAGACGCTGGTTTGATCCTGGGCAGGGAAGAGGAGGAAATGACAACCTACTCCAGTATTATTGCCTGGAGAATCCCATGGACAGAGGAGCCTGGCAGATTGCAGTCCATAGGGTTGCAAGGAGTTGGACATGACTGAAGCGACTCAGCACGAATCTAATGACATGAGTCTTAAAAGCAAAGATCCTTTTCTGGTTGTGAACAGAAAGATGGATGAGAGGAGGACTCAATCCACTGTCACTGTCTTTTTTAAAGGGGTAACAAGCCAAGGAATGCAGATGCCTTGTGAAGCTGAAAATGGCAATAAACAGATTATTCTTCCCTGAGCCTCCAATAAGGAAGGTAGTGCCTTTGATTTTAGCTTGGTGACACCTGTGTTGGATTTGTGATCTATGGAACTGTAAGATCATAAATTTGTGTTGTTTACTCTGATAAATTTGTGGTAATTTGTTACTACAGCAAGGGGAAACTTAATACAGTTTCCCTGTACATGGTATTTCCTGAATCACAGCATTGAGATTTATTAAAAACTACCTTTTGAGTATTTATGATGTGTTAAGTTTCATGCTAAACAATGTGTGTGTGTCTAATCATTATGCAACCACAACCCTATAAAAGCCCAACTATATTATCATTTATAATTCACAGATGAGAAAATGAGGCTTGGAAAGTTCTAAGTAACTTACATAAATCACATATCCAGTAAGTAATGTAACTATCATTCGAAAGCAAATCAGTCTGGTGTCAAAACCCATCCTTGGTCTACTATACCATGATGCAGATACAAAATGTGAAGATTAATTGTCTTCATTAGAAGGAGTTTAAAGACAATGAAGTTATGTAAACAGACTTAGTCATATCAAATCTTTAGTTACATTAGATGTCAAATAATTTTTCCCAGTACAGTGACTAGTATATTGTAGGCACTCAATATAATGTAATTAAGTAAGTGAAAAATCATTGTTCTTGAATAAAAATAAGGGTTATACATATATACTATTACATTTGTTGTAATTCCCATTTGTATGACACTGTACTGTCCATGTATATGTATAGAAATCATCATTTTTCTTTGTACAAATAGTGTAAAGATGTTACTCTTTGCCACAAAAATCAAGGATTCAAATAGATTTCTTCTGCATTTATAACATTTTAAGTTATAATTATTTTTAAAGAAGTGATATGTAGGTCATTTGCAATTTATTTCTATATTTAATACCAGAAATGAGTATATTTAATACATTAAAGAGATCAAAGTGGAAAAAAAATCTATATAAATTTGGCATGAATGTTCTCATTAAAGTATTAAACAAAGATTACTGAACAATGCAAAGGAAATTTGTTTTTCAGCCAGTTTTTCATTTTCTTACTTGAACTGCCAGTAAAATTATAACATCATCTAACTAAACCATGTTCTTTTCATTCACAGAAAATGTCCACTAATATTTAAATAGTAACTTATGAATAATAGTGCAACTGATTTAGTAGCTAGGATTCACTCTATCTTATTCCATTTTAAATGATTCCTAGATGCCCTAAGGAAGAATGTGGATGTTACAGAAACTTCAATTTCATAAGGTCAGTTGCAATTAAATTGTTCCAGAGGACAGCAAATAAGAAACAAACTCTTCATGTAACTAAAATAATATTTTATTATTTATTCCCTCCCAAATCTTTTATACCTGTTTCAATAAGGACTCCTAAATTATATTTACTCATTTTATTAATTAGAAAAGTACTCCTCATCTTTTTATTTAAGTGACAGTGGTTAATATTTCGCAACAAAATGACAGAGGAAATGAGGAATGTTATCTTTCATTTAGTAGAAATTTACTGAGAAGCTTCGAGTAAGATGTTCAACTATACACTAAAGTAATTTTCAAATATTTAGTTTTGATATTAATAACGTGCTAATTTATTTTAAACCTGTGTTACTAATATGATTACACATGTATTCATCTAATAATACATAATTTTCAGAATTAATTAAATATAACATAATGCATTGATGCCTAATAAGCAATCTAAATACAAATACTTATATTTGAAGACTACCGCTACTTCATGTGAATTTGATATCACAACAATCTAGACTGTAGTATATATCAAATAGCCAATTAATTAGGCCATTCAAACATTTTTTAATGACTGAATAGTCCCAACCTTGGGAATGAAAGTGTGTAGTTTTAGGAAAGTGAAAAATAGAGAAAATTTCAGATGTGAACATCCATGGTGATCTGGGGAATTTGAGTCAGAAATCAATCATGGAATCCAATCAGATCCATAAAGTTCCAGTGTCCAGAGAGTAGTTATCAAAATGGAAATAGGGCTTGAGGCACAGGGTTGAATGCAAGAGGCCTAAAAGCACTTTGCCTGAGGAGGAGTGGTTTAGAACCAGAGAAGAGGGACTTTGTTGGCAGTCCAGTGCCTGACTCAGCTCCTGGTGCAGGAACTATATTCCCAGTCCGGGAACTATATTCTACATGACGCAGCTAAAGATTCCACATGCCTCAGTGAAGACGACTAAGACCTGGTGATTCCCTGGTGGCTCAGACGGTAAAGAATCCACCTGCAATGCGGGAAACCTGGGTTCGATCCCTGAGTTGGGAAGATCCCCTGGAGGAGGGCATGGCAACCTACTCCAGTTTTCTTGTCTAGAGAATCCCCAAGGACAGAGGAGCCTGGCGGGTTAGAGTTCATGGGGTCTCAAAGAGTCAGACACAACTGAGCCGCTAAGCCCACACAAGACCTGTGCAGCCAAATAAATGAATATTAAAAAATATATAAATCTGCTCAGTTGTGCCTGACTCTTTGCAGTGGACTGCAGCCCATCAGGCTCCTCTGTCCATGGGATTTCCCAGGCAAGCATACTGGAACGGGTTGCCATTTCCTTCTCCAGGGGACTTTCCCCACCCAGGGATGGAACCCACGTCTCCTTCATCTCTCGCAGGTTCTTTTCCACTAGCGCCACCTGGGGAGCCCTAAATCCAAAGAAGAAAGACCACATTTGGAGCCTATGAAAAACCGAATGTCTTGACAACTGATAACTAATTATATTTGCACGCCCCTTCCCCCTTCCCTCCTGTCTCTGAAGAACAATTGTTTCCTTGCATTTATTTCCAGAGTGATCCCCCTCAATGTGAGTACAGGGTTCTCACTGTTTTTGTCCTCTACAGCTGAACCACTGTTTCTTGTCTCTTTTGTCATCTTTATCCTCATTCTCCTGTTTACCTCCTTCCTCTTGATTATGACAAAGTCAGGCCTATCCATGAAAACACTTCCCTAAGCTTTCCTAATTTTAAAGGGTGTCTAGTTGTTTCTTGCTTCAACCTTGAATGCTTGAACATTCCCTGTAAATATTCACACACATGTTACTCAAAATGCTTTATTATTTTCTATAATTCCTGGTTTGCATAAACACTAACATGAAGTAATGTGTACATTAATTATGCTTTGCCATTTACTTAGCTCTGGTTTCTGTGAAGGAAAATGCCACCATTTTTAGTTTCTGATCTTAAAATAACTCACTTTGAAATGCTATAAAACCTTAATGAGCATTCAAATTCATATAAATTATTTAAGCTATAATTTCCTACCCTAAACAGTCATTAGATTAACATGCATCCTTAGATTTCTTTCCAGCTGTACCAAATTAGTTTTTTCTGAGTCCTTTTAGTTTGTGATTTCAAGCAACGCAGACAGTATTGCTTTCCTAAGTTGTATTTTAAGGTTACAAACAGCAATCTGACTTTAAAATGCCATTTAGCATGTTTCCTCCAGTTAGCATTCATGTAATAAAAACTCAGTTTTAGCCAAAGAATTACAGAATGTATAACATTGCCTGATTTTCTTATTTCGAGACGAGGAAACTGAAATATAGAAAATTGGATGAAGTGCCCAGGGTTTCAAAAGGAAATCTGTATTTTAGGATATTCTTTCTGCTTTCTTCGTTCCTTTTAGAAAGCATGGGTAATAGGATGGTTTTGTTTGACTAGTAATGGAGAAGTAAAGAAATCAAGCATTTGAAATGATAGCATTTTAAAATGAAATATTAACCTTAAATTTTCATTTTTTAAAAAACCATGCAGTATCTAAGAATCTGTACAATTCCAATAAATGTTTTTCAGGACATCCTTGATTTTATTTTTCACTACATTCTTTTTCTGAGTGTTTCAATCTTCAGAAGACAGAAAGGAAGAATCATTGTCATCTGTTCTAATAAATGTATTTTCTTGTTCTTATATTTCTCTTTCTAGCCTTGAGACTTGAGCTCTTTCTGTTTCTGTCACATTTCTTAGCGATTCATTCCACACACCTCACTCTGCTTGTTATTAAGGTTTCCTCCTTGAAAATTCTTTATGTCTTCTCTTGAAAGGGACACCCTGCTGCTGTCATTACTTGTTCTTTAGATTTCCTTCAGATGTCCCCTTTTGTCAGCTACCCAGTTTGCAGGGAACCTGTGGATGGCAATATTTCTGTCTTCTTTTTTTATTTTTACTCAAAATACTCAGAATGCTGTTTGCATAATAATGATGATAGGTATATTGCATTTATAAATTAACCTTCATTTGGTGGACTCAATGTAACTTATATACATAAATTCATTAATAGTCTCAATTTTCTGTGATATGGTGGATCAGTGTGTTTTTTCTCTCCATGAGTGAAAGGAGGGGAATTAGGAAGACAGTATTCGGGAGCACTGTTCATCTAGAAACATGATGCTGAGGCAAAGTCTAATAGGACAGATTTTAGGGGAACAATGCAAAAATCTGTGTCAAAACCACACTCCACTACTTTTAAGAAAATGGTATGAAGTGGAATAAAATAACCAGAAAATTAATTTTATTTCAAAAGACTCTACTTTCAATTTCCTTTCCCCTCCTAGCATGTCTGGCTCATTGCAGATGAAATTTGTTGATCCCTGATCCAGCAGGATGGCTTATGCAGTGGGGGAAGCGATCTCAGAGCCAAAGAAGCTGCAAGTTGGGACCTGCACAAAGATGCCTCTGCTCAGTTCTCCACATCAGAGGAAGTCATGGGGCCAATATAGATTCAAGGAGTAGGGAAATAGACTCCACCTCTGGAGGGAAGGATATGAGGAAGCATGAGACCGTTGTCTACCACAGTGGAGTTCCAATAGCATCCACTATAGAAGTTAGCTCCAAGTATTAGATTATATTTTTACAGATGAGGAAATCCAGACAGATGATATATGTGTGTCAAATATCACACAAGTTGTTAGAAGAAAAAACCAAACCAGAATCTAGGTCTCCTGATTGATATTCTACTACTATTTGAGCTCTGCTATGGTGTTTTGGGGCTTCCCTGATGGCTCAGATGATAAAGAATCTGCTTGCAATGCAGGAGACCTGGGTTCGATCCCTGGGTTAGGAAGATCCCCTGGAGAAGGGCATGGCAACCCACTCTACTATTCTTTCCCAGAGAATCCTCATGGACAGAGGAGCCTTCCAGGATGCAGTCAATGGGGGTGGCAAAGAGTTGGACATAACTGAGCAACTTAGCATGCATGCATGGTGTTTTTACTCTGTAGTTGCCTGTTAGAAGTAACTTTTGTTGGCTATTGAATGTTAGTCTTCAGGACTTTTAACATGTTTAGTATGAATTCCATTACATACTAAAGAAAAATACAACCAAATGTTAACTGATCACTGAAATTTTGACTTTCTCATTTAAAATCAATTTTAATATGAAGTTAACAAACGGAAAACTTTCTTATATGTTCTATGTAGTGCCATGACATAAAAGCATCCTCTGATCAGATAAAGACTCCTTAGGTAGACAAACTAAAAACTTAATAATGAAAAGTTAAACGTGTAAGACTCTCATAGTCAGGCCAACTATTGACTATCAGTCTTACTAAGATACATCAATAGAACAAACATATGAAAACAAAAGTACGTGATGTCTTGGATATTTCTCTTTTTGAAATTTATATGGCTTTGTTTTATTTTTTTAATTTATTTGTTTATTTAGTTATTTTTGGCTGTACTGGGTCTTTGTTACTGCTCACCAGCTTTCTCTAGTTGCGGTGAATGGGGGTTACTCTCTAGATGTGGTACACTGGCCTCCCACTGCAGTGGCTTCGCTTGTTGTGGCTCACAGGCTCTAGGGTGCAGGTTCAGTAGTTGTTCCACACCAGCTTACTTGCCCTACAGCATGTGGGCTCTTAGACCCCAGACCAGGGATGGAACCCATGGCCCTTGCACTGGCAGGCAGGTTTGAATCACTGAACCACCAGGGAAGTCCCTCCTGGATATTTCTTGAACATTCTCTTTAAAACGTTTTGTGATGGAAACTGCTGATATAATATCTGGAACACAATGTTTCAGTTTAGTTCAGTTCAGTTGTTCAGTCGTGCCCAACTCTGCGACCACCTCAGTCGCAGCACGCCAGGCCTCCCTGTCCATCACCAACTCCCGGAGTCCACCCAAACCCATGTCCATCAAGTCAGTGATGCCATCCAGCCATCTCATCCTCTGTCATCCTCTTCTCCTGCCCCTAATTCTTCCCAGCATTAGGGTCTTTTCCAGTGAATCAACTCTTCCCATGAGGTGGCCAAAGTACTGGAGTTTCAGCTTCAACATCAGTTCTTCCAATGAACACCCAGGACTGATCTCCTTTAGGATGCACTGGTTGGATGTCCTTGCAGTCCAAGGGACTCTCAAGAGTCTTCTCCAATACCACAGTTGAAAAGCATGAATTCTTTGCTGCTCAGCTTTCTTCACCGTCCAACTCTCACATCCATACATGACTACTGGAAAAACCATAGCCTTGACTAGACGGACCTCTGTTGGCAAAGTAATGTCTCTGCTTCTTAATATCCTATCTAGGTTGGTCATAACCTTCCTTCCAAGGAGTAACCGTCTTTTAATTTCCTGGCTGCAATCACCATCTGCAGTGATTTTGGAGCCCCCAAAATAAAGTCTGACACTGTTTCCACTGTTTCCCCATCTATTTGCCATGAAGTGATGGGACCAGATGCCATGATCTTAGTTTTCTGAATGTTGAGCTTTAAGCCAACTTTTTCACTCTCCTCTTTCACTTTCATCAAGAGGCTTTTTAGTTACTCTTCACTTTCTGCCATAAAGGTGGTGTCATCTGCATATCTGAGGTTATTGATATTTCTCCTGGCAATCATGATTCTAGCTTGTGTTTCTTCCAGCCCAGCGTTTCTCATGGTGTACCCTGCATATAAGTTAAATAAGCAGGGTGACAATATACAGCTTTAACGTACTCCTTTTCCTATTTGGAACCAGTCTGTTGTTCCATGTCCAGTTCTAACTGTTGCTTCCTAACCTGCATATAGGTTTCTCAAGAGACAGGTCAGATGGTCTGGTATTCCCATCTCTTTCAGAATTTTCCACAGTTTATTGTGATCCACACAGTCAAAGGCTTTGGCATAGTCAATAAAGTAGAAGTAGATGTTTTTCTGGAACTCTCTTGCTTTTTCGAGGATCCAGCAGATGTTGGCAATTTGATCTCTGGTTCCTCTACCTTTTCTAAAACCAGCTTGAACATTTGGAAGTTCACGGTTCACGTATTGCTGAAGCCTGGCTTGGAGAATTTTGAGCATTATTTTACTAGCGTGTGAGATGAGTGCAATTGTGTACACAATGTTTATAGACATCATAATAACACAATAGGTTTTTTGAGCATTTACTACATGCCTGCCACTGTTCAAAGTTCTGTATATACATTATTTCTTTTAATCCCCCAAAATCCTTGAAGTACTACTATTATTTCCATTTTATTAATGATAGAATTGGGACAGAAAGTCACACAAATAGTGAGTGATTGAGGTAGAATTTGAACCTGGGCAGGTGAAATCCACTATCTGTTCCTTCAGCTACTACACATAAATTCTGTCCCAATCTCATTGCTTACCAGCTCTGTGACTTTGGTCAGATCATACAAATTCACTAAGCCTCAGTTCTACCACTGAGTAATAACAGTACCCATCTCCACAAACTGTTTGGACAGTCCACTGGAGTGATGTACAACAATGTGGATTTCTTGGGGGAGAACATCAGATTCTCAAAGGGATATGTAGCATCAACCATAAGGGTCTGGGATATGTAACACTGAGAATCATTGGAATATGTGATATCAAGAACCTTAAGGGTTAGGGGCCACTACACAAAATAGGCGGCTTTAATTACTGGGTGGAGATTTCTGTTTTTTAGGGTGAAAAATCAAGGTAAGAAAATAAGAGGTAGTTTTCTCAGAACGTGGAAAATCATCACTTACATAAAACTCAAACGTTCGTTTTTGTTCCCTTACGATTCAAGGGAGCAGACCTTTTTTGGTGGCTTGTAGTTTGGTTTCTGTCTTTCATGGAATCTAGAGAGAGACTGGGTAAATATAATCCCCGATGGCCAATGGAATTCACTAACCTGAATAGGCAGAAAATCAGTACAAGTGGTTTCCCCCACTTTTTTCTTTCTTATATTTCCCCATTTTTTGAAGTTGTTTTGAGGAATGCAATGCTGATTTTTTTTCCTGTGTGTGTATTTTCAGTATTCCAAACATAAAGTGAAGTGATCTGGAGATGATAAAAACATCAGCTGGCAAGTTTTTTTGCACTCTTCACATTAAGCCTATGATAAAAGGCCTACTGGGGGGCCTAAAGTGAATGCCAAAGGGTCTAAAGTGAATGCTTTAAATTTAATGATATAATCAAAATCATTTTTCCCTAGTAACTACTATTATGCTCATTTGAGTGGATTCCAGTATAGTTGTTCTTCCTTTTACATTATGCTTTGTGTATAAATATAAGTGAGATGCATTAGTTCATGTATAACAGGCATCTAGCTAATAATTTACTTTGCCCATTATTTATCTCTGTCAATATAAATGTCTGCCTTTTCCCATTCTTGGTTCATAGCCATTATTCTAATAATGTTAGTTCTGCATTTTAAGAATTCCCACGTGGAGCTGCTGAAATTGCTTAGAAGTACTTCATACCAGAAAGGTTAAATCTCAAAGAATTTTGGTCTTGGATCTAGCAGGCTAAATTGCTCCTAACAACATTATACTAATTAATGTCAGGTCAAGCTGTTTCCTTTCCTTTGTGCTCAGTTCCAAGTACCCCAGCAAGTGATCTTGGCTGTGCCAACCACAAACTGATTTGAACCACAGAGGTTGAATGGATTCAAACTACTTGCTATTCTAAATAGTTACAGATTTGACGATGTTTTATCATCTTTCAGAATCATTTTTAACAGTAAATCAACTCTAAAAAACTGATTTGAAGTTGCCTAGATACCATCTTTTCCTCTTTTCCCTAGATACTTGTGTAAATGTCAGAGGATGGAATTAGTCTGGATCTAGCCCTGGATGTTTTTGCCTTTTGGAAACTGTGATCGTATTTTTCGTTTTTTGGAAGACTGATTTTATTTTAAAGTTTTAATTGAAGGAGGATTGCTTTACAATTTTGTGTTGGTTTCTGCCATACAACAACATGACTCAGTCATAAGTATACAGATGTCCCTTCCCTCTTGAACCTCCCTCCCTCCCACCCCTCTATGTCATCCCAGAGCACTGGGTTGAGCTCCCTGTGTTATACAGCAACTTCCCACTAGCTATCTAAATTACATATAGTAATGTGTATATTTAAATGCTACTCTCTGAATTCATCCCACCCTTTTTCCTCCACTGTGTCCAAAGGCTGTTCTGTATGTCTGCGTCTCTATTCATGCTCTGCAAACAGGTTCATCAGTACCATTTTTTAGTTTCCACATATATATATATATATGTTAATATAGTAATATAATATTTATTTTTCTCTTTCTGATGTACTTCACTCTGTACAGCAGACACTAGGTTCATCATGCTTTTCTTGTCAGCCTCAGCAGGACAGCATGGGCATCAGAACTGAAGGCAAAAGGGGAGGTGTGCATGCATGCTAAGTCACTTCGGACTCTTGTGATCCCATGGACTGTAGCCAACAAGGCTCCTCTGTCCATAGGATGCACAGGCAAGAATGCTGGAGTGGGTTGTCCTGTTCTCCTCCAGGGGAACTTTGAGACCCAGGGATCAAACTTGCATGTCTTATGTCTCCAGCATTGGCAGGCAGGCAGGATCTTTACCCCCCGCGCCACCTGTGTGCTTAGTCGCTCAGGTGTGTTCTACTCTTTGTGACCCCATCCGTGGTCTGTAAACCACCAAGCTCCTCTGCCCATTCTCCAGCCAAGAATACTGGAGTGGGTTGCCGTTTACTTCTCCAAGGTATTATAGCTCTTCTTGAACATCTACTTGAACATCTTCTATTTTGTGCCCTACCTAATGGTTTTTGGACCACATTGTTTATAATGAGAATTATAAAGAGAACATATGAAATTATTTTATGAAACATAACATAATTATGGGAATTATGAAAGAACAGGAAATCAAAGAGATTTCCAATTGTCCATGGAATTCTCCAGGCAAGAATACTGGAGTGGGTAGCCTTTCCCTTCTCCTGGGGATCTTCCCAACCCAGGTCTCCCTGAATTGCAGGAAGATTCTTTACCAGCTGAGCCACAAGGGAAGCCCCCAAAGGGGAGAGGAAGATGCTAAATGGATGAGTCATGAGAAGTTCACTGCCCGCTTAGGCATTCCCTGTTCTGGTCCTGAGATTGTCCCCAGCACACTGCTCAGGTTGTCCTGCCATAAGTCACCTGGGCTTTGAGTGGAGCCCTGTTTCAGGCCCACTCACAGTGTGAGAACGGTCCTTGTGAAACTAGGTAACCAGCTGATGGTCTTCTTGTGGTTTAGTGCACTAACCGAAGCATTCTTACTTTCAGGAAGTTGGAAGTTCAAGTGAGCTTTAACCCATGAATTGAATTCTTCTAGGTGTGATATATACGGGCCTATTATAGCCATAGTTATCTAAGAGTTTCTCAATCAAGTGGATAAGAATGAGGCCATAATTTGTGAAAGTCTCATTAGGAGAATATCATTAGCTAATCCTTAGATGATAAAAATTCAATAATAAGGAGAATATTTCAAATTTATTTATGGTATATTTTTAAAGAAATGTTTTATCCCAGAGGAGAAAGGTTTTATCAATACACTTATCAAGAAGAAGAAATAGAGGAAAAATGTGAAAACTTTAAAGAGATATAAATAGAAACCAGATTAAATATCGATTATATCAACAAGTCTTTCTGTCACCACTGAGCAATGTTTGCCCTTGTACCTTGTAGGTTATAATGAAATCAGCTTTATAGTGAGTCACTGTATAACTGGACTGCAGTGTTAGAACCTGAGCTTTTGAAAATTTATCCCAAAATGATGGCTTCAGTTAAAGGGTCCTAGTCGATAATACAATTTGTGCTGCCATTTCTGTTAGTGATTTTGGAGGACAGCACTAGGACATATTCAGAGTCTAAACTAAATTTGGATTTCTCCATTGGGCATTAGATGGCAGTATTAATCAAGACATGCAGAGCTGACTTGTGTTACAGCTATTTCTAAAGGTACTCATAATTCTCCTAAGAGCGTTTCATGAAATAATTATTTATCCTGCATTTTCTGCTTCTGCAAAGGGAAAGCATAAAACGTACCGCAAGTGTGGCTTTGTAATCTTTTGCCTCTTCTATTTATTTTATTTTAGGGAAGCTGCTACAAGACAAGTGGTTCTATTTCCAGTTGGTTATTTCTGATGTTAAGTGGCCAAAATGTTCCTTTTGTAATTTTTAAATAGTTTTTCTCTTCCTGTGGATACAACTGCATCTATGTAAATGATCGAAATTTCAAGGTTAGAGAGTGATCAAAATTAAGCATTATGTATAATGATCACATGTAATGCTATTCCAGACACATCATTTAAAGGGAATAGAGTGCCACCTCTGACTGGAATCCGTGGTAGTGGTGATGGTATAGTTGCTAAGTCATGTCTGACTCTTGCAACTCCAGGGACTGTAGCCCACCAGGCTCCTCTGTCCATGGGATTTCCCCGGCAAGAATTCTGGAGTGGGTTGCTATTTTCTTCTGTGTGCATGGGCAACTGATTTAACTCCCTGTGCCTTAAACTGCCCACCTGTAAAATGGTAATACTAGTTTTATACTAGTATCTATCTCACAGTCTTATTGTAGAAGAGAAAGTAAATTCATATACATAAAGTGCTTAGAATAGTATCTTGCATACAGGAGGCACTATATAAGTGTTTGCTGGTGATAGAGATGGTGATGAGATGTCATGGTGATTCTGATACCTGCCCCCCGGAGTATCTTTTATGTTCTATGTATCTTTTATGTCTGATGTTTTCTGTCTCAAGCATTTTGCAGTAGACACCAATGAGGAATGACATTTGTAAAAAGTGAGCTCTTTCGGCTGCTCTTGCCAAGCAGATCGATGTTCAGTGGAGCCAAACAGACGGCATCATGATTTGGGTATCACACAATTGGGGGATTCTTTTCATCAGTGACCAAACTCAGAGGTGACTCTTCCTACCGGAAATGTCATGGCATCAGGTCCCCCCCATGCCCGCAGCAGAACCAAGTGCAGGACACAGATCTGGGAGCACACAGAGGGGTCAGGCATGCAGCCGTCAGAGCGGACAGGGTGGCGACAGGAGGCACGAAGAGAGAAACCATTTTCAGGGACATGAGTAATCGTTGGCAGGCATTCAGAGGGGCACTTTGGAGGAGAGTTGGAAGATCATTTACCCTGGGAGACAAAGACTGGGATATTGAATGGGAACTGCTGAGATACTGCAGATAATATCTGAGACTTCTCAGCCCCGATGCTGGGAGGCATCCTACCTTCAGGAGAAGAACACTGTGAAGGACTCCAAACATGGGAAGCAGAACTGAGATTAAAAGATTAAATCAGATGCTTGGTATCCTATCCAGCTAATGGTTTTCACCAATTCTCAATGAGGAGAAAGTTTATTTTCTATGATGTGGATGATGAAAAAAATAGCTAATATTTTAAAAAGCTAGGTACATGCCAAGTACTTTATTTGTATTATTTTATGTCATCCACCATATAATAGTAAGGTATTCTTTCCTATTAGGATCCTCAGGAGTAAACTGAAATTGAGAGATATTAGGTAACTTGCCTAAGGTAATTCAGTGTCAGTGCATCTGTTTATTGATTAGTAAAACTGAATATAAAGTTTTACTATGCTGGTTCAATCATTCTTCATGAAGTCTTTTATTGTTTACTAAAGCTCTAAGTTATGGAACTCTTGTAGGCAATTTTATAGGTAGTCTTGTATTGTTGCAGACACAGAAGGACTGAAAGGATTCTACCTGATGATTTCAGTAAAGGTACTGGGTCCAAAGTCAGGAAAACAAAATAAGCAGCTGTCTTTAGAAAATATTGCCTTCATAGGACTGACTGTGGTCTGGGTGTGTTACATGTAAGTGTGTCTGTACCCCCCCAAAACACATATGCACACACATACATACGTTTAGGCATATATTTGTATTTATGTATTTATATGAACATTTACATCCATGTGTATGGATCTTGCCTTCATTATACCTTCTATGTCATTCAGTCAAAATTAAATATAGGATAGTTTTCATCATTCCAAGTCTGGGATTTCAGGAACTCTAGATGTGACTTAATGTTTTATATCTTTTAATTTTCTAAGATATAACATTCATTTCAATGTTTAAATTTGACCTTATCTTCCTTTATTCCTCCCATTCATATATATTATCAAATGGAACAACTCCGGATTCTAATGTTAATATCTATTCGTGGCATGGATGACATCACCAACTCAATAGACATGAGTTTGAGCAAGCTTTGGGAGACAGGGAAGAACAGGGAAGCCTGGCATGCTGCAGTCCATGGGGTCGCCAAGAGTCAGACCCAACTGAACAACAACAAATTCATGGAAATCAGGTTTATCATTTAAAGATTTCCTAAAGTGACCTTTCTAATAGGCAGTTAAACCTCATTTAAAATACTTTTTTTAACTTGAAGTAATCTGAATGCAAGTATCATTTTAAGTCTCTCTGACATCCCCTTCCTTCTTATATTCCATAAGATTTATCATTTACGTTCAGCGAAGCTCCCAGTGGCTTTTTGTAGGGCTTGCAGCTGACACGAAAGAAAAAAAACGATTCATCGCCACAGTGGTGGGATATAATGTCTGAAACCACTGTTTAGGAGGTCTGTTAGTGTTTACAGCTCTGCCACTTTCCTTCATGTTCTGCAAAGCATTTTAGCTCAGACTGAGTTATTCTTTCATACCAACCAATTTTCTATAGTGTGGATATCTCTTCAACTTGGAAAACTCCAAAGGGAGTTCTGAGGTCTTCCGTGTGAAGGCCAGGTAATTCTTTAGTGATGCCAGGCAGGGAGCTCTGTACATGGTGATTTGTTTGCAATGCCCAGGGAGACATACATCCTGTCCAAATGGTATCAGGGATGACAGTGTCTGCTTTCTACTCAACTGTTCAAAAACTTGTTTCCTTAATTCTATCAGACAATTCTGTTTCTCTGTAACAATTCTTGGTACCCTTGCCTCTTCAGATCCTCCACACCTACAAACAGTTCATGTGTGAATATATATGCATATTAGAAAGTGCAATTAGGATGGAACCAGCACTTGGGCTAAAATCATCTACACAATTTACTTATAAGATGAGCCAATAAAAGAAAGTGAAAGTGTTAGTCACTCAGTTGTGTCTGACTCTTTGCACCCCCATGGACTGTAGCCCCCCCAAGCTCCTCTGTTCATGGGATTCTCCAGGCAAGAATACTGGAGTGGGTTGCCATTTCCCTCTCCAGGGCATCTTCCCTACCCAGGTATAGAACCCAGGTTTCCCACATTGCAGGCAGACTCTTCACCATCTGAGCCAATAAAGGAAGCCCTAAAGTGAGTCAGTCAGTTCAGTTCAGTTCAGTTCCTCATTCATGTCTGACTCTTTGTGACCCCGTGAACCACAGCACACCAGGCCTCCCTGTCTATTACCAACTCCCTGAGTTTACCCAAACTCATGTCCATTGAGTCGGTGATGCCATCCAACCATCTCATCCTCTGTCGTCCCCGTCTCCTCCTGCCCTCAATCTTTCCCAGCATCAGGGTCTTTTCAAACGAGTCAGCTCTTTGCATCAGGTGGCCAGAGTATTGGAGTTTCAGCTTCAACATCAGTTCTTCCAATGAACACCCAGGACTGATCTCCTTTAGGATAGACTGGTTGGATCTCCTTGCAGTCCAAGGAACTCTCAAGAGTCTTCTCCAATACCACAGTTCAAAAGCATCAATTCTTTGCTGCTCAGCTTTCTTTATAGTCCAACTCTCACATCCATACATGACTACTGGAAAAACCATAGCCTTGACTAGATGGATCTTTGTTGAAAAAATAATGTCTCTCCTTTTTAATATGCTGTCTAAGTTGGTCATAACTTTCCTTCCAAGGAGTAAGCGTCTTTTAATTTCATGCCTGCAATCACCATCTGCAGTGATCTTGGAACCCCCAAAAATAAAGTCTGACACTGTTTCTACTGTTTCCCCATCTATTTGCCATGAAGTGATGGGACCAGATGCCATGATCTTAGTTTTCTGAATGTTGAGCTTTAAGCCAACTTTTTCACTCTCCTCCTTCACTTTCATCAAGAGGCTCTTTAGTTCCTCTTCACTTTCTGCCATAAAAGTGAGTCAATACTTACTCATTAAAATATTACCAGAGGTGTCAAGCAAAGCCAGTAATACAATGAGTTAAGGAAGATGCCTGCACAGAAGGCCCTTGCAGGGTCCTGAGAGCGGATGCCTCCTTAAAGTTCATGCCTGAGAAGTCTTTCTTGCTTTACCTTGGTCCCATCCCTCACCCTCCTAGGCAGCTTCAACCTATACCATCATACATTCAGATCATTTTCATGAAGTGATATTGTCATTTGATAGATTTTTAAAAAATTAATTCTGCTAAAGGCACAAGCTGAAGTTGTGTCTTTACAGTTACATGCATAAATGAGACTTTATATGGTGGCTACCTCCAACTGGATTTACCTAGGTGCTCTGTGCTTGACAGTGCTTAATTTTTGGATCTTAAAAATATCAGGGATTCACTGTAGTAGATTACACAGGTGTTGGCTACACCTATTCTTAATTCAATGGCAAATAAGGTGTCTGGATGCCAGGAAGAAACTTCGAAATATGACCATTAATTCTAGTGGGATAAAGTTTGAGGAACATACATATGCTTTTGAATCAGTGGCTTCTTTTTGCTTTATCAGAAAAAGGCAAATCTCAAAATAATTCCTTTTCCCAAAAGTACAATATGACATTTAGGGGGGAAAAAACTTACACACACAGGCAACAGAAAACTTAGTTTCTTGTTAAAATACATAAGATTGTGCTGAAATGCAAATTAATTTATATTTTATATTAATTCTAGATTAAAAGAATCACATATTTTAAAACAGATTGCATACTAAATAGAGAGCAACTTGTGAACATATCTGTTACTTAGAATTTTTTTTTCCCTTTTAGTAGGATTCCTCTTAGCTTCACCGCAGCCAAGTAGTATTAGTAATGGCTGTCAGCCAGCACCCAGAAACAACATCATTCAGTAGAAATGGATGCTGTGATTCTGGTCTTTAGAATTGAAATATAAGCATATATGCTTAGTTTGCTAAACTTATGAAGAATGGTGAATAGGGAGGTGACTCAGGTGAAGAAATAACACTAGCAACATTAACCAACAGTAAGCTTCTCCAATGAAATATTGATTTTGAGTGGTTAAAGATAGGCCCTGTTGTATGCAGGGAAACACTGTTTAATCAAAGACAGACATTACAAGGTTCCTCTGATACCAAGAAGGAGAGTGTTCCTATGAAAACTTTTGGAAGCTGAAGTGGCTTAAATCAAAGAAGCATATATCTTAGGATACATCTTATTAACGGATACACAAAATAAATCGATAAAGCACAGATGCTCAGACAGTTCAAAGCTATAGTGGCTGGGTGTTGAGGTGCTGAGTGTAGGTTCTGGGGGAGGAGCTTGGCAGGGCCACTCTTGTTCCTGGGGGTAGCAGTTCAGCAGATGCGGAACAGAATTTTCATTTCTTTTTCTGTAAAAATGAAAATCCTTTTCTGATTTCTTTCAGCCATGAAAAACTGGTGCAGAACTTTCATAAGAATGAAACTCAAAAAGCAAGAGATATCTTTATTTCTTTTCAAAATACTTTATATACATATATATAAAATGTTCACTATAGAGATCCCAAAGCCTTTACTTTATTCAGTCTCTTATTTGACAGTTGGTATATGCTAAGTGCTAAGTCGCTTCAGTCGTGTCCGACTCTTTGCAACCCCATGGACTGTAGCCCTCCAGGCTCCTCTGTCCATGGGATTGTCCAGGCAGTTTCTTCAAATACCTAACCTAGCACTTACGTGGAGAGTTGCCATTACATCTTGAGGAACCACATATAAGCATTAAAAAAAAAAAAATCAAGTAATACGCATTTAAGGACCTACTGGCTGCCTGTCACAGTAGGTCCTTAAATGTGATAAAAACAAAGATAAACACAGCCTCTATTTTCTGTCTTCAAGGAGCTTAAGGAGAACAAAACACCACACAAACAGCCATGTGCAGAGGTAGAAGTGCCAGTTGAGAGCTGAGTATGGACCTAGCTGATGTCATAGTCCACTTAAAAGTCTGTTGTGGCTCCCACGTGCCACACGTAGACTTGTCTTGCATATCTGTTTATTTGATGCTAATAATAATGTGCATCTACAAAAAAAAAGAGAGAGAAAATGTATTTTGATCTCAAGAGATTATAGCACATTCTTTAAAGCAAGGCTGGTCTTTCACACCAGTGAGAATCAAACATATTTCCCTCTCTCTGATTTTTATATCTTCCTATCCCATCTTGCCCTGCACTTCCCAGCAACTCGCTACTTGACAGGATTTCTCAGTGTTCTCCTATCTCCAATGTCTGGAGGGCTAACAGAGCCTCCACCCTAAGACCTTCTCCTCTAGAACTGGGTCTTTTTCTGTAAGAGGCGCCTTGTAGGCCACCTAGGTTGTGTGCACAGTCTTGTTTGTTTACAGCCCTTTAAAAATATTCAAATTGTTCTCTGCTTTCTCAGCAGCACAGGCCAGCCAATCCCCAGCAGTTCTTGAATCTCAGGACGGCACCCAAGTAGCCTGGAAGGCTTGCTGATACACACACGGCTGGGCTTCACCCCAGAGTTCCTGATCCGGTGACCCGGGACTGGGGAAGCTGCTTTTCTAACACACTCCCACGTGACAGTGTCGCTGGCTGGTCTTGAAGTCACACTTAGTAAACTGCTCTAGAGCAGTGGTTCTGAATCATGCCAGCCGCTTAGTATCACCCCAGGAACTAAAAAAACAAAACAAAAAATCCCAAATATGTGCAGATCCATCTCAGAGTATAAGAATAGCTTTTATATTTTTAAATGGTTGAGATTTCTATATGTGTATGTGTATATATTTAAGTAGTAATCACCTAGGAGACAAGGAGAGGTGATGGAGGGGTGCTGGCTTGAGTGTGTGTGTGTGTGCACACGCACGCACAAAGTACCAAGGTTGGCCCTGGAGCATATATATATATGCCAACCTTGGTACTTTGTGCGCGCGTGTGCACACACTCAAGCCAGCACCCCTCCATCACCTCTCCTTGTCTCCTAGGTAATTACTACTTTCAGTCAGGACCAGTGTTCTAAGCCTTGCTGGACCCACCCTTCCCCGCCAGAAAGCCATGTCCCTGGCATCTATTTAGTCTGCTTGAGAATTGTGCTCAGCAGCAGTGATTCTCCCAGACTCTGTTTTCAGTGGTGCTGTCGGGGTGGGTGGGAGATGCCCAAAATCACTTCTGTTGATCCTCTCCAGCCGCTCTATCCTTTGCTATTTCTTTTTCAGACCTACTTGGAAGGCGCTTTCAGAAAAGTGCAAGCTCAGGAGTCCAGCAGGGACTCCCATTAAAACCCGTGTCTGGGAGGAGAGCTGCAGAAAAGGTGCAGAAAAGGAGGAACTAGCGAAGGGGAGGGCGCGGGAGAAGGCGGACGGGGATGGAGGTGGCGCAAGACAGGGAGGTGAGCCCCGGAGGCCGAGAGGAGCCCGCTGCCCTGCGCCCGGAGCCCGCTTCCCCGCGCAGCGCATCCGGGCCGCCGAGGAGAGACCGAGCGGGGCCGACTCTGGCCGGCGGGGCCGCCCGCACGGGGCTCGCCGTTCCCCGGGCAGGCCCGGGGTGTCAGACCCCACTGACTGTCCGACCCGGGGCGAAGGCCGGTCCCCGCGTCCCCCGGGCGCCCGCGGGCGGGCGCCGCACCCTCGCGGAGGACGCACCGGGCAGCGGCGGAGACCGAGGTGCGCCCCGGCCGGGGGCCTCGGGCCAAACGGCCCGGAAAGCGGCGGCGTCGTCCGTCCCGGAAGCTTCTTCCTGCAAAGCAGCGGCAGATCAGTCCCTGGACGGCTGCTTGCTTCTGGTTGGCTCCTTTCCTTCCTGCTGGGTTGCGCGGGACGAGCTGGGCTTGGCCGTTGCTGGCCCTGGGCCGGAAATAACGGGGCACACCAGAATGTGTGTGTGTGTGTGTGTGTGTGTGTGTGCGCGCGCCCGCCCTGGGCCGGAAATAACGGGGCACACCAGAATGTGTGTGTGTGTGTGTGTGTGTGTGTGTGTGTGTGTGTGTGCGCGCGCGCGTGTTTCTCTCGGAATCCAGTCTCACTGTGTGTGTGTGTGTGTGTGTGTGTGTGTGTGTGCGCGCGCGCGCGTGTGTGTGTGTGTGTGTGTGCGCGCCCGTTTCTGCCGGAATCCAGTTTCACTTGGGCCCTGGCCAATTGCTCAGTGCTGAGCATGCTGGGTCAGAGCCTTTAAATTCAGCAAACCTTGACCGGTCAACTTCTGAGGATGAGGCTGGTGTAGCTGTGGCGTCCAGGAGACAAGGCAGGCAATTCTTCGGGCAAGAACACGAGTGGGTAACCATTCCCTTCTCCAGGGGATCTTCCCAAACCAGGGACTGAACCCTGGTCTCCTACATTGCAGGCAGATTCTTTACCATCTTAGCCACCAGGGAAGCCTGGATAAGGCAATTCAGCTTGCCTTTTCTTCCTCACAATCTCGGGCTCACTCTGTGTAACTGGGGTAGCAGATCTCTCATCAGAAGATAGAAAGTAAACAGAATATTTGGTCACCAGCCTGTGGTCTGTGATGACCCCTCAGGCATGACCCTGTCAATGTCAAATATTGGTCAGCTGGTCTGAGAGGCTGATGAAAGGGCTGCTCAAAAAGCCTTCCTACGTTGAGTTTTAATAGTTTCTCCCTCTGGACTTTTGTATTGCGGTGTCGCTCTTTTCTAGCGGTACTTATCGCACCAAAATCACTTTGTTAAACCGTTATTCCATCTTTGTATACTGAGTGTTCGGACACAATAGGAACTCCCCAAATGTCAGAATGGCTGTCCTGATGCAGTAGTTTTCAGATTTGAGCCTGCCTGTCAGAATCACCTGGAGGTATGGCTAACGAAGAGTCTTCCACCCTGCCCTCGGGGTTTCAGATTCTGTAGGTTTGGGGGGCCTACAGGATTCTCAGAAGCCTGAGAATTTGCATTTCTGACAAGTTCTCAAGTGATCTTGATGCTGATCTGGGGACCTCACTTTGAGAACCACTGTTGTAGGGACTGTTTACTCAGTCCGTTGTGAATATTAGCATTAAATTCATCTCAGGTACTTTAAAACCACCAAAGAACAAAAACTGCATGAAAAGTATGGCCCAGCCCCAGGGCCAGGTTGGCATGACACCTGGCCATTTTGATATGTTTTAATATCTGCTCTGGTGTCCTTCTTAGGTGATTCTTATCTGCTGCTAAGGCTGAACCTCAGGCCACAGTGCTGGCAATACAGCATTGGAACCAGCTGTTTAGAATGACACTTTTCCCCAAGGGTGTAAAGGGTATATCCAGAGCCTCATTCATTACAGAGTCAGTTTGATTGATTTGCTTATCAGTCAGTGAGAAATGGGACATAGGTAGTCTCACATGGGGAAATACTCTGGAAAGAAGGAGGGTCTGTCTTGCAGGCATATGATCCAGAGAGAAGATAAAGCAGAGGGAAATCAATATTCTATCAGGGTGATCCCGTTAACAATTATGCTCTCATGTGGACTTGAACTTAATCCCTCCTGCATCCTCACTCATTCAGTCTTCTCCATAATTAGCTGAGAAACCTTCTTTTGGGGGTTGTCACTTAAATTCTAGCAAAAGGAAGTCATCATTTAATGAAGGCATTTTTATGGACATGATCATATTTAAAGGTATGAGTATCAGAAAGGATCTTCTGGAATCTTGACATGAACAGAAAAAGTGATCAGGAACTAAAGGCACAACTGCTGAACCTCTGAGAATCAGAACACAGAGGGGGTTAGAGATCCAGTCAGTCTGGAAGCCATACCCCTGGTGAGGTCCAAGTGGTCCAAGTGGGAGGCAAGATTTCATAAATCTTAATTCACACCTACTCTCCAATCTGTGTGTTCTCTTGCTAGTGGAATGAGCTTCCCTACCAATCTAATAGTTGAAATATAGCCTCTCATTTTTGTTTTAATTTGAAAGTTTGAATTGTTAGTGAAGCTGAACATTTTTACATGTTCGTAGTCAATTCTAATTTACTATCCCAAGACTTGATTAAAATCATTTATTCATTTTCTATTGAAATGTTTTGCCTAGTAACTCTTAGTTTCATGTGTTTTAAAGACACTGATTTCCTTTGTATACATTTTCATATTTTGTCAGTTTCCTTTGAATTAAAAAATTTAAATATTTGCAGAATCAAATCTATTACTAATTTTTCCTTCTGAAGCTTCTGCTTGTAATTTTCAAAAATTCTTTTCCATTTGTTGGATAAGTTAGATAAATATTCACTGTGAAATTTGTATATTTTTCATTTAAGCTTCTATTATAATTGGTGTGGAAATGATTTTGCTCTAAGACATGAGTTAGGCATTCATTTTTGCTGCATTTTTCAAATGCAGAGTTAGACCCAACACAATTTTTATTAATAAACTGTCTTTTTTTCTTGATTTGAGATGCTACCTTTATCTATAATTATACTTAATATTATATATATTCCAGTATATACATATTTAAAATATAAAAGTTATTGTAGTTTCTGTGGCTTAGACAGTAAAGAGTTCGCCTGCAATGCAGGAGACCCGAGGTTGATCCCTGGGTTGGGAAGATCCCATGGAGAAGGGAATGGCAACCCACTCCAGTATTCTTGCCTGGAGAATTCCACGGACAGAAGAGCCTGGTAGACTACAGTCCATGGGATCATAAAGAGTCAGACATGACTGAGCTACTAACATTTCAATATTTCAAAAAACAAGAGCCTCCTTAGTTTTTTAAAAAAAATTCTGTGTATTCTAGCTCATGTATTCTTAAAAATAAGAATTTGCTTTATTGACTTCCTCAGCTCAAAACTTATAATTGTGACAATTTGGAACAGCTAAAGAATGTTTAAGAATGTCATCAGATGGAGGGAACAACATCAACAAATAGCCCATGTCACTGGGAGAACACTGCTCAGGTACATTTATTAACAGATCCATAAGAGATTCACTTTATTCTGCTCAGGAGTGGCAAGACTGAGTATTCAAAATTGTCTTTTGATTAATAAATTGGTTTAAAAATAATTAACTGAAAAATTATGACTAGATAGACTATAGAATGTCTTAGGAGGTATATTATTTAACATAAACTAGACTGCAAGGGATGGAGGCTTAAAGAATAGGGCAACTATACTCCTCAAAGTTATTTGGTACCCAGTTTTCTGCCAGTTTTGTGTGCCGGCATCCTACATGGCAATCAAGAAACTAGGTTGCTGCAATGTCTGAGTTAACAGCAAGAAAGAAAGAGAGAGAGAGAGCTCATGGAAGAGATATATGCTCAGGGATTTAAGGTATAGCCTTATTGTGAGTCTGAAAAGGCATTCATCACTTCTGTTTATATTCCTTTGTGGAAAGTATAGTCATGTGGCCACATCTAACAGTAAGTAAACTTAGAATAGACAGTTCTAATTGGGAGGGGACATGCCCGGGACAACTGGCTATATACTGGGTGAGAGAGAAAGATGAGGTCTTGACGGTCAGTCTGCACCCACAGTTTAGGCAGAAATGAGTCTGTTGTAGTTAATCTCACCTGGAACTTCCTAAAATAAGTCCCACTTCACACACAAGAGGTGTAAATCCATCTTTTCTTTTTAATTTTTATTATTTTTATTATTTATTTTAATTATTATTTTATTATCCATGGCATGCAGGATCTTCATTCCCCCACCAGGGACTGAACCTGTGCCCCCTGCAGTGGAAACGCAGAGTCTTAACCACTGGACCACCAGGGAGTCCCTGTAAATGAATCTTGATTCTTGTAAATGAAGGATGAGTCTTGGCCAGACCGCATCCCCCTTTCCAGTTCTGCTTTTTCCTCTTTGTTGTTTCCCTGGCTCTTTGCCTCGAATTGTTCTGACACGGAGTCTAGCATTTCCCACTTAGCCCTTGGGTAGCATTGTAGACAGATGCTTTACCGTCTGAGCCACCGGGGAAATCTGTTTAACACGATCCATATTAATACTTGGCAGTAATGTGGCTCTTCCCTCACTCATTTCCCGCTCTAGTCATGACTTCAGGTCTAACTCTCGGGTTCACATTGGTGAGAGAAACCAAGAGCTGCCCCTCTCCTGTATTTTCTCTCTCCAGCTGGCTTGTTGATTCTTTCTTCAACCACACCTTGACAGGAAAGAGGACCTGAAAGCTGATGTGGTACTTTTTGATGGTAAATGAAATATTTTTGCCACTTGCTATTCAAAAAAAATAAGATGGAGTGGAAAAAATGTAACTCAACCTTGGAGTATTCAGTACTCCTTTTGTAACAACTGATAGGAGTTCAATGGGGGCTTGGGTAAGAAAAGAAAATTAACACATTTGATCTGCTCTGCTAAAACTTTTGTTTCTGTATGGCATGCGTGCATGCTGATAGTAGCCCGCCAGGCTCCTCTGTCCATGGGATTCTCCAGGCCACAGTACTGGAGTGGGTTGCCATTTCCTTGTCCAGGGGATCTTCCCCACCAGGCGACTGAACCATTATCTCTTAGATTGTTGCATTGACAGGTGGATTCTTTACCACTACCACCACCTTTTGGAAACCCATTTCTGTGGTTAGCCTACTCCTGGTGGGTAATAGAAGGATATCATTGTAATGCATCAATCACATAGTTCAGTCCATGTGTGACTTGCCCAGCGGATTACTGTTTTACACCGTCTAGTGATACACAAATACTATGTATTCATGCTATAGAGGAAAAGAGTCCATGCTTGGCGTTTATTACACTACACTCTTCCTGCTGAGTCAGTGTGGCCATGGGCTTTGTCATAGAAGTCCCGATTTTGTGACTCTCCTCAACATTTGGCCATTTTGATCTTTTGTCCACAACTCAACAGCCTCAGCTCTTCCTTATATCTTCTTCCACCAATGCATTCACTTAGAGTTTCTCTGTTTATTGGGAATATCAATGTCTTTTAAATGAAACTAATATTTTTCTTAAGATCACTATTTTTGTTAACACACATTCTTGTTATAGATTCAATTAATTGTGAATGGTTGTTTGTCCATAATCTCATTTTTTTTGCATAATCTCTGGTTATTTTTTATATATGATTTTGCTGAATGTGAGGTTTTTAAGGAGTGAATATATTGCCTCATGACACAAATTATATTTTGTAAATGCAACATGACCTGAGAAAGTCAGTTGGTGATCTTGCTGTAACACTTGATTTGTATTTGTGTATATAGATTTTTTCTCAATAAAAGCCCCCAAATCTTAAGGGATATTAAAAAAAATTATTCTTTATGAGGCCCAGCTTAAGGCTGTGTATCATATGGCCTCTAATGTTATTTACTTCTTGTCCACCTGCCTTCCTGGGTGTGGGGAACTGAGATTCTCACCTTTGGCTCAGAACATGCCTGTCTTGGACACTGAAACCACTTCTACTGAGGACCAGTGGCATAGAAAACTTGCTAAACGGACTGTGTGTGACCTAGGTACAGTCACTTAATATGAACAGTTGATGTGTACCTTTTCATTTGTAGATAATCTAATAGACATATATACACCATCATGTGTAAAATAGATAGCTGATGAGAAGCTTCTGTATAACTCCGGGAGCCCAGCTTGGTGCCCCTTGATGACCTAGAGGGGTGGGGTAGGGGGATGGGAGGGAGGCTCAAGAGGAAAGTGATACATATATAATCATGGCTGATTTGTGTTGTTGTATGGCAGAATCATTACAACACTGTAAAGCAATTTTCCTCCAATTAAAAAACGGATTAAAAAGATAAATCAGATTAGGCATCCTCGGTCAATGTGGGCATCTCCCATTGCACGTGGATAGGTTGGTATATGATCTCTGTCTTTGTGGGTTTTTTTTTTTAGGCTAGGTTAATATTTTAAAACTCATTAGATACTATTAAATTCAAGAGGTAAATCATAGTAAAATGTTATCTTTTTTGAGGAAACCTATTATTGACTTAAATGATGAATTTTATAAAGCATTTGCTTATTAGTGATTAACAATGCTTAAGCAAAATAGTATCTTAAGCCAGACAGAGCAAACAAAATTCTTTATATATATGCATGCTAAGTCACTTCAATCATGTGTAACTCTTTGTGACCCTATGAACTGTAGCCTGCCAGGCTCCTCTGTCCATGAGATTCTCCAGGCAAGAATACTGGAGTGGCTTGCCATGCCCTCCTCCTGGGGATCTTCCTGACACAGGGATCAAACCCGTGTCTCCTGAGGCTTCTGCATTATAACCGATTCTTTACTGCTGAGCAACTGGGGAAGCCCCATATACGTATATGCATGTGTATAGAAAGGTCCATATAGTCAAAGCTATGGTTTTTCCAGTAGTCATGTACGGATATGAGGGTTGGACCATAAAGAAGGCTGAATGCTGAAGAATTGATGCTTTCTAACTGTGCTGGAGAAGACTCTTGAAAGCCCCTTGGATAGCAAGGAGATCAAACTAGTCAATCCTAAAGGAGATCAACCCTGAATATTCATTGGAAGGACTGATGCTGAAGCTCCAATAGTTTGACCACCTGATGTAAAGAGCTGACTCATTGGAAAAGACCCTGATTCTGGGAAAGATTGAAAGCCAAAGGAGAATGGGGTGGCAAAGGATGAACTGGTTAGATACATCACTGGCTCAATGTACATGAATTTGAGTAAGCTCTGAGAGATAGTTAAGGGCAGAGGAGCCTGGTGTGCTGCTGTCCATGGGGTCACAAAGAGTCAGACATGATTTAGTGACTGAACAACAACAATATATATATATATGTATTCCAGTAACATTCTTAAGTTCCTTTCTGCCTTTGAAATGAGAGAGATATTAATAGCTGTGTATTTCAAGATGCAGGGCCAGTCAGTGCATCAGTACTAAAAAAAAGCAAGCAGGTACGGCATTGCTCTAATCACTCTAGTGTCTGAGCATCTAAATTCCTTGCTTCCCATGGTTCCTGTTAATGTGACAAAAAGCAAAAGCCAGCTCCTTTCTTTGCAATCCATAGCTGACTTTGCTGGTCCCTTCTTATATGAGCAATTGAAGAGGCAACAGTATAGGAAGCTAGAGTGACTCTAAAAATTGTCAGGAGTCATTTGGAGCAATAGCTTCCATTTCTCCAGAAACTGTTGAACCTAACTAGTGAAATTGTTGGAGACTGACTACAGTGGGTTCATCTGTCTGCCATTTCTGCCTCTGTTCTTGGCTGATTCCCTTGTCTGCTGATGTCAGTACAGCAGTAGGAAAGGGCAGAGTGGTCTCCGTGACATCATTCGTATTGTGAGGTCTCAGGCCACTTTTGTCTCTGCGGAAGCTCCTGGTGTACCCATAGACATGCTAGGTTGAGAATAATATTGATACATCTCCTTTTGCTTGACTGACTGGTGTTTGGGATGGTTGCACCTGTATTTACTAAACTCTTAATGGGAAAAAGCAAACCCATGTGGTCTGGAGCTAAGAGAGAAGGACATCAACTGAGATTTAGACTACAGCTGTTAGCAGCCAAGCCAATACTTGATATAGATTTAAACTTCAGTTTTATTCATTAGAAGTCCTGCGTTTACTGTTATTTTTACAAGCAAAGCTTTGTAGCTATTTAGGTATATAATGGTTTCATATGGTTTGAGTGGAATTATGTTTGCTGCTGTGTGAATTTCTTCCCGGGATTCTAAAATGAATGCCATTCTTTGGCAATTTTCACATCCTTCCCCGCTAAGAGAGTCATTCTAAAATGTTTTTCTGTTATTTAATGAAGCCAATCGCCATTTAAGGCAGATTTATACTAATTAACTTGGGTGTCATGGAATTTTTGTAAGAATTAGACCCTAGTTCTGACAATAGGAAAATGAGATTTGATCTTTGTGCCTTTTTAGTAGCTGTGAAGCACATGAAACTGCTTGAATTTGTTTAATTTTATTGAAAAGATTTTGCATTCACACCTCATTGCCTTATATCTCTTCAGAGGAAAATCCCTTCTTTAGCTAAATACATAGATTTCTGGGTACAGATGAAAATTTCCTCATAGTTTCTGTTTAACAGTAGTGGAAGAACAGAACTGTGTTAAGGATGGTGGTGTGAGAGAACATTTCCTAAAGGAGCTAGACCATGGCCATTCGATTTCCAACTGAAAACCGGAATTGAGGATTACTGACTTGTTTTTGCCTTCCAGAGTATCCATCGCCAATAGTGTTTTTCTTGAAGATTTAGCATGGCCAAATCAAGTAGGCAAAAGGTTTCTCAGCCTCTCCCTGTGTGTACACATCTGGACACAGGCATTGTGTGCAGATGTTTGTCTTAGCCTGGCACCAAGCAACCAGAGCCTTGCTCCTCTATAGCTTTTTCTCTTACATCACTTTCACTGTATCTTTTTTTTATCTCCCTTGGTAGTTCAGAGCAGTCTCTCACGGGCTATCCCATTTCTATCTCTCTGGGTGTGCAGAATTTCATCCCAGCCAATTTCTGTGTCCTTTTCCTCGAGACCCCCCCCCCCCGCCATCAAAGTCTCTGTTCTCTCATGTAGCTTCTTCGTTGTCCGTCATATACATCATGTTGATTTCTCTTTTTACTAGAAGTCTGACATATATTAGGTTTGCATGGTAGATGAATGAATAATTAAATGAATTCCTGACCTCATTGCTTTGCTCAGGCTGATTCCTAACAGGCGTGGGATGAAAAGGAAGGACACTCACACCCTTTTCTCTATTTGGCTTTAAATCCTCAGTGTTCATCTCTCACCTCTCTTCCTTCACGAAGCCTTCCTTTGTGATGGTCCAACTCTTTTCTTTCCCTAATTCATCCTAAAGGTAGCTGTTATACATTTTGGTACTTAATTTTATGTTTAGTTAAATACTTTAATGAACAGTTTCTTATATTGCTGGATTCCCTACTTCACAGAGGGTTTTAACCAAGTGACAATTTCTGAGTGCTGGGACACTGCCAGTTTTTTTCATTTACATCCTTCATGGAATTTAGTGCATACTTTTCAAGCACATAATATGCCCTTGATAGTAGAGAATTGAAATGAATGATATTGATTAATATCTGAATGTGATCAATTTATACCATGGCCACAATTCAATCCAATTCATTACCTATCTCTTTCTCCTATTACCATTAAACCAATAAATCATGTTGTCTCCACGTGCATACCCATGTGTGATTTGCACACATACACACACCCCAAAGAAGCAGTAGTTTACTGGAGGATTATTGTTTAGGTGATTTGTGATGCTGTGCAAAAGATTTGGAAGTATTTTATTGCAGTCTCTACAAAACCTCCTTCCCAACCATGGGAAACTACCATAAATGGTCACAAATGTACTGTGCACTCCATCTTGGGCAAGGCTCTATTGTTAAAAGGTTCCCCTGCATTTAATGACTGCCCTTCCACTGATGAACTGGGCGACCTTGGGCAAGTGATGGAGCCTTTCTAAACATTGATTTCATCTTTATAAAATGAGAATAATCATGTCACCCTTTAAAGGCCACTTTCAGGATTGGTAATAATGCCAATACCAGTCACCATTTATTGAGATGACTCTGTTCCTGGCAGTGTGCTCTGTCTGTAAGTTTTCTCCTTTAATTCTTACAACATCTCTGGCATACTCTAGATGCTCAGTCAACAGTGGCTATTGTATTTCATACCTTGGCGTAAATGCACACTGAATCAGACTGAAGATTGCCAAAGACTCGTCTTTCATTTCCCAGGATTGGCAGGAAAGTTTTATAAAGTCAGGCTGCTATCAGGAGCTTGTAGCCACAGGCCAGTTTAATGGTTGGTCTGAGTGGAGGCCAGATGCTGGGTCCTGCCATACCACTTCCTTGGTGCCCTTCAGGCCCAGACAGCTGGCTCTTACAGCAAAATCTGGCTTAGGAAGCAAGAAGGTACTGCCCTGAGTTGCTTGAGAGCTGATTCACACTGCGGTTCAGTAGAAATGGCTAATCAATTTCATTAAGCACAAAAAGAATTCACTTATGTAAAATGAGATGACATTTCAAGGATGGAGAAGGGTAAACGTCATGAGCAGGCCTTGTTTCCTCTGAGCTAAGCGCTGGAGTCATGGGACTTAGCTTTCAACAGGAAGGGAGGATTTAGTTTAGACTTTGGTAAGAGTTTCTTGAAGGTGAAAGTCTGAGCTATTCAAGCTCATCAACAACATCAGATACAGGAATTTATCAAGAGCGTTTATCTTTTCTTCACAGATTTCAGGGCATTTCCAGGGAACACACGATCGAGATGATCTCAAACTGTAACTTCCCAGGTCAGCAATTCCTTCCTCTCTCCTTCCCTCTCTGCCTTTCTTTCTGAAACAAAATTTTTATATTTCGAATTTTATTTCTTCCTCTGTTCCATCCAGTTAAACGTTAGACTTTTAGGGTGGGACCTGAAGACTGCTTTTGAAAAACTACAAATGATTCCACGGTGCACACAAGGTTGGCACCTGTTCCTTGGATAGAATGAGTCCCAGAAACTTGGAGGGACTTGTCTCCAATCCTGTGATGGGACCCAATATTAGAATGCTGTCCTGTTTCTTGGCACCCCTGGGTGCATCTTCCATTATGAGGCACAGGGCTGAAGTGAATGGAAAAAGTCTCTCTCTCCATCAGTTTTAGGATCATTTTATAAAGTTCCCTGGTGGAGTGATCTTAATCTTAGTTTCTTACAGATATTCTGGCTGGCACATCTTCTGGGAATTTTACTGTAACCCCTCATGAGAAAATCAGTTGTAGAGCCTTTCCTGTTATAGTATCCCACTAGAGGCTTCCCTGGTGGTTCAGCCCTAAAGAATCTGCCTGCAGTGCAGGAGACACAGAAGTCGTGGGTTCAATTCCTGGGTCAGAGAGATCCTGTGGAGAAGGAAACAGCAACTCACTCCAGGATTCTTGCCTGGAAAATCCCATGGACAGAGGAGCCTGGTGGGCTACAGTCCATAGGGTTGCAAAGAGTTGGACATGACTGAGCATGCATACACATATCCCACCAAAAACTTTGCCTGTTCATAATGAAGAAGACTCATTGAGATATTAATCAATGGCATTTTTTAATGTGCCAGGTCCATTAACATCCTCTTTATACAAATAATTCAGATAAAGCCCAGAGAGGTTAAATAACTTGGCTAAGGTCACACCACTTATGAATGATAGAACATGATTGAGAGTCAAGACCATTGGCTTTCAAGTTCATGTTCATGGTTGTGGGATCCAGGCACAAGGGAGCTAGAGGCTGACGGCCAGGTGACTAGCTAGAGAAGAGCAGGACAGTAGTACCAGAAAGGGCCGTTGGCATAGTTAGGATTTTTAACCAAACACGAAACTCAAGAATGCAGACAAAGGTAGAATACCTTCAATTCTTAAGGTAGCCATCTCAGGAGACTGAGGCTCAGAATAAAGGGAGTCAAGCAAGAAAACCTCAGAAAAGCAGTCAGGATCACTGCAGGCAGAGGACTTATATCAGGATTCTCCTCAGCTCTGGGAGGAATAGAAATCAAAAGATGGAGAATCTGTTCCGAGTCGATGCGTGCGTTGGCTGTCCTGTGAGAGCAGGCTGGAGCTACACAGCTTAAGTGGTTCGAGTGGCTGGCATTTTATGAGCACTTGTTCTTGTTCCAGGCAAACAGTAAGCAAGTGGGATGCATTTTTTAATTTCATCCTCAGAATAATTCTAAGAGATGGATAATAGTCTTTTCACTTCTATTTTAACTATCACCCATCTGACGCTGTAACAGATTTACCCAAGTTAAAAGATAGTAAATGTTATAACTGAGATTTAAATCCTGGACTTCAAAGCCTTTGCTCTTCACCCCGACACATGATTGCCCCCCACCCTGGGGACCCCATCCTCCTCCTCCTTCCTTCTTTGGTGAGGGGCAGGTCAGTCAGGAAAACTGAATTCTATTTCCACTTATTAATCCAACTAAGTTAAACTGCTGACGCTGTCAAACATTCAGTATTTATAGAGGGCATTCGATGTGTCTTATTTGGTGGGAGGGTAAAGGAGAGACTTCTCTTTTTAAGGAAATCCCCACAGTCTGTGTGGTGAGAGACACAGCAGTTTCTCTGTCTCTCCCCCACGTCCTGGAAGTGATCATATGACAGAGGCCCAGTCAGTAAGGAGAGGTTCATGCCTGGGGCTTTGAACTTTCTTTCTTTTTTCTGCTGACCTTAATCTTAATCGTGTCCTTAAAGTTGCTCACCGAGGCTATTCTCCACCCCTACCCCCTGCTGCCCCCAGCTTGCTTTCTTTTTCTCTCTGTTACCCTTTTTATTTTATATTTATTTATTTTACTGGAGTATAGTTGCTTTACAATGTTGCGTTAATCTCTGCTGTGCAGTAAAGCGAATCACTGTAGACCTCCATCCCCTCTCCCTTGGGCTTCCTTCCCATCTAGGTCATCACAGTGTTGAGTAGAGCTCCCTGTGCTGGACAGTCAATTCTCATTAGTTATCTATTCTATACATAGTAGTGTATATATATATCAACCCAATCTCCTCGTCCACCCACACCTTCCTTCCCACCTTGGGGTCCATAGGTTTGTTCTCTACTTCTGTGTCTCTATTTCTGCTTTGCAAATAAGTTTATGAACTTCTTTAGAGGAAAAGTGGCCATTGAGGAATTTCCCACAGCAATGATGTAAGCATTAGAGGAGATGAAGCTTGAGTGCCCACTGGGAGGGCTATTAATAATAGAGCATCCTAATCAGGCTCAGTGGGGGGATGGATGGAGGCCACCTCCTCTCCCTTGGGTGCTGTCCACTTCGGAGACTTATTCTCCAGCTGCCCCCCAACCTCCCTAAAACCAAGCCTTTCAGATACTAGACATGTATCTTTTAGCAATGTATAGTTTTGCTTAAACTTGAATTGATTTCTGTTGTTTGCTACTAAGGACCCTTCCTGATACTGACTGCCACACTTTGGAACAATTTGTAAACAGACTAATCATATACATGAAATATACAGACTCTTGATCTTTATTTCCCTTAATTGTTGTCTAACATTTTAGCTTCCTCAAAATCTTGGTCATATTATACAGAAGTTTTTTCCCTTTCTTCTAATTCACTTACATTTATCTCACTTCCAGCTTTCTTTGATCTACTTTCCTGATTTATTCTTTGCACTGCTTCTCCAGATTTATTTCGCAGCCAGGTGGGCCACATATGGAGTCTTTAATACTTCCGACAGCTCTCTCTCTGGGTGTTCTGCACCTTGGCTCCCTCTAATCATATCCATGATCGCCTTGTGCTTTTACAAGGCGTTTGCTTATTTCATTCATTTAGTGTACTGTTCAATTAATGACTTAGTCACCATCAGCGTGAAGTTTCTGCACTGCTTCAACTTGGAAACAGAAAAAGAGAAGTGTTGCTTTTTTTTTTTTTTAATCTCTGAGTGAATTTGTATTGAAACAGAAAATGAATATTTTAATTCTTTCTACACTGTTGTGTCTTCTGTGACCTCAAGTTAGAGCATTATAAATTCTTTCTTTTGTAACAACTCTTCTAGACCTCAAGAGTAATCATGGACTACCTTTAGTTATTATGACCCTGACATAAAGGACCATATGAGCTGTTTTTGAGAAAAATCAAGTAGCAGGGAGGGGAAAACAGGCTAGTTAAAAACTACAAATAACATAGCTGCTTTTGCTGCTAGGGAAGTAACATAATTTTTCTCTGGAGACTTCATTTAAGAAAAATTTTAAAGGCCTGACCTTGGGAGCTAATGCTTAAATGAATCAGAAGGAGACAGCAAAATAGAAGATTGGTCAATTTGCTACAAATAAAATGAAGAGAAATTGAATGGTGGGATCTTCCTAGAAGTGAGAGGGACAGAACAGGACTTGCACTAAGCTAGAAGGTCACCACCGAAGAAGGGTGAATCTTCTCTAGTGATGCAGATTGTTGGGGACCTTCTAAGTGTGGAATGTCTAAGGTTTAATTTTAAGGAGTTTTTTCCAAATCTCCATTAAAGAATGCTACATTTCCCCTTGATTTAATGACCTTCTGGGGTGTGAATGGGTGGGGGTGATTGCTATCCAAGAGAGTAGAGGTCTCAAGGGGGATATGGAAATAGCACAGAGGGAAAGTGACTTAGGAGTAGACATGAACCAGCTCTTCGTTCCCCAAATAGACCAGGGGAAGGAGAACCCTGAGGAGGATAAACGTGACCTGGAAGTGCACCAGCTGTAGATGTTACTCCATAGCCAACATTTTGGAGAAAGAAACTGACCAAAAAGGAAAGCAGAAGAAGAGACCTTAGAATAGCTATAGCAAAGAGAAGATTGGCTTGACTGATCAAAGCAGAAAGAACTGGAGCTCCTCCTATTTCCCTTGTGTCTTGCAGTGCTACAGTGTGGCACGTCTGTCACTGCTCAGTAAGTACAGCTCCTAAGTATGTGACCCGTGTCACTAACTCTGTTTAGCACCATCTAAAATGAGATGAGCAGGTTCAAGTTAGTTTAATACTCTTCTCTAAGAACAATAGTCAAAAGCAGAAAATATAAAAGAATATTTGATTATCTAACAAAAATGTAACTGAGCCCTTGTAGAACGTGAATTTCCTAGTAGGAATGTTTGTGTAGTGGAAATTCTTATAAATGAAGGGAGGAGAGTTTGTCATCTGCTAGTTTATGTTCATGTTTATAATTTCAAATATGTGATATATATGATGGTACTCACACATTCTTAAAAGATTTTTTTATCAAGGTGTAATTGACATATTGGTTGCAGGTACATAACATAATGATTTGATATTTCTATACTAAATATTATGAAATAATACTGACATTATTTGATTGATATAAAATAATACTGTTTAATAATCAACATAATAAATCTAGTTACCACCTGTAACTATACTGAGCTAACCTTTAGGATTTATTCTCTCAGCAGCTTTTAAGCCTTCTGTACAAAATTCGTGCTTATTGACAATAGGTATGATGACATCATGCCACATCTGACATCCTTATGACCTTTATTTTATAAGTTTGCACCTCTTGATCCCCTTCATCTGTCTTGCTCATTTCTCAAACCTTCTCCCTTCTGGCAACCCCCATTCTGTTCTCTGTATCTATGTTTTTGTTTTGTTTAGTTTTTGTTGTTGTTTTTAGATTCCATATATAAATGAAATCATACAGTATTTGTATTTCTCTGACTGATTTCACTGAAATTCCCTCAGGATCCATCTGTGTTGTTGCAAATGATGAGATTTCATTTTTCATGGCTGAATAATATTCCCTTGCATATATTCTCCACATCTTTATCATTCATTCATAGATGGACATAGGTTATTTCTGTATCTTGGCTACTGTAAATACTACTAACAGTGAACACGAGGGTGCATCTATCTTTTCAAATTAGTATGTTTATTTCTTCAGATGTACCCAGAAGTGAAACTGCTGGATCGTAGGGTAGTTCTATTTTTAATTTCTTAATTCAGCAGGTCTCATTAATCTCTTTATGACTGAGAAATAACTCTCCAAATTAAAAAAATGTGATTAAACTACATGGAAAGGAAGAATTCTCCAGCTGGAATTTCTAGTATCTGGGCTAGAGAAATTTGATGGTTAGGAGGAAAGAGGTAAGGGTCTCTTAAATAATTAGAATAGAGATTTAGGGTAGAAGGAAAATGAAGAAGGTATGGTAGAGAAGGTAAAGGTGCTGAAAAAACTAATGTTGGTAAGAATTACTTTTTGAGGCATTTAAAATACTTTTTCCAACTTGTATCGTGATTGGGATAAATTCTTCCCTTTAGGAGGTACCAGAAATAAAATTTATGCTTGAGAAATAAGAAGACTGCTTTATTCTTATCTAACCCATTAGATGATGCTGAAGCTGAAGCTCCAATATTTTGGCCACCTGTTGCTAAGAACTGACTCATAGGAAAAGATCCTGATGCAGAAAGATTGAGGGCAAGAGGAGAAGGGAGTGACAGAGGATGAAATGGTTGTATGACATCACTGACTCGAAGGACATGAGTTTAAGCAAATTCAGAGAGACAGTGAAGGACAGGGAAGACTGGTGTGCTGCAATTCCTGGGGTCGCAAAGAGTCAGACATAACTTAGCGACCGAACAACAGCAACAGCAACAACAACCTGTTACATTGTGCAGCAGCTGGTCAATAACCATGAAAGTCTGTGCTCCACTAACAGTATATTGCTACCATCACAGGGAGTCCACAGGTAGCCTACAGTAGTTTTGAAATCAATATTTCAGTTGAATGTTTTATATTTGAATACTGGAAGCTTATAAAGCAATTCAGAATAAAGCATTCCTTATTCAGTTAGAATGTTATCATATTTTTAAGAACATGTATGTTCCTGGAGAATAATGGTGGCTATTTAAATCTGAATCTCCCTGTACTCTCTCTGAAGAACCATACATATCAAAAATGATGACAAATAAATCAACCATAATCCACAGGCAGAATATAAGTAAGAGGTGGTGATTATCACCAACTTAAAGGATTTGGGTTCAGTCCCTGGGTCGGGAAGTTCCTCTGGAGAAGAAAATAGCATTCCACTCCAGTATTCTTGTCTGGGAAATCCCACGGACAGAGGAGCCAGGCAGGCTACAGTTCATAGGTCTCAAAAGAGTCAGACATGGCTTAGAGCCTAAACAACAACAAAATAAGGAAATAAACAAATGTATAGTTAATATCACAAAAGCCAATTCCATAGCCCACAAGTGGTGTACAGAGTTAGATGAATACTGAGCGAAAAAGCTATTAGAAATCTGACATGGATAAAGTGTCTCCCAGAAAGAGTCACTTGAGTATCTTTCTAAATGAAGGCATTTAGATAGTTTAAACAGAACATTTTTTCCCCTAATGTAGATTGCTCTGCTGACAGGGGACTTTGTGAAGGAAAAAGCCCTAACTTTTAGACATGAAGTGATTAATTTGCCTGAACTGAAAGCTGTTTATCAGTTCCACATATCACTTTGCTTTCTGCTCCTCTTGTATCTTCCTGTTCTTTTTATATGAAAAAGTAAAATATAAAATATTTTAAAATGCAAAAGCATTATTTATTAAATGAAAACATTAAAAGCAAGCCAATATAGTAAAACAACAGAAACCTATCCTTTTGGTGGACAGAACCGCCAGAAAGGGATTAGATAAAAATTTGACATCACTAGACAATATAGGAAATGAGTGTGAATTAGAGTATGCATCAGGGAGGATTTTTAAAAAGACATTTCCAGCTTTACTGATGTATAATTAACACATAAAAACTGCATATTTATATGATGACTTACTCTTACATGTATATATGTATATATATGTATGTGGTTGTATTAGTCACTCAGTCCTGTCCAACTCTTTGCGAACCCACGGGCTGTAGCCCACCAGGCTCCTCTGGCCAAGGGTTTCTCCAGGTAAGAATACTGGAGTGGGTTGCCATTCCCTTCTCCAGGGGTGTCTTACCAACCCAGGAATCGAAACCAGGTCTCCTGCGTTGTAGACAGGTTCTTTACCATCTGAGCTATTGTCAGATGATTACCACAGTCAAGTTAATTGGCACATCCATCACCTCATGTAGTTGCCATTGTTTTAGGTGTGCTGTGAGAGCAGTTAAGTTTTATTCTCTTAGCAAATTCCAAGTACAGTTGGTCCTTGGTATCTAAGGTACAGTGGTTCCAGGACTGCCCTTGGATATTAAAATCTGAGGATGTATAAGTCCATTATATAAACTAGCTTAGTATTTGTATATAGCCTATGCACATCCTCCTGTATACTTGAAATCAGCTCTTGATTATTTATGATACCTGTTACAATGCAGATGTTATGTAAATAGTTTTAAATACAATGTAAATGGTATGTAAATATTTGCCTGCTCACAGCAATTCAAGTTTTGCTTTTTGGAACTTTCTGGATTTTTTCCCCAAATATTTTTGTTCTGCAGTTGGTTGAATCTGCAGATGAGGAACCCAAACATAATAGAGAGCTGATGGTATATAACACAGTAGTATTAACTGCAGTCACCAGCTGTACATTGACTGAGATGCCCAGAGCTTATTCATCTTATAACTGCAAGTTGGTACCCTTTAACGTCCTAGGAGTTCAGCATTTTTAGTTTGCACGTGTACGTGAGGCCATTCAGTATGCCTTTCCCCTTCTGGCTTATTTCACTTAGCATAATGCCCTTCAGGCCCATCCAGGTTGTTGCAAATGACAAGATTCTGTTCTTTCTATGGTTGAGTAATATTGCACTGTAGGGAGGATCCTGTCTAGTATTCGTGTTGAGAATCCAAGGGCAGTTATAGAGCCTGAAGGTGGAGGACTAGCACCGTAGTTGACGTGATGATAACTTCTGTCACCTGCAAGATAAAACCTGCCCATCAATTTTTATGTAACATACATCATTTCCGTCCCCACTGGTAGTAAGCTCATTCTTATAGAAATTCTATAAGAAATTCTTATAGAAACACTCCTCTCATTAATTCTCAGGTATTGAACAGATGCCTTTGTGGTTCCTCCGGGCATAACCCTGCCCTCCTCAGCTGAGTAGGTCTTTATTGGTCCCATCTGTGACTTCCTCCAAGGAAGCCTTCCTGAAGTCCAACCCCATCTTCACCGCATCGTCACCCCACTGCACATCGTCCCACCTGTTACAGGTGACATTTCCCCACGTCTGGTGTTGGCTGGACTTATCATCATCCTCACCTTTTAGCTCCATTATTATTTCCTGTTTAGTTTTTTTTCACTTGACTGTAAACTCAACTTGTTCACTTTTGTGAACTCACTGTTGAGCATTGTGCCTGGCGCATTGAATAGACTAAATAAATATTTGCTAAGTGAGAACCTCTGGTCATCTCCTCGAGAGAACACACAGAATGTGAATGACTGCAACTTGCTGACAGATGCACTCCTGTTTGGGGCTTCCCTGGTGGCACTAGTGGTAAAGAATCTGCCTGCCAATGCAGGAGACATAAGAGACGTGGGTTCAATCCCTGGGTCAGGAAGACCCCTGGAGGAGGAAATGGCAACCCACTCCAGTATTCTTACCTGGAGAATCCCCATGGACAGAGGAGTGTGGCAGGCTACAGTCCATAGGATTGAAAAGAACTGGACATGACTGAAGCAACATAGCATGCATGTACTCCTGCATAATTATACTTATAATTGCTTTTTCATATGCCTTGTGCACATGAATGAATGCAGTAATGTCTGCACTGCTCTTTAATCTGAGACGATGTCCTTGTATTTTTCAGTCATTTTAGGCAATATCATTCAATTATGGGGCAGACAATTGGAACCATTCTCTGCAAATTTTACCCCCACAGTAAATGCATTAGATGAAATGGCCTGAGTATATCATATTAATTTCTTAATATCTAACATCTAATCTGGCATTTCCATGCCCGTTGCAGCCCATGGTTTGGACTTTTCATGGTCTCCTATAGAACTGAGACAAGAAACAGGCAAGGCCCAACCTTGAAAAAACTAACATAGTCATTGAGAATATGACATAAACTGTTCAGAACCAGTTATGTCCAAGATGGCAGAAGATTCAGCTTCCAGCAGGCCTTAAACCTCATCATATACTCACCGTAATACATTAGCATGTAAATGACGTACCCACAGGTACCACGGCAGTTCCTGGGCTGACCATAAGTGGTCAAAAAGTGGGCTGTATCCCAATTCCTGGAAATCCCTGCCCTTGTCCAAAACAGTTGGACTACTATAATCCTTCCATTCATTAGCCAATGAAATTACCCAGCCCATAGAGGCTAACTACCCCATATTTTGAGCCCTCTAACCTTCTGAGAGGGACTTCTCAGGTGGCTCAATGGTAAACAATCTGCCTGTCAAGCAGGAGATGTGGATTCAATTCCTGGGCCAGGAAGATGCCCTGGAGAAGGGAATGGCAGCCCACTCCAGTATTCTTCCCTGGAGCATCCCATGGACAGAGGAACCTGGTGGGCTACAGTCCATGGGGGTTGCAGAAGAGTTAAACATCAGCAGTGGCAGCCTTCTACACTTTGTGGAATATATATCTCCTTGAATAAACCTGCTTTCACTTTACTATGGCTCATTCTAGAATTCTTTCCTGTGCAAAGCCAAGAACCCACACTGGGTGACCATTTCAGGGACTTGCCTAAGACGTGGGATGGTTCTTCCTGCAACAGGACTAGTTTTAAAATTATGAACAGGTAGTTTTGCTCCCTATCACTCTGTCCAACATCTACCTCACAGTGCAGCTACTTCATTTGTCCCTCAGCAGGGAGATGATCACATTGCTCTTCTAACCAAGAACTTAACAAAGAGTGATTCTTCCCTGTGCATGCATTTGATTGGCAGCAAATAATAAATGTTTAGCTTACATTTCTATGTTATATCCTGCTTTCTTTTTTCCTTAATGATTTTTTAAAAAAAATTTTGGTGAAACTCGGGAAAAACAAAATTAACTACTTTAAAGTGAATAATTCAGTGGCATTTGGTACATTCACAATGTTGTACAACCACTATCTCTTTCCATACTTCCAAAACATTTTTTCCACTCCAAAAGGAAACTCCAAACCCTTTGAGCAGAAACTTCTCATTTTCTCCTCTTACCCCAGCCTTTGGAAATCATCAATCTGCTTTTTGTCAGAAAATGGATTTGACTCTTCTGGATACTTCATATATTTGGAACTACACAATATGTGACCTTTTATGTCTAGCAGCTTCTTTCACTCAGCATAATGTGTTTCATCACTCTTATAGCAAGTATGAACTCCTCATTCTTTTTCATGACCAAATAATATTCCATGGTATGGATAGGCCACATTTGTTTTCCTATTCACCCATGGATGGACCTTGGGATTGTTTCTGGATGCTGTGAATAGTGCAGCTGTGAATTTGCATGTACATATAGTTGTTTGAGTACCTGCTTTTATATCTTTTGGATATATACCCAGGAGTAGAATTTCTGGGTAATAAGGAAATTTTATATGCCAAACTATTTGCCATAGTGGCTAAACCATTTAACATTGCCACCAGCAACAGTTGAGGAATCCAATTTCTCCACATACTCGCCAACACTTGTATTTTTTTTTTTTAACATTATGGCCATTTTAATGGGTGTGAAGTACCTCTTTGCAGCTTCAATGGCTAATAATGTACTTCTCTTCATTTGCTTTGGAGATATGTCTGTTTAAGTCCTTTGTGTGCTGAGTGTGTGTGCTCAGTCATGTCTGACTCTTTGTGATCCCCCTGGATTGCAGCCCGTCAGGCTTCTCTGTCCATGAGATTCTTCCAGCAAGAATATTGGAGTGGAGTGCCATTTCCTCTCCAGGGGTCCTTCCCAGATCTGGGATTGAATCTGCATCTCTTATGCCTCCTGTATTGGTAGGTAGATTCTTTATTATTAGCACTGCCTGGGAAGAACTGTTTAAGTCCTTCGTCCTTTAATTGTATTGTTTTTCCGTTCGCCTTTGAGTTCCAGGAGTTCTTTATATATTCTGATTACCAGACCTTTGTCAGATGTATGAATTACAAGTATTTTTCTTCCATTCTATAGGTTGCCCTTTCACTTTCTTGATAATATCATTTGATTCACAGAAACTTTTAATTTCTGCTGAAGTCCAATTTATTTATAATTTGGTTGTTTGTGCTTTTGTTGTCATATCTAAGAATCCATTGTCATGAAGATTTACCTCTATGCTTTCTTCTCATGTTTAAGTCATATTTACATCATTGATCTATTTTGAGCTAATTTCTGTTTAGGATGTGAGGGAAAAGTTTTCCCCTCAATTTTATATTGTCTATCATTCAGGCCAACAGAAATAAATTCATGCAGGATAAATTCTTGTCTCCAAACCTTTATTATTTCTTCTGCCTTCACTGGCCTTACTTGGTATTGTCACAACTTAGGTTTATATTATCAGCCTTTCAGTGTGCTGCACAAAGCCCAACTATATTTTACATTTATATTTATTTATAGTCTTAAACTCTGGTATCTTTTCTCCACTTCCCTGCTTACCAAAATAATAGAAACAATTTGTCTTTTCAAGAAATCCCATCATCTTTCTTATGACACTAATTCATAGATCCGTGTATTCACTTATCCAAGTAATTATCTACACATTCAATAATATAATTATTGGATACCTACTCTGGTAGTTACTAGACTCTTTTCAAATATACTATGTATTTGTGTCCCATATTATGTCATATATTATGTATGTATGAATATATTGTGTCATGTATATTTACGTAAGATATATACTTTTAATATATAGACATATTACATATTTATGAAGATCTCTCCTCTCTCCTCGTCTGTTCCATCATTTTTCTCTGTAGGAGAGATCCAGTGAGCCCAGGTCTGTCTGGAAAATTCTTGGCTCCTGTGGGGACACACCCTGAGTGTGAACCTGGATACCAGACCTTGGTGGCAAAATTCATTTTTCTCTCACTGGGGTGTAATTTTTAAAACACAGCAACATCATCTCATTGATCTCTACGTCTGTCTTTGGTCTCAGCTCAGCAAACTGAATGAATGAAGCTTATATGCAATCATTTTCTAAGCATTTTACCTCTGTCAGTGTAAACAACCACCTTACCCTCACATATCTTTTGCTACCTCGAAGGACCCGTGCCAGCTGAAGTTTACAGCAGCATGCTTTCCCCAAACTTATCAAGTTTACTGCACCCTCTCTCCTCTGGCTTGCTACTCATCCTTTTTTGGTAAATGCGATTTTTAGTTTCTTCAAGGTGGGAATTGTTGCAGCAAGATAACTATCAACTATTTCCTGGCAATGAAACCTAAGAATACAGGATTATTTCAACTTACTTGCTCATAGAGTTTATATAAATGATTGCGGCAGACTCATTTGAAGTTTTAGTAAAGCCTTTTTACAGACTTCTAATATTAGAAGTCGTTGATACATCTTTCAGTATTTTTTCCCCAAATATTCCTTTACAAGACTAGGGGAAGGAAGTAATGATAGTTTTATTATATATATGTGTGTATGTGTATGTGTGTGTGTATGTGTGTGTGTTGTATGTGTTATGTGTGTTGTGTGTGCATGGTATGCTTCTTTTACCTCATCCATGGTGAACAGTTTTTCAAAAAACTTTTTTCTAAGTTGTCTTGGAGCAATGAAAATGGCCGTAGTAGATACAGGATTGATAGCTTCTAACACAGCATCCGACATTTTAATCACATCCCACATTGAATAAAGACAGGTTGTTGGATCTGTTCTAGGTTTTTGGATTTTTTTCTATTGATAGATTTTGATGACCTATTTTGTCCAAGCTACAAAGTAATCCTTAGATAGAAAAAGTTCTTAATGCAAATACTTTTTGCTACACAGCACTTGTAAAATAAAAAATGAGAAAAGAGAGGTGGCACATATTTAGAAAATGAATACCCCTGGTGTGCTGAAAAATAAGGCACAAGAACCATGAGTTATTTAAATACTGTATTCAATTTAAAGTAAAATCCTGCCAATAGCGTTCCTAATTAGGTGGTCATTTTCTGTTTCTCTTGCTTCCCAGTATAACTTTCCAAAGCCCTTGCTGCTTTTTAGTGATGCGTTAGATGGCAGTGTTCACATAGTTTACAATGGCACTTTCTATTACAGTTTTATGGCACAGAACAGAATATACACCTTCATTTTGGATTTTACACCATTTCATCTCTGTCTCTAAAGCTGTTCTTTTCTTGGACTCCTTTTATGCCTTTGATGCAATGAGGGGGAAAAAAAACATTTATAAGAATGTTAGTACTTGTGGATGTTCCAGACAGACATAAAAGCATGAATCGTGGTGCCTACTTAAACCATAAGGAAATATGGCATTTCATACTTGTTTTCCACTCATGAGTATTTCAAGTTCACAGAAATACACATTGCAGTAATTTGCTGACATGAAGCCACCCGTACACACCTGAAAGTAAAGGCAGGTCTTTTTTTTTTTTAATAAGAAATGTATAAGATTTGAATCACAGTTTTATTAAAAATTGTTTCCAATTTAAAAGTCTTAATTTCACTGTTTTTTTTTTCCTTACTCCTTTTTCTGTTGACTTGCACCCTTTATCTTTTGAAAAGAATACCTCTCTTCTAAACATCCTTGTGTTTCTATTATTTTTATCCTTAAATCCAATAAAGGTAATTTACCAAACCCAAGCCTGAGTAACTCCCTTAGAGCCAAGTCCATTTCACACATGGACCAAATGCCAAATAATTTAATATGTCTTAGATGCCATCAGGGAAATATCTCCAAGGCCTAAATCAAGATGCCTTTTTAGCACTGGGGCATAACTTTCTTTTAGAAATTTAGTTTAAAGCAATCCCATATCCTCAAGTCACTGTTTTTCTCCAAATAGCTGAATGGTCTTCCTTCTCCAGTTTCTCCCACCCAGCAAAATCTGTCTTCCAGTTTTCCAGAAACACAGGGACCTCTTGACCTGGGAAGGTATGATGCCATATGTTAAATCCACTTAGACTAAATTTAGAAGCATCTCTTTCCCTACCCCAAGTGAGATCAAGCAGTCTGCATGGAGAGGAGACGTGGGACTTCCAGAACTGAGGGCTTAAGGGTCAGAGGAATAAAGAGAGCTTTGTGATACCTGAGATTTAACCCTTCTTATCCTTTTCAGAAACACCAGAGATTTTGACTACTCCCAATGATAATAAACATTCAAATGGAATAAAATCCCTTTGGAAGGTGAAACTCTCAAAAGCAGTTTGTTAAATGAATAGTATCTAACTGTGGAGGATAACGTGTATCTGATTATAGTTGTGAAATCCTTTCTCACATAAAGATTGGCCCAATGGATTCTCTTGTCCTATTTTGCAGATAAAGAAAATGAGAACCAGAGAGGTATTATTCAAGTTTGCAGATCTAAGGCTAACACCCACATCTTCTGATTCCTGTATGATTTAGTCTTCTCATCACACTCTGAAAGCTCAACCAAATACGTTTTTTTTCTGTTCAACAATCTGGATTATATATGTCCTCTCTAAGCATTGGCTCAAATTTCTCTTGACTTATTAGCTCAGGGTGAAGCTAGAAGTTATGTTCTCTTCTGGTCAGGAAATCATTATGAGGAATAACCAGAAAGACTCAATTGGGGTCTTGGCTTTTTTTTCTTTTTCTTTTTTTTTTAAGTGTATTTATTTATTTTTGGCTGTGCTGGGTCTTTGTCGCTGCATGTGGACTTTTCTAGTTGCAGCAAGCAGGGGCTACTGTTCATTGCTGTGCACAGGCGGCTTCTTGAGGTGGACTCTCTTGTTGCTGAGCATGGACTCTAAGCATGCAGGCTTCGGTAGCTGTGGTATCTGGGCTCTAGAGCACTGGCTTAGTAGCTGCACTCACAGACTTCGTTGCTCCGCACACCTGGGATCTTCCCAGACCACGGACTGAACCTGGGTCTCTTGCATTAGCAGGAGGATTAACCATGTGATCACCGGGGAAGCCCAACCCACTCGCTTCTTCGCTGGCTAAATGACTGTGTTATTTCCACGGTAATCTGAATTCTTTTCAAGAGCCACTTTTCTCTGGATTTAAGGATCTTGAAAGCGGTGGGTAGTGTTTTAGAGAATTCATCTCTGGAAGGAAGATTGAAGCAGAAAAATTCCCTTCGAGTGAGAGTTTCTGTAACAAAACAAACAGAAATTTACAAAGTTGCGATAGACTACATTTGCTTTTTAATACCCACCATATGTTGGGTTTTATTCAGGGACTGGAGGAGTGGGTTAGTGCTTATTTTCACAGATTATATAAATAACAGCCCCTGCTATTGCTTATTTTTTTCTAGGTGATAACATTTTGATTGTACTAAATAAAGTGCTAGGGAAAAACTTAAAACCATCCCTAATTATTAACAGTGACAGCCCACTGATAGGTCTTTGTTTAGTGTCTGTAAAGACACTTGACTTTTTAGAATGTGGACTGTTTTACAGCTAGAGATAGAGGTGGTTGCTTTTAGGGGTTTCAATATTGATGTTTTCATTTCCTGTTGTCTTTTTCTCCCTGTAATTTTGTTTTTAGGCTTTGCTTAATGACTTATTAGTGTAAAACTGAATTTTATGATGAGAGTCCAGCAACATTCTCTCATAGTTTTCTGTTTTTCTCTATCTATCCCCTCCTAGGACCCCAAACACCAGCTTTTCTCTGTCCCAGGGGCAGAAATGCAGCTAGACCGGCCTAGGGTAGTGCCCAGAGGGAAAGAAGGCGCTCCCATTCGTGTCCAGGCGCTGTGCTAACCTGTTACATATGTGCTGGGATAATATTTCAAAGTGCTAATTGTCCGATATAACTGCCAATTCTCCCCAGCTTGGCAGCTAAATGGAAAAGCAGCACGGCCATGGGGACGATTTACAGTGGGGAACAAAGGTCTTTAGCTTTTAAGTTCAAAGGGCACCATCTGGGTATGAGAAAGGAAAATTTTTGAAAAGGAATGCAGTCAGGGAAAACAGGTTTTTCTTCCTAATTTGAGATGGAAGAGATAAAGGAGTTGGGAGCTGGCAACCAAGTCGTCTCCAAAAGTTGTCCAGTTCCCAAAACACTTGATGACTTGATGTTTTTACTTTCCTTCCTCAAAATTCCTATGCTGCTGCTTTGTTTCTGAGGCCACCCAGAATCAGCAGTTTCACAAAGGATAACAGATTAAGGTTGCCTCTCTGGGACTGGTCACAAAAAGGGAACAATTGAATACAATGGACATTGACCAAAGAATTGATTAAACATTTGGGTTGAAGTGTTTACAGAAATTCTGTTTGATAGTGGACTTAAATCTTCCTGTTCTTCGTCATTTGTGAGTTAGTAACCACAGATCTGGCCTCAGCCCTCCTCCCCCTGAGCCCTCTTTTGATTTGAATTGCTTCCCTGATGGCTCAGAGGGTGAAGAATCCGTCTGCAATGAAGGAGACGCAAGAGATGCGGGTTTGATCCCTGGGTCAGGATGATCCCCTGGAGGAGGAAATGACAACCCACTTGAGTATTCTTGCCCAGAAAATCCCGTGGACAGAGGAACCTCATGGCCTTCGGTTCATGGGGCCTCAAAGAGTCAGACACACCTGGGTGACTAAACGTGCACACGTGACTCCGTCGTCAGGGAGCAGCGCGGGGTGGGCTTTCTAGCCTTTGAGGCCAATCTTGTAAGTTCCCCATTTTCTTTAAACTGCACTCTTTTTTTTACCCAACCCTGGCTGCTCATCACCTACCACCTGCTTTTCTGTCTCTCCCAGGCCTTTCTCTCCTTCCCACCCTTTGCCCCAGGGAATCCAGCCTCTGGGGCAACTTCTTAAGTCCCACCTCTTTTTCTATGGAGTTCCCTGGCAATATGCAGGCTGTTGAATGAGTCCATGTTAGTTGCTCAGTCATTTCTGACTCCTTGTGATCCCATGGACTATAGCCCACCAGGCTCTTCTGTCCATGGAATTCTCCAGGAAAGAAAACTGGAGTGGGTAGCCATTCCCTTCTCCAGGAGATCTTCCTGACCTAAGGATTGAACCCCGGTCTCCTGCATCGCAGGCAGAGTCTTTACCATCTGAACCACCAGGATGGGAGGGGTTATTTATTTTCTTTAGGAAAGCTGTCATTTTGAGATGAAAAGTTTGACTTCCAGGAGTGATCAGTTTAGCATTCTGCTGAGAGTTCGCCTGACTTCCTCCTTCCCCAGAAAACAAACCCAAACCCTTGGTCGTGATTTCCTGAGTTTCTAATTTTAAAGCGTGCCCACAGCAGCCATCTTCAGAAAGGAAGTGACCACTGCTGTTGAGACTGCGGAGGAGACGGGAGCTTTTATACCCCTGTTCCTCCCGTACTGTTGGTTTCTGTGAGCACGCGGCGCTGGATGTGAGGGTCTTAAGTTCATGCAGGGGCAGCCTCTTGTGCAAATGTCACTTCAGACAACAAATCATTTGTCTCTGTCTCAATTCTTCATCTGTAAGATGGATTCTACTGCCCCTGAAAGAGGATACGAGATGAAAGATATGCCAACTTTTTCAAGATAAAGATGCTTTTTTAAAAATGCAGAGTAGTGGTATTATCCTGCAGAGACACTGTGATAAAAATATTCCCTATCTTTTATTAAAGACTAATAGACTCAAAATGTATGTACTCGTTAAGACTGGATTTCAAAGCAAATCTGTTTTAGAAGATAAGAAAAATCTGAAGTGTTTTTGACATCTTCATGCTGCGTAAATTATTTGAGCCAAACAATTTTTTGTAAAACTGAGCTAATTGTGTTGATTTTAAGTCAGATTCTTCCTTTTACATTGAAAGTAACTATGGGACAAATTAGAAGTCATTGTGTAAGGAAAGTGAGCACAAAGAACCCTGACTGTTGAATTTTTGCTGCTTAATGAGAGACCTTGTTTACTTCTAGCCATTGGGGAAACTCATCATTCTTTATGTTTGCTGGTGACAGTCGAATGCAAGAAAATACAGTTTTAAAGAAAAAAAATCTAAATAAATATTTCAGAGGAGATGCAGATCCTTTTACATTTCCTCATATGAAAATACTACAAAGTTGATTATAGGATATTTATTTCACTTGGGACAACCTCAGTTGTGTCTTTCCTTCATTCAAAAAATTGGAATTTAAATGAAAAAACATGCCATCATGTCACAGTGATGTCTTATGTGACCTACATTTCAAAATTCATAATAATCTACATAATCTCTTCTCTCTTGTTAAAAAACTATGATCACATTGTAAGTTTGCTTCTCTTTAAAGGGTGTGATATGCCTGGAAAGCAGAAGATTTGATTGCGTATTAAGGCTGAGAGATTGGTGAAGTTCAGAAAGTTGCAACATGAGACAAGAAGAGGGACAAGGTGATTTCAGCAAAAACCCTCTTGAGTTTCCTAGGAAAATGATGAAGAGTGGAAGAAAGTCTAATTTGCCTCAGAAATTTAAAGGCATTCCAGAACTGGGCTAACTACTTTTCTGGGATGAGATTCCAAAGCATTGCATTCTCTCCCCCCGACCACAAACACTTGCATGACTCACTGGAAATGTAAAGTTCCATGACTAATGATGTCAGCATTTCAATGTAGAGTTTTATACCTGATTAAAGACTCAGTTTTCTCTTCCTTTTAGTGTGTTCCATGTTTTGGTGGGGTTTTTTTTTGGTACATATTTCTATCTTCTGTACCAGGTTATGAACAACTCTGAAGTCAGGAAAATGCCCTTCTTGATTTTCCCACTTTTACTCATACCCCTGGTAAAACTTATCATGGTAGCTTGCTCATTGAGAGAGCTGAATAAATACCCTTAATCAAAATTTAAGAAATGAAATTATCTGGTGTACTAGGTATTTTACTAGACAAAAACTTGAAATAAGTGTTCACACAAATAGAATGGTTGGATCCTAGGGCCAGCCAGGTGGAAGGGTACATAGACAAGTGAAAAAAATGTAGTGAAATTTCAGAAACGTAAATGTTACTTTTAAAAGAAAAATTTCACTCTTCGAAATGTTATACTAGAAGGAAGCATTCTAATGTAGAAGAGGCGTGTGGTTTTCTCTATTTATGTCCTGCTTCCTGGCCCCCAGGTCAAATCTCTGCCTTTCTCTGCCTTGCTCTGTGCTCTAGGAATATATCTTATATGAACATAAAAGTTTTTATTCTCTAAGATAAATGCCCCAAAGTACAATTGCTGAGTTGTATGTTCAGTGCATGTTTTATTTGGTAGGACAGCTCCATTTTAACTTTTCCTATAGTTCTGTAAATACTCTCTTTTTAATCTTTTGAGTTAGCTATCTCGTTCCCATTTGAATTGATATGCTGAAATTGGAGGGAAAAAGTGCTGGAAATACGAAACGTCTCTAATGTTGTAAAAATGTTTTAGTCATGTGCTCTTTTCATATAAATATATATGCCACCATTTTTAAAAATGGTGTAAATATAAGACAAGAAAGCTGAACAAAGAATTATCATTGTCTGACTTTCCCATGATTAAGAATGCCGGGGACACAGGTTCGGTCCCTGGTCCAGGAAAATCCTAAATGCCACAGAGTTACTAAGCCCATGTGCCACAACTACCGAGCCCCGAACGTGTGCTCAAGAGCCTGCAAGCTGCAGTTACTGAGCCCATGTGCCGCCATCACTGAAGCCTCTGCACCCTAAGCCTGTATTCTGCAGCAAGAGAAACCACCCCAGTGAGAAGCCTGTGTGTGCACCACATCGAAGAGTAACCTCTGCTCTCCACAGCTAGAGAAAGCCCACTTGCAGCAACAAAGATAAAGCCCAGGAGAGCCTAAAATAAAATAAAGAGAAGATGAAAAAAAGAAAAAAAGGAATAATCATTGTCTTTCCCCTTCTTTCACAAGAGATCCAGAATAACATCATTTTCTAAAATACATCAAAAAAGTTTAATCTGCCTCTGGTTATGCCTATTAGATATTATTTTCCAGAGATCTTGTAGATTCTCCACAAGGAAAAATAAAAGTAAAAACACCAAAAAGCTACAAAACTCAACAGAAAAAATGAGAATCACCCACCTATATGTGAGTGTATGGTATCGGGTGCATACCCAGCATTGCCTAGCACAGCTGCATAAGTTGTTTAAAAAGCAGAGAAATCACAGCATGTCCAAGGCACAATCCTGAAATAGTGGGATGCTCTGAGTTTCTCTTCTGTTGAAAGTGTTATGTCTCATTAATCATCCATCCATTCATTCTGCAAATATTTTTTGGTCATCTACTATGTAAAATGCATTATATGGGGAAGGAAGTTATCTTTCTATACTTCAAGTTAATTCTCTGAGGACAGAGTAATTCATCAGAAGTAGCTTGAGCTATCATCCAAACATGAATAAATGTGTTAGTAAACTTGAAAGAGAAACTCTGTACTTGGATTTAAATAGTGACCCAGTTTTGCATGAGAGAATAATTGAATCAATCAATTCACCCCAAAAGAAAAGCTTGATTAATTAAGGTATTGGTGGCAATGGTACAAGAAAAAATATTGACTAAAATTTTTTTCTTACTGACTTTATCACTGCTGGATGACACAAACCTACATACAAAACTGCTAGATCTTACGTTAAAATTACTGCCTTACAAATGCTATAAATGGTATGTGAGCTTTGTAAGCTGGGCTTCCCAGGATGCTCAGTGGTTAAAGAATCCACCTGCAATGCAGGAAACTTGAGTTTGATCCCTGGGGTGGGAAAATCCCCTGGAGGAGTTCATGGCAACCCACTCCAGTGTTCTTGCCTGGAGAATCCCATGGAAAGAGAGAGGAGCCTGGAGGTGGGGTGGGGCGCTATAGTCCATAAGGTATAGAGTCTGACACAACTGAAGTGGTAACATGCATGCAATGTAGCTTAATAAGATCAGAAGCTTAGCATAATAGATTGCTCAAAAGGGTAGTGTCGATAAGGAAACGGCTCAAAGATAAGAAGAGATATAGCTATCCTTATTACTCTTAAGAATTCATGGCACTAGAAAGTGGACAGGAATCAGAAGATGCTGGACAAATACAGCCTGAAGCACTTTGCCAGTGTGTAATGTTGGGTGATTCACTGACTGGGGAGCTTACCTGTCTCTCTGTTTGTCTGTCTGTCTGTCTGTCTCTCTCTTCGTTCTAATATTTTTCCCAGTCTTATTGAGAAACAGCTGAACATACATCACTGTATACTTGTAAGGTATACAGAATGATGATTTGATTTACATATTTTGTAAAATGATTACAGCAGTATGTTTGGTCAACATCCACCATCTTATATATTTTAGATGTATGCGTGCTCAGTTGCTCAGTCGTGTCTGACTCTGCAATCCCATGAGCTGTAGCCTGTCCGCCTCCTCTGTCCATGGGATTTCCTGGGCAAGAATACCACAGTCAGTTGCCATTTCCTCCTCCAGGGGATCTTCCCAACCCAGGGATCAAACTGGCATCTGTGTCTCCTGCATTGATACTCAGGTTCTCTCCCACTGAGTCATCTGGAAAGCCCATATTTTAGATGCTTTTTGCATCTTTTCTTTTAGAAAAGAAAACAAATTTCTGTCTGTGATGAGTGCTGAGAATCTACCCTTTTAACAATTTTCCCATACAACATCCAGAAGTGTTAACTACAGTCTGTTACCTCTCTAGTACTTATCTGGAAGTCTCTTCCTTTTGACCACCTTCCTAAAATTCCTCCTCATCTCTCTCTTCCCAAAAATTTTAAACTCATGGAATATTAACACCTGTCTTCCCAAAGTGATTATAACCCTTATTTCACCAGACTTTTGGAGTGGTCAAAATGAGAAGCTATATACAGAAATACAATTAAAAGCATGCCTTTGTGATCAAATAGCATGATTTCATACAAACGGTACAGTAATTTCTCCCAGTTTATTTCATTGATTAAAATTCTTAGAAACCTTCTTTTGGATGATATTGTGGCCACTTTCTGTGCTTCATAACAAAATCAATCTCATTAGATTACAGCTGCACTTCCTTTTTTGGTTAGAACATCTTTCCTTGGTTTAATCACCTACTTTTTTCATCAGCTTCAAAATTACCTTTGACTTTTTAAAAAAGTTTACTCGCATCCTCAGTGAAGTGAACATTTGCCATTACTGAAGATACTCACAAGAGATTCCCTTACATTTTTATTTAACTTTTTACTGTAAATAATATTTATATATAGGAAGTTCCATAAATTCTAAGTGTAAAGCTCAATGAATTTCACAAAATGGACATGCCAGTTAGTCGCTACCCAGTGGCCATGTCAGAAAACAGAGCATTGCTAGCACCCCCAAGCCCCCTTTCTGCCTTCTTACAGTATCAGTTACCTACTATCCTGATAACCATTAGCATAATTTATATAGATGAACTTTATATAGACAGAGTCACGAAGTATGTACACTTTTGTGTTATTTACTCAAAATTGATAATCATATGAATTGTTGCATATGTCTGTAGTTCATTCATTTTTACATGATGATATATATCAAATGAATATTAGGAATATAGCCCATTGTACATGTAATGGTTGATGATCATTTGAAGGGAATGTCAACCAATTTGGGACTATTTTGAAACAGTGTTTCCAGAAACATTTTTGTGTTTGTGTTTTTATGTATACATTTCTCTTGAGTATCTTCTTGGAAGTGGAATTGCCTCTTTGGTGGATATGTATTTTTTCAGTTTTGTTTGTTACTGTGTGTGTGCTAAATCACTTCAGTTGTGTCCAACTCTCTGCGACCCTTATGGACTGTAGCCCGCCAGGCTCCTTTGTCCGTGGCATTCTCCAGGCAAGAATACTGGAGTGGGTTGTCATGATATCCTCCAAGGGATCTTCCTGACCCAGGGATCAAACCTGCATCTCTTACGCCTAACTTGCATTGGCGGGCAGGTTCTTTACTATTGGCGCCACCCGGGAAGCCCTTCACTTGTTACTACTGGTTCTCAAAAGTGATAATACCAATTTGGACTCTTCTCATTCAGTTCATTACAATTCAGTTGCTCAGTCGTGACCGACTCTGCGACCCCATGAACCGCAGTATGCCAGGCCTCCCTGTCCATCACCAACTCCTAGAGTCCACCCAAACTCATGTCCATTGAGTTGGTAATGCCATCTAACCATCTCATCCTCTGTCGTCCCCTTCTCCTCCTGGCCCCAATCCTTCCCAGCATCAGAGTTTTTTCTAATGAGTCAACTCCTCACATGAGGTGGCCAAAGTATTGGAATTTCAGCTTCAACATCAGTCCTTCCAATGAACATCCAGGACTGATCTCCTTTAGGATGGACTGGTTGGATCTCCTTGCAGCCCAAGGGACTCTCAAGAGTCTTCTTCAACACCACAGTTCAAAAGCATGAATTCTTTGTCACTCAGCTTTCTTCACCATAACTCTCACATCCATACATGACTACTGGAAAAACCATTGTCTTGACTAGATGAACGTTTGTGGACAAAGTAATGTCTCTGCTTTTCAATATGCTGTCTAGGTTGGTCATAACTTTCCTTCCAATGAGTAAGTGTCTTTTAATTTCATGCCTGCGATCACCATCTGCAGTGATTTTGGAGCCCAGAAAAATAAAGTCAGCTACTGTTTCCACTGTTTCCCCATCTATTTCCCATGAAGTCATGGGACCAGATGCCATGATCTTAGTTTTCTGAATGTTGAGCTTTAAGCCAGCATTTTCACTCTCCTCTTTCACTTTCATCAAGAGGCTCTTTAGTTCTTCTTCACTTTCTGCCACAAGGGTGGTGTTATCTGCATATCTGAGGTTACTGATTTTTCTCCTGGCAATTTTGATTCTAGCTTGTGCTTCTTCCAGCCCAGCGTTTCTCATGGTGTACCCTGCATATAAGTTAAATAAGCAAGGTGACAATATACAGCCTTGACGTACTCCTTTTCCTATTTGGAACCAGTCTGTTGTTTCATGTCAAGTTCTAACTGTTGCTTCCTGACCTGCATACAGGTTTCTCAAGAGGCAGGTCAGGTGGTCTGGTATTCTCATCTCTTCCAGAATTTTCCACAGTTTATTGTGATCCACATAGTCAAAGGCCTTGGCATAGTCAATAAAGTAGAAATAGATGGTTTTTCTGGTATTCTGTTGCTTTTTTGATGATCCATCGGATGTTTGCAATTTGATCTCTGGTTCCTCTTCCTTTTTTAAAACCAGCTTGAACATCTGAAAGTTCATGGTTCATGTATTGCTGAGGCCTGGCTTGGAGAATTTTGAGCATTATTCTTCTCATTAGGATGTAAGAATTCCAATTTCTTCTTTCTTCCTTCCTCTCCTTTCTTTCTTTCTTCTCCTTCTTTCCTTCATTTCCAAATTACTTAATTTTCAAACATATGGTAGATTTACAGTGATTTAACCATTAATGATTTCTGGCTTTTCTTATAGTGGAGAAGATACTCTGTCTGATTAAGTTCCTTTGAAATTTGTTGCAGTTTGCTTTCTAGAAATGCATATAGACAGTTTTGATAACTACTCATTGCTTATTTGAAAGAGAATGCACATTCATCTGTTCTTGGTGTTTTGTTATATATTAAGTCAATCAGGTCAAGAGGATTAGAATAATTGTTCAAATCTTTTAGGACTTTAATATTTTTTGTCTGATTTCTCTTTCCATTACTGAGGTAGGTGTTTAAAATCTCACAATGACCTTTCTACTTCTCTTTATATGCTGGCAATTTTTACAGTAAATATTTTATGGATATATATTATTTGATGAATACAAATTTAGAGTTGTTTTATTTTCTTTGTGGAGGAACATGAAGGACTATCACTTTTTATGTCTAGCAAAGCTTTTTTTCCTTAAATTTTCCTTTGATTTTAATTTACACATGCTAGCTTTCTTCAAACTGATATTTGCATAAAATGTCTTTCATGCTTTTGCTTTCAATCTTTGTCTTTTTATACGTTTTGTTAATGTGTATTTTAAGCAGCATATATCTTGGATTTTAAAAAACTCCAGTCTGGTAGCTTTTTTTTTCTTCTTAGAGCATTTAGTCCACCTATTTTTATGCATGGATTTTTGTTGTTTTTTTGAATGTTGATTGTTAAGCCAGCTTTTTCACTCTCCTCTTTCACTTTCATCAAGAGGCTCTTTCGTTCCTCTTTGCTTTCTGCCATAAGGGTGGTTCATGTGCGTGTCTGAGGTTATTCATATTTCTGCCAGCAATCTTGATTCCAGTTTGTGCTTCATCCAGCCTGACATTTTCATGATGTACTCTGCATAGAAGTTAAATAAGCAGGGTGACAATATTCAGCTTTGACATACTTCTTTCCAATTTGGAACAAGTCCATTGTTTCATTGTCGGGTTCTAACTATTACATCTTGACCAGCATACAGATTTCTCATAAGTGAGATAAGATGGTCTGGTATTCCCATCTCTGGAAGAATTTTCCACAGTTTGTTGTGATCCACACAATCAAAGCTTTTGGTATTGTCAATGAAGCAGATGTTTTTCTGGAATTCTCTTGCTTTTTCTATGATCCAAGGGATGTTGGCAGTTTGATTTCTGATTGCTCTGCCTTTTCTAAATCCAGCTTAAACATCTGGAAGTTCTTTGTTCACATATTGTTGAAGCCTAGCTTGGAGAATTTTGAGAATTATTTTGCTAGCGTGTGATATGAGTGCAGTTGTGTGGTGGTTTGAACATTCTTTGGCATTGTCTTTTTTTGCCTTTCTTTGGGATTGGAATGAAAACTGACTTTTTCCAGTCACATGCTCTTTCTTATGGCTTAGTAGTATAACACTGTATGATTGTTTTACTGTTGACATAGAGTTGTTTCCAGTTCTTGCATATTATGTATAAAGTTATTAAAAGCATGTGTATGTGCATAGGGTTTTTTTTCTTGGGAGAAATAAAACAGGTTGAAATTTTAGGGTTATAGGATAGATGTACATTTCGTTTTGTAAGAAACTTTCAAAAAGTTTATCAAAGCCATTAAACTGCCTTAGACTTCTACTAGACCATTTAAATACTTGTGATGGAATCATTGATACATTTGACATTAAGTCTATTATCTCATTCTGTTTTTCATTTCCTCTTCTTGTTCCATTTTCTTTCCTTTAAGTTTTAACTTATGCATTAATTAATTGTATTAGAAATCATAATATGAATCCTTGACCTATGAGTCTAATATAATGGAATCTTGGACTCTATTAAGACCTTGCTAAATTGCTTCAGTCATGTCTGACTGTTTGTGACCCTACGAACTATAGCCCACCAGGCTTCTCTGTCCATGGGATTTCCCAGGCAAGAATACTGGAGTGGGTTGCCATTTCCTTCTCCAGGGGATCTTCCCGACCCAGGGATCAGACCCAAATCTCTTATGTCTCCTGCATTGGCAAGTGGCTTCTTTACTACTACACCACCTGGGAAGCCCATATGAGGTTCTTGAACACTTCATTTTAATAGCATTTATTGCCACCGCTTGCCTTTCAAATTGCTGTCATCCATTTTAATTCTATAAATACTTTTTACCACACAGTGTGAAACTATTATGATTGTTTTCAGTTAATATTTATTTATTTAAACCTACACACCTATTTAAGATTTCATTGTGTTTGTCTTTCCTTCATTTCTGTGCTTCCATCTGTTATAAGTTTCCTTTTGCTTGAAAAAAGATATATAATATTCTTATATGCAAATCTGTTGGCCACAATTGTTATAATTTTAGTTTGTATAAAAATGTCTTTATTTGTCTTCATTTTAGAAGAATATTTTTACTTATCATAGATTTCTAAGTTGGCTTTTTTTTTTAGATTAGAAGATGTTTTCTGGCTACACTTACTTCTATTATTTGTTATAGGGATTATTTTGCTCCTTGAAAGTAAAAGCCTATAATTTTTTTCTAGATGCTTTGAAAGTTATCTATTTTCCTTTTTTAAAAAAATTATTTATTTATGATTTTTGGCTGTGCTGCAGATGGGGGCTTTGGACACAGGCTTCCCTCTAGTTGTGGCGAGTGGGGGTGAGGTGCATGGCCTTCTCATCATGGTGGCGTCTCTTGTTGCAGACCACGGGCTCTAGGGCATGTGGGCTTCAGTAGAAGCACGTGGGCTCAGCCTTTGTGGCTCCCGGGCTCTAGAGCACAGGCTCAGTAGTTGTGGCTCCCAGGCTTAGTTGTTCTGTGGCATGTGGAATCTTCCCATATCAGGGATTGAACTTGTGTCTCTTATATTGGCAGGTGGATTCTTTATCACTGAGCCATCAGGTAAGTCACTTCTTTTCCACACATTTTGGTAATTTGCCTAGGTGTGTTTTTCTCTGTATTTATCATGCTTGAGGTTCATGTTGCTTTTTAAATTTGTGACTTGATGTTATTTTATGTCTTTTATAGAATTCTAGGCTCTTATATCTTCAAATATTAACTCTCTCTCTTCTGCTCTTGTCTTCCCCTTTGGGACTATAATCCACATTTATTACACTTCGCATGCACGCCTGCTCAGTCACACAATCGTGTCTGTCTCTTTGTGACCCCATGGACTGTAGCCTTCCGGGCTCCTCTGTCCATAGGATTTTCTAGACAATAAATACTGGAGTGGGTTGCCATTTTCTGCTCCAGGGAATCTTCCCAACCCAGGGATGGAACCCGTGTCTCCTGAGTCTCCTGCATTGGCAGGAGGATTCTTTACCACTGAGCTACCTAGAAAGCCATGTTAGATTTTGAAATCTTGTCCAATATTCTCTTAGTCTCTTTTCTAGCTTTGTTTCCTCTGTACGTTAAACTGGATATTTTGTCCTTGGGTCCATTTTTCAGGTCATTTTCTTTTCTTCAGTTGTATCTAAACTATTACTATGCTTATCTAGTGTATCCTTAGTTTCAGTTTATTATAATTTTCTGTTCTAGAGAGCTCATTTCATTCCTCCTTTGAATAGATTTCAGTTTTCTTAGTCTGTTCAGGCTGCTGTAACAAAATGCTACACCCTGGGTGACGTGTATACAACAGTGATTTATTCCTTATAGTGTGTGACACTGGGAAGTCCAAAACTCAGAGAAAAATCAAAGAAGCAGGTCCTTGGCGATCTCAACCACTTTAGAAAAAGTAGATGTTTGATAGTCTGTTCCGAGGAGCAGCTCTGATCTATGCCTGAAAATTTCAAAACATATGACTTTTCACAGTAGTTTTTGTCTGATTTTATACTATAGAAATATTATAAAACATGAGGCAATACTCTCACAGAAAGAAGTGGAAATTGATACAATCATTCCATTAACGTGGGCTATATCTATGCTATTAGTTGAAATATCTTAATCATCAAATCCCCTGTCTCTTTTCCAAATACACACACAGACACACACACACACCCTCCAAACTTTCTAAAATTTTTATGCATAAGTTTTAATATAGGATACATGAAGAGGAATACCAGAAATACTAATTTGAAAAGATACATGCACCCCAATGATCAAAGCAGATCATTGACAGTTATATCAGAGACACTGAAGTAACCTAACTGCCCATCAACAGATGAATAAAAATGTGTATATATATATATATATATATATATATGTTGTATGTATATATATATATGAAATATTCCTCAGCCATAAAAAGAATGGAATTCTGCTTATTTAAGCAATGTAGATGGACCCAGAGAATATTATGCTTAGTGAAATGACAGAAAGACAAATGCTATATGATATCACTTATATGTGGAATCAAAAAAAAATAATGGAAATGAAGGCATATGCAAAACAGAAACAGATTCATAGATACAGAAAACAAACTTGCAGTTACCAAAGGGGACAAGGAAAAGGGGGAGGGACAGATTAGAGATATGAGGGTAACAGATACAAACTACTGTATCTGTTAAAATAATAAACAACTATGATATACTGTATAGCACAGGGAATTATAGCCATTATCTTGTAATAACTTATAATGGAGTATAATCTGCAAAAACATTATGGGGTACACCTGAAACAAGTATAATATTGTAAATCAACTATACTTCAATTTAAAAAAAGAGAAATACCACAAACTTCTGCTTCAACTTTAGTTGGACTGAAATATTTCAAGAATTACTTTTTATTTTCTGAGTTTTCAGTTTTTTTAAAAGAAAAAAATGAAAGCAGAAATTGAGTGACACTGTAATAAATCAGAGTAACCAAATTAGAAAATAAGTTTATAAAGCAAAATATGGTTCACTCATTTCCTTTCATACATAATGAATTCCTACCCTTACTATCTTAATGTATTTTAACTTCAGATTTTTCATTTGCTGGATTATTGAGATTAATCTCAAAATCCTTAGAAAAAGAAAATGAATAGCAAAATAAAATTTTAAATAAGCCATTAAGTATACTCTTGAAACAAGCATTTACCAACATTTAAGTGTCTACTGCTTACATAATAAGTGTATTATAATGCATTTCTTCCCAAGTAATTTTATCCCTCCCTTCTTTTTAAAATCAATTCCTATTTTAACTGTGGTGGAGGATTTTATTATTTAAAAATTCTGTAATATATTCGTGAGGAAAAAGAATTTCTTTGGTAAAATCAGCTCTTCCTTTTTGTTTATGCTTTTCCAAGTTTGGAATCATTATTCAGTCTCTAGGTCGTACCTGACTCTTTGCCACCCCATGGACTGCAGCACACCAGGCTTCCCTGTCCTTCACTATGTCATGGAGTTAGCTCAAACTCACATCCATTGAGTCAGTGAAACCATCAAAGCATCTCATCCTTAATTGCTCCGTTTTCCTCTTTCCTTCAGCCTTTCCCAGCATGAGGGTCTTTTCCAATGAATCGGCTCGTCACATTGGGTGGCCAAAGTACTGGAGCATCAGCATCAGTCTTTTCAATGAATATTCAGGGTTGATTTCCTTTAGGATTGACTGGTTTGATCTCCTTGCTGTCTCAAGGTCCTCCCCAGTGCCACATTTCAAAAGCATCAATTCTTTGGTGCTCAGCCTTCTTTATGGTCCAACTCTCACATCTGTACATGCCTACTGGAAAAACCATAACTTTGACTACATTGACCTTTGTCAGTAAGGTGATGTCTCTTATTTTTAATATGCTGTCTGGGTTTGTCATAGAATATACAAATTTGAAATGGCCACTACTAAATTGAAAAAAAGAATGAAGTAGAGCCATTTTTTGAGCAGGTATAAACAACTCTGACACTCTATTCAAGAATCAACTGTATTTGAGGTAATATAACAGATTTTGAAAACACAGTTAGACCCTTTGATATTAATAAATGCATATTTAGCTAAATTGACATTTGCAATTGGTTGTCTAGACTTACTTCCTAGGAGGGACATATGTCTCCCTATGGCCCCCGCTATTGAGAGGCCATCTTTAAGACTCAACATTTTCCCTTAAAGCTTGCAGTAACATGAGTTCCTTTTTAATCATAAGGTTAAAGGTAGTCTTATGTGTTCTCTAAGCTCTCATTCTCTTTATTTGCTTTCCTTTGGTAGCTGTCTATAGCCAGAACCCTGCAGTTTATTCTGCTCAGAAGTGTTTAAGCCAGACTGCCAAACATCTCTTCCTGAAGCTTTTGAAAAACCATTTTTCAGATGTATAGGGATTCTTATTTGTCGAAAATCTGCATGAATCTAAAATTAAACACAACAACAGCAATTCGTGTTGAAAGAATTTATAAAGAAGGAAACCATGGCAACAGAATCATTTATTTTTAAACTGCACCAGCCCTTATCTCTACCTTCACCCCAAAACTAAGCACACTTAAGCTGTAGATTTCTCCATGCCGCTTTATTCCCACTGTCATTCAACAAGAGTCAAAAATAGCCATGGTAATTGTCATATGTATGTTACTAAGTATTGTGCAAGCCCATCTTTTTCATGTTTACTCACTCACATTATCCGGCAAATGGCCTTGAAGGAACCTGTGTGGTTGTCAGGGGGAAGGAAGCTCAGGTAATGCATTTAACAAGGCAACACCACAGTTAATCACAGTCAAGGACAGGCTCTCTAGTGGGGAGATTACAGTTCTGATTTAATTACTCAAGGACTCCACATCTTATCAGAAATGGGCAAGAGCAGATGGAATTGCAGCAAATTCCAGCATGGCTTCCCTGGGCTCCCAGGGACCCTGTCTGTGCACAGCATCTAGAAAGCTCTGTTTCTGCACTGCTTTTTATATCACTGCCCAACATTACATCACCAAGCCAGGAGAACTTCCACTTTCACTGTGTGTGCTATCATTAAGCATAGAGTTGCAAACTCCAGGCAAAGTGTTTGAAATGTCTTAAAAGGCTTAAAATGTCTTAAAAGTGCTCATCAGAAAATTTCAGGTGATTGATAACACTGGAAAACATAAGCATAGTTTTCTGTGAATAATTTCAAAAAAACACATTTTTCAGATTTGTATATATTTGAAAATCTACTAAGGCTGAGCACCGAAGAATTGATGCTTTTGAACTGTGGTGCTGGAGAAGACTCCTGAGAGTTCTTCAGACTGCAAGGAGATCAAACCAGTTAGTCCAAAAGGATATCAACCCTGGATATTCATTGGAGGGAGTGATGCTGAAGCTGAAGCTCCAATACTTTGGCTACCTGATATGAAGAGCTGATTCATTGGAAAAGACCTTGATGCTGGGAAAGACTGAGGGCAGGAGGAGAAGGAGGTGACAGAGGATGAGCTGGTTGGATGGCATCACCAACTCAATGGACCTGATTTTGAGAAAACTCAGGGAGATAGTGAAGGACAGGAAAGCCTGGCATGCTGCAGTCTATGCATGGAGTCGCAAAGAGTCAGACACGACTGAGCAACTGAACAACTAATGTTTTTTTTTATTAAATATCAACTGATAGGACATGGCATTTGAAATGTGCCTTTCCTGATTCCTTTGTCTATTCTGATTTCTGTTAGTTCAGTCATGTGCAGAACTTAGGGTGTCCGAAGATAAGGATTCGTTCATCATTGACTCAGTCGAGGTATTTACCCCAGAAGAGCCCCAAGAGGAACACAGACTTTAGTTTTGACGCTCAAAGCCTTGGGTAATAGAATTAGGCACAAGAAGATATTTGAAGCCATGAAGGGCATTAACCCAATGAGCTGATTGAATTACTTGGAAAATTGATCTGAAATAAACCGGAAATTGAAGGTTAAAAGGATGGTGGCCCACTATCTATGAACCATACTCAGAGATGGGTCAGAAATGGCAGAAAGCCTCTGTCTTACAATACACTCCTAACAACAAGAGGAATGCAGAGGCATCACCTCCTTAGTGCTTCATTCTAACTTTGCCTTCTTAGCCCACTTGTTTCTGTGGCCCATTTCCCAGGATTCCCTCTGTTAGGTTGGTCTGTAGGTCAATGTGCCTGATTTTGTTGCACTGAAGGCTTCCTGGGTATGAATGAGCCAAAGGTTATCAGGTGTATTTGCACAAAAGCTTTGTCAAATTCTCACAGAGATCCTGGATGAAAAGAATGAATCTTTACCAAGGGCATGAAGTGCCTGGGTTTCTCTGAAGTGAAGGAAAATAAGAAAAACATTGGTCAGAAAAATGTCTTTGAAATCAGACAAAGGCAAAAGTATATGGTTTTTCAGCTTCAGTGCAGAGAGAGACAAAAAAGAAACCTTTCCCATTTGGGGGAATTATGAGTAGAAGAGTGGGAATTTCATGCAGTTTCTGTATTTCCTGCTGCAGCTACTTTATATCAGAGATTGCTTCTTTGTCTCCAGTACGTTCCATTTTTGGTTGCAGCTCTGAGGATTTATTCAGCAAATATTTATTTTGCCCTTACAAAGTCTTAGTCACTGCCCATGATAAATAGCAGGTGGAGAGCTGGGCTACAGAAGCATAGAAACATGAGGGGACCTGGGTGTAAATAAGGTTCCAAATAGCCGTCTCTCACCATCCCAGAGAGACTCACAAAAAAGAAAGTGGCTTATTCAGCAAGAAAAAATAATAAGATCATAAAAATAAATAAAAAGGACAGAGAAGAGATTTTTTCCCCCTCTGTATCTTGAGGAACATGGCTAAATGACCATCCTTGAAACAAACCAAATTTTGACACTATAATTCAATGAACTGGTAAGAAAAAGATAAAAGATTATCTTTACTGAACCTATGGCCAGCTTTGCTATAGTCAGGCTTCATCAGCTTAGATGTCTTTGCACTGCTAGAACAGCTAAGAAGCTGGTAAATATTTCTATTATTTGGACAATTTATTAAGCATATTAATTAGATAAGCAAGTGATAGGTGATTTTATTTATTTTTGATCGGAAGATAATTGCTTTACAATGTTGTGTTGGTTTCTGCCATATATTAACATGAACCAGCCATAGGTTATACGTATGTCCCCCCTTCTTAAACCTCCCTCCCACCTCCCACCCCATCCACCCCTCTAGGTTGTCACAGAGGACCAGGTTGAGATCCCTGCAGCATACAGCAAGTTTGACAGGGGATGTTTGGAAATGTTTGAACACACTGCTTTTAGGTATTCAAGGTGCACCCATTTTGGGGAGTATGTAAGTATTTAAACTCCTTCCCATTGTCAGCAAACACAATGTAATGAAAAGAATGCTAAAGTGAGCATAAGGAAAACTGAAGGTTTGTACTTGAATATTTTTATAGCTAACCTATCCATTTACAAATTTTTTATTTTATTTTGGAGTAGAGCTGCTTAGTGAGCCTATTCTTAAATCACTGTTTTAAAAGGTCTGATGTGTAATAAGATAATGTGGGCTAATATGTGAAACAATCAAGGGAAAGGGAAACAAAGGGTAGAAGAGAGCTGAGATTGAGCTGGAGGAGGGCAGGGATGCAAAAGGTGTGCATGTCCTGAGGTGCCGTCCCCTGGCCAGTTAGCGTCCTGGCCACCGTCCTAAATGGAAGATGAGCATTTACATAATTCACATTGTCCATGAGCTAAATCTGGAGCAGTTGTTAAGAAGAAGCATAATTATTTCTGGTACTTAGAATTGAGAGAACTCTCTCCCTCCCATGAGTCCTCATAAAAAAGCCAGTGAGTCATCTTGTGAAGGTCCAGAGAGCATCTTCCCCGGGAGTGGGGGTGGGGCACGGAGTGGGGGAACATTTCATGGAGGGGCTGCCTCCTATCAGGTCCCCAGGGTCTTACATCCATTCAGTATATGAAGTCACTTAACCTCTTGGTGACCGCGATGCTTCTACTGGAAAAAAAGGGGCTGAGTGGCTGTTTGGACTCCATCCAGCAGTAAAATTCTGTTTCTTGGATACTGATCATTATAGGATGGCCTTAAAAAAGGTGCTTTGTTACAATGTTTCATCTTAGAAAGGCATATTTCAATATTCTTGAATATTGAATACAGGTGTGTGTATTCAAACTTTTTAATTCATTAATCTGCTGTTTCAGAGTCCTAGCAGAATTCACACCAGTAATTTGAAAAGAGATCATTTAATAGAAAGACTTATTAACTGGTAGCAAGTATATAGCCTCTCAGAGGGCATAAAGGGGAACTCGAACAATCCCCGAGCACTGAGAGATAGCACCTGATGAAGGAAGACAATTGGGATGAGGGTCAGACACCCTCTCCAACACAGATGTGGAATTCACTGGTGAAGAGTGTGACTGGACCCATTGGGCCGCAGAATAGTTCGCTGAATAGCCCCAGGAAAAGACTAGTCATGGCCAGCTGGCAGGGGCTGGTGAGGAGGAACTGATCGCACAGACTTCCACTGGGGTCCAGACAAAACTTGCCAGAGGGCCGTGCAACTGAACCTGCTGAATGCACACCTCTGGCAGCTGCATCTGAGGATGCACTCGGTCGAGTGACGTCTCTCTGGCACTGTCCCTCCTGTGACACACTCTATTGACAAAGCTTAATATGGTGCCAACTGGCAAAAGAGAAGTCTTCATGAGTTCCAACTCCAGTATCACAAAGCAAGGAGCTGAAGGGTGAATTTGGAGCCCAGAGACAATACATTGATCAGTGATACCTACCTTTCCTTCAGGTGTTAGATTCCAAAATGTACAGTGTGTATTTACAAATGCTCATGAGGTGGGACTCTGCTGGGGGGCCAATGGTTGAGTCTTCTTGACAATGCAGGGGACGTGGGTTCGATCCCTGGTCAGGGAACTAAGATCCCACATGCCATAGGGCAACTGAGCCTGTGTGCCACAACTACTGAGCCCATGCTCTAGAGCCCGCAAGCTGCAACTACTGAAGCCCACATGCCCAAGAGCCTGTGCTCTGCAACAAATGAAGCCACCACAATGAGGAGCCGGCACTGCCCACAAAGACTCATTGCAGCCAAATATGGATGAATAAATAAACAAACAACAACAAAATACAAGACAAGTGCTCCTGTAGTACAAAAAAAAGTGATGTGTTTTACAGTGTTCAAAAGGGTTGGCATAAGAAACAGTGGGAACGAGGCCTAGGGTATCAGTAATTTCACCAAAGATCACTTGGGAAGCCAGTAATCATCTGAAAAATATTTGGGGTAAATGTTCATTCATTTGTTCAGGCAGCTAACAGATATTCAGCTCTGTATCTGTGGGTTCCACATCTATGGATTTGACCAGAATTGAGAATATTCTGAATAAAGAATTCTAGAAAGTTCTCCCAAACAAAACTGGTTTCCTGTGTCCTGGCAAATATCTACATGGTGTTTACATTGTATGAGGTATCATAAGTAGTCTGGAGATGATTTAAGTATCTGAGACCATGTGTATGGGCGATATGCAAACACTACGTCATTTTATATGAAAGACTTGAGCATCCATGGATTTGGGTGTTCACGGGGCTCCTGGAGCCAACCCCCTGTGGATACCAAGGGACAACTGTACTTACTCTATACCAGGTCCTGTGGCTACAGAGCAAAATAAAAATGAAAGGGCCCCAAGGACTTTGCAGTGCTAAGTGATTTGAAGGGGCTGCCTAAGTGCTGTGGAAGCAAAGTTAGAGAAGAGGTTACCCACCCAAGAAGGCTGGAGAAAATGTCATCAGGAAGCGCAAGGGAATGTGAATGGAGAGGAGTTCATTGCCCAGTGATAGGACGTGGTGGGGAAAAAGTGCCGCAGGACTGGGCATGTCAGGTGCAAAGACCTGAGATGGGCGAGAATACATATTCAGGGAACTGAAGGAAGGTCTGTGTCCCTGAAGAGACTCCCTGGGGATCTCTTCTTGGGAAGGCATCACTGAGGGAGGTGAACTCGCCGGGGGGCCGCCTCGAACTTCACCTGTTCCGTCCGCTCTGCTGGGTCCCCTGCCTGCTGGACCGCGCTGTGGATTTGGACTTGCCGGCCTCTCTTTTTGTGTGGTCCGATTCCTTATAATAAATCTCTTCCTACTGACATCATACTTACTATAAGGACTTTCTAGGTGGCTCAGTAGTCAGGAATCTGCCTGCCATGCAGGAAACCTGGATTCAATCCCTGAGTTGGGAAGCTTCCTTGGAGAAGGAAATGAAAACCCATTCCAGTATTCTTGCCTGGGAAATTCCATGGACAGAGAGCTTGGCAGACTATCATCCGCGGGGCTGCAAAGAGTCAGGCATGACTTAATGACTAAACACACACACACACACACACATACTATTGGTTTGGCTTCTCTGGAGAACCCCGAATAATACCGGATTTGATAGGTAAGGAAATAACTTGCAGATTTTTTTGAGCATTTTATCTCTATCTCAGTGGTTCACAGCTGACAGCAATTTGGGGACATTTGGCAATAGCTGAAGATGTTTTGGTCCATGGGGTCGCAAAGTCAGACACAACTGAAGCGACTTAGCAAAGCAGTGTGGCATGGAAGACATTTTTGGTTGTTACCACTTGGGGAGGGTGACATCAGTATCTGGGGATAGAGACCAATGTGTATCTTCTAAAATGAGAAGTGACAGTCCCCAGGACCAGGAATTATCCCATCCATATTGTCACTGGTAGCCATGTTGAGAAACTCTGCTCTATCTGAATGGAAAGTGACTGACATCTGTTAAGCAGAATTGTGCCTGTGGTTGTTGGGGTGAGGTGATGGGAGGCAAGAGCAAAGAGACTGATGTTTTGCATTTCAAAAATGCCTTGCTCTAGAGATTAAAGGGGTCTTAAGGAATACTGCTATCAATATTAACCTTCTAAAACCCTAAGTAAAATTTGTTTATTATCTTTCATAGTATTATTATCCAAAAATCACAGTTATAAAAATTCTAGACCCTGTTTTTCAGGAAGAAGGAGAAAAAAAAAAGAGAGAGAGACAGCGTTATGTGAATGGCTTAAAGTAGGGGAAACACTTAAAACATGGATAATGTCCATCATTTAGTTATCTTATCCAAATGATGTATCACAGATTTCTGTGAAATTAAGGGGTCGATTTATCTTCTATTAACTCAACTTGCAGACTCAAAACACTTTCAGAACTCAACAAATTCTTTCCAATTTCCATATGGTTAATTAAGTTTTATTGAAGACTAGCTCTACAGGAAGTCATAAATATTCCAATGGGAAAGTAATGAAGACTAAATTCTGAGATTTCTAATTTGAAACCACAGGATCCTTAGCTGAGATCTGAGGGGGGAAAGATTCTGGTTGCTGCAGGAAGTTTTTGGTCTTGCGGTGGTAGATGCGAAAATTAGGAAAATATACATTTGAATAGCACAGAATGTCACATGGTATCCTACAGACTTTCAGAGAGCATAGTATATATACCTGCCACTCCACAGTTTGCAGCCCATTCACTTTTCCTACTTCAACCTCAGGAAGGATGATGTTTTACCAGTTGGACAACTTTCTATTGAAATCTGTCTAGAGATTACAAAATCTATAGACTGCAGATATACTTCTATAAACAGATTTATATTAAGATTTTAAAAAGAGATTCCATTTTCAACTGTTTAAAATGAATTAAAAATACTGAAAAATCTTTGTTGCCAAGATTTTAACTAGACTTGTTTTGAGTACTTGGCAAACTCTTCATCTCCCTTCTAAATTATAATTGAACCAGGTCACTGTCCATCTAGAACTAACTTCATCATTGTGCAAGTTTGGACTGTATTTTCAAAGTAGCAAGCACTTCTTTTGATCCTTAGAGAAAGAGAAGCTGTCAGAAAAAAAAAAATCGGTGGATTTCCACTATAAAGCCAGTAAAAATAGCTAAAAATAAAACTGTTCCCCAAATAAATATTAAAATGGTCTATCTTAATGCCAAAAGAAAAAAAATAAGAATCTTCATGGGGGCTGGGAAATAAGTAACCATAAGAGTATTCCTTAAGTAAACAAATCCTAGAGTGTTAAAATTCAAGAGATTGCATTTAATTCTCAACTTGGTGAAAAAGCATACATCACCCTTTGTTGTATTGAGCCTTTGTACTTTTATTAATCTATAACTTCAAGCTTCCTCTTCCCTAATATTTGCTTTAAATAAATAAGCAAATAAACAAACTTGAGTATTAGAAAGAAAAACTAGCAAAAGCTCAAATCAATTGACAGTTACCAATCAGTAGTCTGTATTAGTCCTGGGTATGGAAGATCCCCTGGAGAAAGAAATGGCAACCCAGCTTAGTATTCTTGCCTGGAAAATTCCATGGACAGAGGAGCCTGGTGGGTTGCAGTCTTTGGGGTCACAAAGAGTCAGACACAACTGGGTGACCGAGCATGAACATATACATGCTTAACAGTTGATATCATAAAGACTAAATTTGGGATTGACATGTACATACTGCTAGATTTACAGTAGATAACCAACAGGGGCCTACTGTAAAAAATAATAAAATAAATAATAAAATAAAAAAATTACTGTAGATAAAAAAAGACCACGTAATATTTGGAACTTAACATTTTATATATTGAGGAACTGACTGTTCGATGCAGAGGGCTCCTACACATATTTTTAAAACTATGAACTGCCTTGGTTCCTCATCTGTACTTGAGTTGGTTCCAATTCTATGTTTTAATCCAAATGTTTACACATATTCACCTTTCACTCACAATCCTGATAAGGGGAATGCATTTCTTTGGTGATGGAAGCAATTTAGATAGTGGCTAAAAGGAAGTGTTGATGAACACACAGCTGCAGGGGTGATGTCTGCAAGTTTTAATGACCAGCCTGCAAAGAATCAGAAGCACAATTTATAATAGCACCGAATTCCCACCTCTTGCTACATCACATTTTAAATCAAAGAAAACAAAGATTTTAAGAGAGGTAGCATGTGGCTAACTGTTCACACTGTAGTCCCTGAAATCAATCTATTCCACTGGAGGACGTTTTAAATGTTAGACATTTTCCTTCATGCTTTCTTATTTTGTTGTTGTTGTTGTTTATGACACTTATCTTCTCTTGGCCAGATTGTTGGCTGACAAACTATTTTTAAACATTTATATGACTTCTGCTTATGCATTCCAGAGGGGGAAAGACCTTTTGTTATAGGTAGTAAAAATCAAGAGAAACAGATAGTCAGGGTTGTGATTTGCCAAAGGTCACAGGTCATGACAAATGAATGACTCCAGAGGCTTTGAGGTCAAAGGTGCAACTGGGATCCCATAACCTCCAAGCAACCTTTTACATCACAAAGGAAAGCAAAGCTTTTCTAGGCTTCATGAAGGAATCTGTAGGCACATTCACACTTTTCCTTGAAAAATTATTTCAAAATGATTCTGCCCATGATAATTTTTCCTCTTGAAGCTAAGTGGCATGAAATAAGCTTTTATATAAATTGAATGTCTGCTTAGCATTTTATTAGTATTCTACATTGACAACCTAGAGGAAGAACTAGCAAAGATGAATATGTGCTTTTTTTAAAGTGGAAAATAAGCACAGTTTTTAGAAGATCAAAATCCACACTAAAGAAGTACAGTCATCTTTTTTTCCAATCCCATATGTATTTATAGAGTGTACCTAAAATTTTGTTTTTCTTGAAAAACTGAGAGCAATAGTGATCTCTTGTGCTTTCTGTTTGGCATATAACTTTATTCTAAATTCTGAATACAGGTCCTAAATAAGGTTTTGTAACGTGCACCATTCTGGTACTAGTATGTGCTTTTTCTTTGTTTAATTTTTTCTAATTTAAAACAAGTAAAACTTCAGTGGTACCAGGGCCACTGTTTAAATCAGAATGTCTGTGACAGTTCTCACAATGTACTAGTAGCTCGAGCTATATCTATACCATGTAAATAGGAGGGAAAAAAAATGCAAAACCTTACTTTTCAACTCCATTGGTTTCTAACCTCTCATGAGCACTTAATTCCTCATAGAGAAGGAAATAGTCACGCTGTAGAATCCTGTGGCCCATGAAGGGTAATTGGATAACATCTTTTGAAAGATTTACAAGACTGCCAAGGATTTTGCCAGCTTTAAACCTGATTGATTCAGTGTGAAAAGATCTGAACAATTCTGACCTAAAAGTTTAAAGGCAGACCTTTCCTGTGAAAGTATAATTTAAAGCCTGTAATAAAATTGTATTGGAAAACACCACATCGAAGAACACAGCCGTAAATTGCAAAGCAGCATTATGTTAAAGGACTTTTTTTTTTCCCCTGAAGTCCTCTGAAAGAACCCTAATTGTTCACCAGATACTCTAATAATGAGGTGTTTTTGGTTTGGCCATTTTTTTCTCCTGGAAAAAGTCCCGAAACAAAGACAAAATGAGCCAACTATTTTGCTTCCCTCACCAAAAAGTTTGACTTCTTGCTTATGTACACAGATGGAATTTCTACAACTTTTTTCTTATTAGGTAAGATAAAGAAAAGTGAAATCTCGTTTATCTTGAACAAACAAAGAGGAGACCAAACAGACTTGTTTCATATTTTAATTTCTCAAAGTGTTGATTCTCATCATATATTAATTTCCATCTTGACAAAATATATACACTCATAATGAGTGCAATACTTCGTGAGTAGGCGCAAATGCTTGTGATGACTCAGACAGATTAATGATTAAACATCTTCCAGCTAATTACTCCAGGCCATTAATTATTTATCCAAGTCCATAAGTCTATCATCTATTTTAGCCTTTCTCTTCTATGTCGAATTTTAGAAGAGGTGGGTGTAGAAAAACTAGAAGCATAAAAATTTCAAATGAAATTAAGTGATGTTACACACATTTTTTCCTTTGTCTTTAGAATCAGGGAAAAATTGAGACTGTGGTATTTAGACAGAGTCTGTGTATCTTTAACAAAGCCTCCTTTGTAACACATTCACTAACTTTGCATTTCCTCCTCAAATTTCAGCTTGAAGGATTTAGGGGGAAATTCCTTGTGCCCACTTAACCTGTGATGATTTGGGCTCTCTGCCATTTGCTTTTTGATTTTTTGAACCATATGAACTGGTCTTAGGATGTTAAAACATCCTGTTTTAAAACAGGAATCTTGATTTCTGGGGACTTTGTCACCACAAGCAAATTTACTTGTGACCAGAAATGACTGCTTTCTGTGTCAATTTGTGATCACACTGACTTTCCAACAAATTGAAAGTCTCCTTTCCTCCTGTCCTTTAAAAAGACAGAATAAGACCTGAACTGCGGCACTAAAGGAAAAAGTTCAATTAAGAAATACCTAAAAGAGGAGCTCTCTTTCGTGTAAAATAGTTTGTACCAAGAAAAGGCATTCAGAAAGGAAGGAGGGACAACGTTCTGGGGGCTCAGATTTCTTTCCTGAAGAATTAGGTAATTAGTTAGCTCAGGCTGGCACCCCCTTTCCATCCTCTCACTAGAGTTCAGTGTCCAGGAGGTAATTCAGCCAGCCACCTGAAAATCCGCCATGTCTTGTGAATTGAAAGTTCCCCCTTATTGCATCAAGAGTGGAATGATTTCCACTGCATCAGCTTCCAGCTGGCTGTTAGCGATTTCTTCAGGATGCATTACTCGGTCTATACTAGAGCTCTAAACTGGCAGGGTCCCCAGAAGCTCTTCTCCAGAATGTTACAGTCAGTTAAGCTGAAAATTGTTAACTACTGGGAAATATACCCCAGGGTGAAGGAAAAGGCAAATTAGGAATTGGCTATAAAAATGTTTTTTAATATGTTCACATCACATCAGTTTTCCTTATACAAAGGCATCCTAAAAGAAAGCACAGAGGGACAGCCTTTTCTGGTGCCCTGATTTTGAGTTCTGGTGCCACCTAGTGGGAAGGGGAGGAATAGCGCATGCCAAAGAGGCCTGACCCGAGTCACCACTCCGCAGATCGAAACAATGGATTCATTTTCTTCTTGTCACTATGTATATATACATATTTAAAAACTTCGTTACTTTCCTGATGCAATACTTTTCAGCACTCCACATCAAAGGATTGAGGTCGAATCCCTCTTTTGCTGACATTCAAGGCTTCCTGCAATCTGATTCCTGTATATATTTGAAGCGTTACTTGGCAACCGTTCTCCGTGAAGTTTTCCTAACAGCCAGGCTGGTCTGCTTCAAACAACATTCCTTACCTTTGCTCGTGTCGCCTTTCCACTCTCATATTTAGAGAGATCTATGGTTAGATTAGATGTCTTCATTACTAGAGCCTCCCAGAAAATTCCCTTTTAAGTCCTCCAAACCTCTTTTTGAGACAGTAAATTTAATCTTATTTGAGATGACTTGTTCTATTTTCAGCTACTTCCGGTAGAAAGTACTTTTTTATATGGAACCCACACCTGCAGTCCAAGAGCAGAGTGAGTGCTCAATGTAGATGGTTGACTCTACAACCAACCACAGACTTGGAAACAGGTGGGTTACAGCTTTGTAGCCTTCTTAGCATGTGACATTGAGCACATGATAAGTTCAGTAGATTTTAGTTACTTGACTTGTAAAATTGGGATAAGACTAGTGCCTCTTATCATTCAAAGTCGTGTATTAGCTTATATGTGTGAAAGCACTTAGAACAGTATGTAACATGCAGTGTGTGCTCTGTAGGTGTCTGATTTATTATGTTTATAGCTTTTGGAAGTCATTAATGTAAAGATAACACCTGATAGATGTAGTAATGAAAAGAGTGTATTGAGCAACACGTGTTGTTCAAGGGCTTACTTGGAGCACCCCACCTGTAAGGCGCTGTCCTTGCTAAGGTTCTATGGGGACATCAGTTGGGGAGATGCCACATGCCATTTGCAGCTACATCCTATATTATATGATATATGATAATTAGCATAATTAAGGCTGTCAAATTCTGTCATATGACAACCTACTTTTGTCTATCTTGAAATTTCCTAAGCCTATTTGACTCAAGAATTCTTTTTAATATAACATCTTGCGTGTGTGCTAAGTTGCTTCAGTTGTGTCCAACTCTTTGCACACCTATGGGCCACAACTCGCCAGGCTTCTCTGTCCATGGGATTCTCCAGGCAAGAATACTGGAGAGGGTTGCCATGCCTCCCTCTAGGGCATCTTCCCAACCCTGCATCTCTTATGTCTCCAGCACTGGCAGGCAGGTGGGTTCTTTCCCACTCGCGACACCTGGGAAGCCCAGTATATAACATCTCAACATCTCATTATCTATTTATGTTTTAGGAGAGGGGGCTTCAACTCAAAAGCTTAAAGGACTTTCCTTAGTTTAAGCCAGCGAGGTAGGCTGGGTGAAATACAGTATGGAGTAGGGTGAATTATGAAAAACTAGAGGACACATGTCTTACCTAAGTACATTTCAATTTGGCTTGTGAAAAAAACACTGCGAGGCCGATGGAAACATAGCTGCAGGCTGAATCTGGGCCATGTTCAGCAAATTTGTGATTCCTGAAGAGCAGGAAAAGAAAAGTAACTGTGTAACCTGGGAAAGAACCATATTTTAGATATATTTGAGAGATGCTAACAAGAAATTGCAAAGAAACAGTAAGAGATGTGGAACCAGGAAAGAGAGGCACCCTGGACAAAAAGAGACAAAACAGGGATGTCTTTGGGGTCAAAGAGAAAGTGTGTTGGTTTCCTTTTGCTGCTGCTTCAAATCACCACAATCATAGTTGCTTAAACCAATGAACATATATTATTTTTCAGTTCTCCTGAGCAGAGGTCTGACCTGGGTCTCACCGGGTTACCAGGAAGGGATCAATTGGCAGGACTGTGTTCCTCCTGGAGACTGGGGGAACAATCCGCTGCCTACCCTTTCCCAGCTTCTAGAAGAAGGCTGCCTACCACCCTTGGCTGGTGGTCCCTTCCTCCAGTGAAGATGAAACCAGTCCTCTTCGCATCACATCACTCCGACCTCCTCTCTTGTCTCCCTCTTCCACTTTTAAGGAATCTTGTGATTACATGAGACTCTCCTAGATATTCCAAGATACTCTCTATTTAAAGGTCAACTAGTTAACATTAATTTTATATATAACCATAAATTCCCCTTTGTCATGTAACACGTATTCATAGATTTTGGGGAATATAGATATGTAGATATTTTGGAAGGTATTATTTTCTCTGTAGCAGAGGGTAAATAGGAAGAATACTGAAGAGGGACAAGATTTGAGCTCCCCCTGCCCCAGCAATGCATCTGTGTTGTTATAACAATGGGAGAGAAAGTTGGGAAAGAGGAAGGAAATTGGAACCCACTTGGTGAGCAATTAGACTCATCATCATGGCACAAGTGGTAAAGAATCTGCCTGCCAATGCAAGAGATACGGGCTTCAGTCTCTGGGTCACGAAGATCCCTTGGAGGAGGAAATGGCAACCCACTCCAGTATTCTTGCCTGGGATATCCCTGGCTGGCTATAGTCCATGGGGTTTCAAAGAGTCAGGCACAACGGAGCACACACGCATTTTCACTGTGTATGGCTCTAATAAAGTTGCATGATGGTGTCTGTGCAAATTAGAATAAAGATGCCCCTCTAGGAAGATGGTGGCTCAGCTGGTAAAGAATCCACCTGCAATGTGGGAGACCTGGATTTGATCCCTGGGTTGGGAAGATCCCCTGGAGAAGGGAATACTCACTCTAGTATTCTGGCCTGGAGAATTCCATGGACTGTATAGTCCATGGGGTCGCAAAAATTTGGACATGACTGAGCGACTTTCACTTTCCAGGAAGATGAGTTAGAAAAGGAGGCTTTTCTGGCAGGTAAATCCCTCCCAACCCGTCCTCTCACCTGAGGACAGCTGATGGCACAAAGATGGCCCTCATCCATACTGATGGAGGTCTATGTTGGGTGAAGCACCTGGGCAGTCCCCGGCTGGACTCCTCTGTTTGAGACACAGTCTTCACAGCCACAGTGATGGCCTGCATCCTGGCCTCTGCTGGGAAAGCTTCTCCTTGTTCTCTCTCGTGCCCAGGGTTGTGCTTCTGCCCCAGTTTTCCCCAGATTTCCTGGGTTCTCTCAGAAATTTTGTGCAGAGTTCTAGCATAGCCCACAGCACATGTCAGCTTGGTTTCTTCCTCCTTAACAATGAGTTTGCTGAAAGAAAGGACCCTGGAAACATTTTTTTTTCAACTCTAGCAGAATGTTAGCATTTATATCATTAGAGTTACCACTGGTGGGGTGTGTGAGATGACTTTACACAGTATTAGAATAAATTTTAAAACACTGCTGGGAGACCTGGGTTTGATCCCTGGGTTGGGAAGATCCCCTAGAGGAGGGCATGGCTACCCACTCCAGTATTCTGGCCTGGAGGATTCCATGGACTAGTCCACGGGGTTGCAAAGAATTGGACGACTGAGCGACTTTCACTTAATACATTGTCATAGTGACTTCCCAGGTGGCACCTGTGGTAAAGAATTTGCTTGCCAATGCAGGTGATGCAAGAGATGTGGGTTCCATCCCTGGGTGGGGAAGATCCCTTGGAGCAGGACGTGACAAGCCACTCCAGTATTTTTGCCTGGAAAATTCCATGGAGAAGAACCTGGCAGGCTATAGTCTATGGGGTTGCAAAGAGTGGGACACGACTGAACATGTATGCATATGAGAATGCAATGTCATACCAGTCTCATAAGTGCCTGGTTCTTTCTTCCTTTCCACCTATACCTTGGGTGTTCTTTTCCTTTTTCCTGCCCAAGTCACTAATTTCAAGGCTTTATCTTGAAATTCATTTCTTTACTTGATCAGTTAATAGATGTTTACTGAGGACTTGACTATATGCTCAGAATTGCTCAATGGAATATTACTCAGCCATTAAAAAGAATGCATTTGAATCAGTTTTAATGAAGTGGATGAAACTGGAGCCTATTATACAGAGTGAAGTAAGCTAGAAGGAAAAACAACAATACAGTATACTAACGCATATATATGAAATTTAGAAAAATGGTAATGATAACCCTGTATGTGAGATAGCAAAAGAGACACAGATGTATAGAACAATCTTTTGGACCCTATGGGAGAGGACGAGGGTGGGATAATATGGGAGAATGGCATTGAAACATGTAAATTATCATATGTGAAATCAATCGCCAGGCCCAGGTTTGATGCTTGATACAGGGTGCTCGGAGCTGGTGCACCGGGATGACCCAGAGGGATGGAATTGGGAGGGAGCAGGGAGGAGGGTTCTGGAAGGGGAACACTTGTACACCCATGGCGGATTCATGTCAATGCATGGCAAAACCAACACAATAAAGAAAAAAGTCTTTCTTGAATTTATTACAATAAAAAATAAATTAAAAAAAGAAGTCCCTGCTCTAGTAGATATGATAATACATAGGTATTATACAGATATTTAATAGATATCTACTGTGTAAATATCATATCACCCTACCTATGATCTCTGAAATTCATGTAGGCACCTGAAGTACTGCCTTTATCACTGAGTTACCTAAAAGCAAACACAGCTTGGCTCCAGTTTGGGTGAATCAGGTGGCCCAGTGAACACAGGCAGCTGTTACATGCCTTAACTGTAAGTGACAGTCTCCATCCTCAAGAGACAGAGTTCCCGCTGCACAGGAAACAAGACCAGCTGGGCAACAGTATCAATGCCAAGCTCCACCCAGATTCTATAGGTCCTAGGAATGGAATCTGCCATATCTTCATTCCTTAATATGAAGGAAACATGGGCCCCTGAGGGCAGTGGATGGTCAGGGGTTATAAATAGTCAAACAGCCCTTTGCTCTGAATGGCTAATTGCTAGTTGCTACTTTGAGATTGCTCCTGGGGCAATACAGCTTTACTCTTGAAATCCTGGGCGTTTAATTGTTCAACCATATCATCCTTAATCTAGCCTGCATGAAGCTAGGAATTTTGGAGGAAAAATACTTAACTATAAAGCCTTTTAATTTTCACACTTTCAAGATAGCCAGACTTCATGATGCAGATAAAGGAAAATGCTTTTCATGATTCTATTGTCTGTTGACCAGTAAATCTTTTATAGAGTCACATTGGGAACATTGTAAGGCTGTGTTATGCTGATTTGGGTTTTTCAAATGCCTAAATGTGAGTGATTCCTGAGTGACTTGGAGTGTAGTTTTAAGATCAAAAGGCATGGGGCATTTGTACCTATGGAATATCCTTCACCTTTGAAAGTGTTAGTCACTCAGTCATCTCCGATTCTCTGTGACCCCATGGACTGTAGCCTGCCAGGTTCCTCTGTCCGTGGGGATTCTCCAGGCAAAAATACTGGAGTGAGTTGCCACTCCCTTCTCCAGGGAATCTTCCTGACTCAGGGGTTGAATCTGGCTCTTCCGCATTGCGGGCAGATTCTTTAGCATCTGAGCCACTAGGGAAGCCCATGGAATATCCTTCACCTTTAAGGAAAGCTTATCATTTGAAGATTTAGGGAAACTGGAAATCAATGCTGTATTCACTAGAGAACTGATTCAATATTCCAGTGAATTTCTAGTATGAATTTTTGACAACTGAAGCCATTTATTGATGTAAGAGCTATAATTTAATGTTCATTTGATATCTCAAGTGCTTAATTTGTACCTTCTCATTTAATCTTCACAATTTCCATTTTACAGGAGAGAGAACTGAGGAATAGTTGATTTGAATCCAGGGGCAATCTGAGAATCAAGTTCAAGCTCTTAAGCCTTTCATTCCTTTCATAATATGAACTTTTAAGCTTTTTTTTTTTCTTTTTAAATAGTGTTTGTGAAGCATGAGTGTGTAATATTAGGACAGAAACTGGCCAGCTTTAAGTGAAAATGAAATGGAAAGCAATTAATTTCTCTTAACATGAATGAAGGTTGATCTAAATGCGTACAGAGGGGATTTCATGTATGAAAACTTACCAGAAAAACAAATCCTCTTCTCTAAATAAGCAAAGTGTTAGTCCTCTGTCTTTTTAATGTTTACATTTATATTTTTAAACATTTATTCTTAAAAGTTGATATTTTCTACCATTGTATATTTCTACCATTGTATATAATCTACCATGGTATATTATGTTCTCTCTGTCTCTCCTCTCTCTCTCTATATATATGTGCTAAGTCGTTTCAGTCCTGACTCTTTGTGACCCCATGGACTGCAACCTTCCAGGCACCTCTGAACATGGGATTCTACAGGCAAGAATACTGGAGTGGGTTGCCATGCCCTCCTCCAGGGAGTCTTCCCAATCCAGGGACTGAACCCCCGTCTCTTATGTCTCCTGCATCTACAAGCAGGTTCTTTATCACTAGCAGCAGCTGGGAAGCCCATATATGTTTATGGGCTTTCCTTGTAGCTCAACAGGAGACACTGGTTCAATTCCTGGGTCAGGAAGTTTCCCTGGAGAAGGGATAGGCTACTCACTCCAGTATTCTTGGGCTTACCTGGTGGCTCAAAAAGTAAAGAATCCACCTGCAATGTGGGAGTTCTATCCCTGGGTTGGGAAAATCCCCTGGAGGAGGACATGACAACCCACTCCAGTATTCTTGCCTGGAGAATCCTCATGAACAGAAGAGCCTGGTGGGCTACAGTCCATGGAGTCTCAAAGAGTTGGACACGACTGAGCAACTAAGCACACACATATATACACATATACATAAAACATTACTTATTCATAAACTAACTGAGAATCATTGCCCTGAACCCTCTTTACTTGCCTATAAATCTTTGAGTTCTCCAGCATTTGGAAAGGAAGTATAAGCAGTGAATAACGTGCAACCAAAGAGGCTTTTAGTCAAAGCCTTGCCTAAGCCTGACCCGCTGTTTGCACCTCAGTATCTTCTCTCTGTAACATGGGAACCATAGCAGAACCTAAAAGACAGGGCTATTAGACAGGAAGATTATGTGCAATGAGAAATGTCAATATTACTCTCCCTATGGAGGAACTTTGGGATTTGAGCCTTCTAAATCAGTCCATTTGCTGATGTTCGGATAAAAGACAGTCTTTTTTGAGGAAGTGAAAGTCGCTCAGTCGTGTCTGTCTTTTTATGACCCCATGGACTATAAAGTCTATGGAATTCTCCAGGCCAGAATACTGGAGTAGCCTTTCCCTTCTCCAGGGGATCTTCGTAACCCAAGGATCAAACCCAAGTCTCTGGCATTGCAGGCGGATTCTTTACCAGCTGAGTCACAAGGGAAGCTCCCTTTTTGGTTAAATTCCAGCCCTCCTTCTCTGAGTCAGTAAGCTAAGGCTTGACACAAGCCCTGCTCAGCTGATCCCCCTGATCTGTGTCAGGTAAAAACTGCACCTCTTGCAAAGACATTTTTGCCTCCAGTGTTTGGTAGCCACGAGAGAGATTGAGAAACAGTCAAACAAAGATCTAGTAAATGAAGTTGCTGAAAAATCGCTGAAGTGATGTACATCAGAAAATGCATGATGGTACCATATGTAATACAATTTTCAAGTTCAGTTTTTTTTTCCTCTGTAGTTACTGTTACCAAGGCAGTTGTCCGAGAAGCATGCCTCTCCCTCACATTGTTGTTTATTGTTCAGTCGTGATCATGCCAGGACTGCAGCAAGTCAGGCTTCCCTGTCTTTCACCATCTCCTGGAATTTGCTCAAACTAATGCCCATTGGGTCAGTGATGTCATCCAACCATCTCATCCTCTGTCACCCCCTTCTCTTCCTACTCTCAGTCCTTCCCAGAATTAGGGTCTTTTCCAATGACTTGTCTCTTTGCATCTGGTGGCCAAAGTTTTGGAACTTCAACTTCAGCATTAGTCCTTCCAATGAATATTCACAGTTGATTTCCTTTAGGATTGACTGGTTTGATCTCCTTGTTGTTCAAGGGACTCTAAAGAGTCTTCTCCAACACCACAGTTCAAAAGAATCAATTCTTTGGTGCTCAGCCCTCTTTATTGTCCAACTCTTACATCCATACATGATTACTGGAAAAACCATAGCTTTACTATACTTTGGCTCAAGGTCAAAGTAGACCTTAGTCTTATTGTACACTCATTGCGATACATTAGCTAAACAACACACCCAAAGTGCCATGACAGTTGATGAGTGTCATGACAACAACCGGAAAAGTCCATACAAGGACGGAAAAGGAGAGATGCATCAGTTCTGGGTCCAAAACACACACCTGTTCTTGAAATACTCATGAACATTCTGCTCACTCTTTCCAATGTTTCCCCTTTTTATCTTGATCCTCCTTTATATTTGGTGTCTCCACCCGAATTGGGTTGAGAAGTTGATTTGTGAATTAGGTGCTCACTACTCCATTCTTTGGCCTTTTAATAAAGCCTATGCTGTTACAATCTCAGCATTGATTTTGCTGTTGGCTGGGTGAATTCAACCGAAAAAGGAATCTCTCCAGGACAGGAGGTCTCAGCCTGAGCTAGAACCCCAGTTGGCGATACGGTTGACCAATTTAGTAACCTTACGACCATGGGCAGTCCTTTTTATGTGGCCATGAGACTTATATATGGATTTTTTAGATTTCTTTCTTCTGTATCTTTTAGGAAATCAACTTCTTTTTAGCCATCAGATGGACATGAGTTTGAGCAAGGTCCGGAAGTTGGTGATGGACAGGGAAGCCTAGCCTGCTGCAGTGTTGTCACGAAGTGTTGGACACGGCTGAGCGACAAATGTTTTAAATAAATATTCTGCCATCCTAAATTTTCTATACTTAGCATGTATTGGAGTATTTATAGTTTTAAAACACTTTATTTTGAAATTACTTTAGATAATGTTTTAAAATTTTTTTAAAATTTGCTTTGGGGATGATTATAGCCATTGGGTGGAGCCAGCAATTAAAGAGGATTTGACACTTCAAAAAATAAACCACTTTTGGCATGTGAAAAGTCATTTACAATCACACCTCAAACTTTAGCTGTTAATATTAACAGCTGAAAGGGTCATTACACACTTATAAAGGAAGTTTCACTAAATATAGTCAGCATTAAGGAGACGTGTTGACAGGAAGAATTGAAAATAAAACCTCAAGACAACTTTTTGATTTAAAATTCTATTTTTTGAGCGTGAATGTCATTTTTGAGGAAACTTACACTTTCTCGCAACATAATAAAGAAATGAGAAAATAAGCCAAAGAAAATGCTGTTTAGCTAAAGTAACTGGATAGTCTTAAATAGGCATATAAGCTTCATCTTGTTCATCCTGTTGATCTATTCAGGAGACTTCCCTACCCCAGTTTGATTGCAATATATTATCATTTTTAATTGAATTACAGGAAAATGATTGTCCTGATAATCTGGATTTTCTTTACTATAATGCAAAGCATTCATATTCTTATAAATATTAAACCAAAACATTTACATTTTTTAACACGTCTCCCTTCAGGTCAAGGGCATAAGGGAAGGCGGTTTTGGTCTCTTTACTGAAGATGATAGCCTTGCAAACCCAGTTATTTTCATGAGAGGGTTTTCCTAATTTAGCTATATCTTCTATAAGCGTATTAAACCTGGAGGCCTTGAACTTGGGTTTTCCACAGAGAAGATAATCTTTCCAACATAGATACACAGTAAGGTCTCCGAAACTTCATACTTTTTAAGGTCCATAGGACTCAAATAACCATTATATTTTTCACTGTGCTATAGAATAGCAATATTCTCACCATGACACTTGAATCTTTAAAAGAAGTTTAAATTCATCTCAATATAAATTGAGTGATTACATTCCATTCCTCAAGTCTGTGCACTGAGGAATCCAGGACTCAACCCCAATGCCACTGGATTTTAGATTTGAGATATTGGACAAGTCACTTAAACATCTCAGCATTGATGGAAGCATAGAATGATGCCAAAGTACAGTAAACGTGACATGAAGAGCCTTGGCCTGAGGTAGTAGCTGTGGAGATGGGGAGAGAGGATGTTATAGGCCCTATAACATGTATGCTCCAAAAGGGCATATTCTAGAAGTAGAGTTGATGAGAATTCTTGACAGGAGGAGAAATAGGAAAATCAAGGACAGCTATAAGGTTTTTGGCATGCAATTGGGTGGTCTGTGATACCACTTGCTGAGCTGAGTAAATTTAAGGAGGAAGAAAATGATGCCATGAGGAAAATGTTCAGAGCCACCTGGCCAACCTCAAGTGCCAATGGTGTCCATTTCTTCAAATGTGATGACTTGGGAGCTGAGTAAACCTGCCTCTTTCTTCGTCTTTTCAAGATGTCATTCACCTTCTAGTTCACACCTAGAACTTTATGCAAAAGCTTGAATCTTGATGTTTAACATATGTCTACAACTCCATATCTGCAATTCTAAGATCCATTAGCTTGAAAAACTAGAAGATTTGCATAACTCACTTGGTGCCAAAACTCATCTGATGTGATCTCCTCTGGTGGCAGATTCAAGCTTGAATTTAAGAGAGGCCATTTTATAACTTTCATCCTTCTTGGTATCACAATTCTTACATTTTAGTTTAGAAATATTGGGGCTTCCCTGGTGGCTCAGAGAATCCACCTGCAATGCAGAAGACCCAGGTTTGCTCTCTGGGTAGGGAAGATCCCCTAGAGAAGAGATGCATCCCCTAGAGAAGAGATGCATCTCTAGGGAAGATCCCCTAGAAAAGGGAATGGCTACCCTCTCAGCATTCTTGCCTGGAGAGTTCCATGAACAGAGGAGCCTTGCAGGCTACAGTCCATGGGATCGCAAAGAATCAAGTATGACTAAGTGGCTAAGCACAGAAGCTAAAAATAAATCCTCTCTATAAGGGTACTTAGGGCTTCCCTGGTAGCTCAGATGATAATCTGCCTGCAATGCAGGAGACCCAGGTTTGATCCCTGGGTTGAAAAGAGCCCCTGGAGAAGGGAATGGCAGCCCACTCCATTTTTTCTTGGCTGGAGAATTCCATGGACAGAGGAGCCTGGTAGGCCACAGTCTGTGGGGTTACAAAAAGTTGGACACAACTCATTAGAAGTACTAACACATCTGCTTACAGGGTGCTGCTTTAGATCCTATTGGATTATATAGGATATGATACATATATGGTATTATCTTTATGAAATTAAAAGAAATTGAGAATTCTGAAACACATCTGTCCCAAGGTGTTAGAGAAGGGATTGTAGAGCTGGTATTCCTAAACTTCAAATTGGATAGTAACTTCATTATGTGTCTTGTTATTTGATACAAAAAAAAAAGTTAGCTACTCTTCTGAGAGAAGGTATTTACAAGGTACATGCTGCCCAGGGAAGAAGTTGGGAAAACAAACCTTGCTGACATAATCTCTTGAGCCAAGCATGAAGAAGAAGGAAGGGGACTCCAAAATAATGGATTTTGAGGGCAGGAAGGTCAGTATTCTTATGAAAGAAAAAGTCACATTTAGATATGTTAAACAGGTTACATTAATCGGCAGTTGTTTCATTGTAATACATAAAGAATTATGTCAAAACTCAAATTGTTTGCTCACGTTAACAAGGAACAGCTTGAACACTTAATGTCATTAATTCTGAATTATACATTTCCCACATTTTAGCTTTTATGAAATGGACATGTATCTTACAATAGATGTAATCTCAAAATGGACCCTGATCAGGTACAAGGGATGATGTATTATTGCTTGAGTGTACTCTACCTTGATTGTTATTTCTGGCAGCATAATGGGAGAAAAGTAACCCTCAATGTCTCAATCATAAACTATCTAAGGGCTTAATATGACAGTATCTTAGTCCACTCAATCTGCTGTAACAAAAATACCATAGGCTGTGTGGCTTATAAACTACAGAAACTTATTTCTCAGAGTTCTGGAGGCTGCCAAGTCCATGATCAAGGCATGAACAGATTTGGTGTCTGGTGAAGAACACATTCCTGGCTCATAGATGGTCTCCTTCTTGCTGTGTCTTCACATGGTGGAAGAGGCAAGAGAGCTAAGGTATGTTTTCTAAGGGTACTAATTTTATTCATGAGGGTGCCACCCTCATGACCTACTCACCTCCCAAAGTCCCCACCTCCAAATACCACCACATTCAGGATTAGGCTTTAATATATGAATTGTGGGCAGACACACACATTCAGCTTTAGAATAAGGTCATAATTGTTACCTGAAACCCTTCATAGCCAGTATTCAGTTGGGATCAAGAAAGTACCATCATCAAAACTTGCAGGGTGTCAGAAACTTGAAAGAAAACCCCAAAGACAATGACTGGGACATAATTTAAGAGTGTCACCAGTTTTCTGGATGGCACAGACGTGGATAGTTCATATTTAGTTATTTCAGTCACTCAGTCATGTCCGACTCTTTGCTTCCCCATTGACTGCAGCATGCCAGGCTTCCCTGCCAATCACCAGCTCCCGGAGCCTGCTCAAACTCATGTCCATTGAGTCGGTGATGCCATCCATCACCTCATCCTCTGTCGTCCCCTTCTCCTCCCTTCAATCTTTCCCAGCATCAGGGTCTTTTCCAGTGAGTCAGTTCTTCAATCAGGTGGCCAAAGAATTGGAGTTTGAGCTTTAGCATCAATCCTTTCAATGAATATTCAGGACAGATTTCCTTTAGGGTGGACTGGTTTGATCTTCTTACAGTCCAAGGTGCTCTCAAGAGTCTTCTGAACAAACACCACAGTTCAAAAGCATCAATTCTTCAGCGCTCAGTTTTCTTTATAGTCCAACTCTCACATCCGTACAAGACTACTGGAAAAACCCTCGCTTTGACTAGATAGACCTTTGTCAGCAAAATAATATCTCTGCTTTTCAATATGCTGTCTAGGTTGGTCATAGCTTTTCTTCCAAGGAGCAAGCATCTCTTAATTTCATGGCTGCAGCCACCATCTGCAGGTGATTTTGGAGCCCAGAAAAATAAAGTCTGTCACTGTTTCCATTGTTTCCCCATCTATTTCCCATGAAGTGATGGGATCAGATGCCGTGATCTTAGTTTTCTGAAATGTTGAGCTTTAAGCCAACTTTTTCACTCTCCTCTTTCACTTTCATCAAGAGGCTCTTTAGTTCTTCTTCACTTTCTGCCATAAGGGTGGTGTCATCTGCATATCTGAGGTTATTGATATTTCTCCCAGCAATCTTGATTCCAGCTTGTGCTTCCTCCAGCCCAGCGTTTCTCATGATATACTCTGCATGTAAGTTAAATAAGCAGGGTGACAATATACAGCTTGAATCCCTGAAAATTATTTGAGTCTATGTGAACTATGTGTTCTTTTGTTTGAATATCTTGTATGAAATGTTAAATAGTGCATATTAAGAAAATGATCAAAAACTTGAGAAATATGGTAACAGAGAGGATAGTAAAAGGTGAAAGTGAAACAGAGTTTTCATTGATCTCTAGTCTTTCCCATTCTATTGTTTCCTCCATTTTATGACAAAACAGAGGTTATCTATGACTCTTTGTGGGAAGTGATCCAAAAGAGTAAGTTCTGGTGAAGAAGTGATGGTTCCTTTACCAATTCTTTTTTTATTCTATTTTCCTTTTTTATGAGTGCAAAAGAGACTGATATGAAAATAATTATATGTATATATAATAATTTGCATTTTTATGTGAACCATTTCTAAAGTCTTATTTGAATTTGTTACAATACTGCTTCTGCTTTATATTCTGTTGTTTTTTGCCCCAGGGCATGTGGGATCTTAGTGTCCTGATTAGGGATGGAACCCACATCCCTGCATTAGAAGTCAAGATGGACTGCCAGGGAAGTCGCAGCATATTATTTCAAAAAATATAAAATAAAAATTCTAGTTATAAGAAAGCATTGTTAGGTTAATTCACATTGTTGTACAGCAGAAATTAACACAATATTTTAAAGCAATTACAATTTAAAAAAACTCAGTTTAATTGGCTGATTTATTTATTTATTTATTTTAACATTTCTACAGCACTTTAAAAGTTCCAAAGAATTTCACATAAATCACTCTTGAGCCAGATTAGACTAAGGACAACAATTAAAGTTTTGGGAAATTTGAAAGTGCAGAGTGAGAAGGTTGAAACTTTGAGTCACAGAAAATAGAAAAGCTTCTTTTGGAATCTTATCTTTGCCAACGTGCAAGAAACAGCAGCCTGTGATGCAGGATGTGAAGGAGCAACAGAACCGTCTATGGGCCGGCCAAAAAGTTCATTCGATTTACAAAGTAAAGCTAAAAGATACATTTTTCATTTTCTGCAAGAACTTTGTTGAACAACGTCTTCAACGTTTTGTTCCACTACCTTCCGCCATTTTTCAGGCAACTTCATACTTCCATGTTCCCAAAACTTTTTTGAGAAAACAACTATTCTGGGTGCTTTTTAAAAGACTTCCAGAGAATTGAAATTTTGTCATAAAGAGAATTTTGTAAAGGCCTAAATAAATGGACACCGAGATGCAATGTCTGGTGAATACAGCAGATGAATCAGAACTTCCCAGCCAAGCTATAACAGCTTTCACCTGGTTATCAAAGAAACATGTGGTCTTGCGTTATCCTGTTGGAAGATGATGCATTTCCTGTTGACTAATTCCGGACACTTTTCCTTGAGCAGTATCTTCAGTTGGCCTAATTCAGAGCTGTACTTGTTGGAATTAATCATCTGGGTTCCTGGGAGGAGCTCATAATAGAGGATTCTTTCCTAACTCCACCATACACACATCACCTTTTTTTTATATATATATAATTTTTAAAAATCTATTTATTTTAGTTGGAGGCTAATTACTTTACATTATTGTAGTGGTTTTTGCCATACATTGATATGAGTCAACCATGAGTGTACATGTGTTCCCCACACTGAACCCGCCTCCCACCTCCCTCTCCATTCCATCTCTCTGGGTCATCCCAGTGCACCAGCCCTGAGCACTTGTCTCATGTATTGAATCTGGACTGGTGATCTGTTTCACATATAATAATATACATGTTTCAATGCTATTCTCTCAGATCATCCCCCCTCACCTTCTCCCACAGAGTCCAAAAGACTGTTCTATACATCTGTGTCTTTTTCTCTGTCTCGCATACAGGGTTATCTTTACCATTTTTCTAAATTCCATATATATGTGTTGGTATACTATATTGTTGCTTTTCCTTCTGGCTTACTTCACTCTGTATAATAGGCTCCAGTTTCGTCCACCTCATTAGAACTGATTCAAATGCATTCGTTTTAATGGCTGAGTAATATTCCATTGTGTATATATACCACAGCTTTCTTCAGTCTAACGCTCTCCCAACTGAGCTATTTTGGCTGCTTATACCACAGCTTTCTTATCCATTCATCTATTGATGGACATCTAGGTTGCTTCCATGTCCTGGCTATTATAAACAGTGCTGTGATGAACATTGGGATACACGTGGCTCTTTCCATTCTGGTTTCCTCAGTGTGTACGCCCAGCAGTGGGATTGCTGAGTCATATGGCAATTCTATTTGCAGTTTTTTAAGGAATCTCCACATTGTTCTCCATAGTGGCTGTACTATTTTGCATTCCCACCAACAGTGTAAGAGGGTTCCCTTTTCTCCACACCCTCTTCAGCATTTATTGATTGTAGACTTTTGGATAGCAGCCATTCTGACTGGTGTGAAATGGCACCTCATTGTGGTTTTCATTTGCATTTCTCTAATTACGGGTGATGTTGAGCATCTTTTCATGTGTTTATTAGCCATCTGTATGTCTTCTTTGGAGAAATGTCTATTTAGTTCTTTGGCGCATTTTTTGATTGGGTCGTTTATTTTTCTGGATTTGAGCTGCAGGAGTTGCTTGTATATTTTTAAGATTAATTCTTTGTCAGTTGCTTCATTTGTTATTATTTTCTCCCATTCTGAAGGCTGTCTTTTCACCTCGCTTGTAGTTTCCTTTGTTGTGCAAAAGCTTTTAAGTTTAATTAGGTCCCATTTGTTTATTTTTGCTTTTATTTCCAATATTCTTGGAGGTGGGTCATAAAGGATCCTGCTGTGATCTGTGAACCAGGGGGACATTTCAAAATTGATAATGTCTTTCATTTGATGAGATACTAATCTCCTTTATAGAAAAAAGCTAAAAGGACTCAGAGATAGATGACTGTACAAAAGGCAAAGATTCCAGTCTCAGATTATACTTCTACTCTGCTTTTTTTCTGAACTCAGGCTCATGTCTTACGTTCCCTCTAGCCTTTTCCTGGCACTCTGCTGCTAATGCTCAAAAGGAGTATCCACTTCATTAATTTCCAGCATTTCCAGCCCATAAACTTTTGAGTACAGGTCAAAGTACTGGACTTATGGCCACAAGCAACTTAAGTGCATGTTTTTCTCAATGATGGCATATGCCTCAAAAGGTTAGGCTTCATTTTCATGAATCTTAACCTAATGCAAAATAAACTTTGAATTTGTATTCCTTGAGTCTATCCAGCCTACCGGCTTTTTCTCTTAAAATCTCATTAATAAAGAAGAGTATGAGCCCATTTGTAAAGGATTTTTTAAAAAATTATTTATTCTTTAATTGAAGGATAATTGCTTCACAGAATTTTGTTGTTTTCTGCCAAATATCAATGTGAATCAGCCATAGGTATATGTATGTCCCCTTGTAAAGGTTTTTGATATGCAAAATTGTATACCTATGCAAACAAAAAGTGCACAATGTAAGAAACATTGTCAAATTTTCAGCTTTTAGCCAAAACATATTACATGACAATTCATTTTATATTTACTCTCCCTAGAGTGTCCCAGTAACTACTAGAACATTGGTTTTCAGATTCTTCTAATTTGCCTTTTATGGTCCAAATGAAATTATATCCATTGAGGCCAGTTCAAATGTGCTAATATGATGAAAAGAAACACAAATACTAATTCCAAAAGTGTTGGAAAGTAAAGTCTTTGTTGATATTTTCTGTGAGTATTTTTGATGTTGCTATAAAGCATATTATGTTAATAAACTATGTGCAGTCTAGTGGCTGAGTGAATAAGCTAAGAACCAGACTATCTGGGTATGAATGCCAACTCTACTACTGTTTAACTCATTTTAGCAAGGTACTTTTCAAAGTTCCAGACTATTCTTATGTGCAAGTCGGAGAATAATAAGATGATGTTACTATTTTATAGTGTTGCTGTGGGGATCAAGTTGAATTCGTACATGTAAGCCCCTTAGAATGGTACCTGTTACATAATTAATAATCAGTGAATGTTTATTACTGCTACTAATTTTAAAAAATCTCTTTTATATCTTGCTCTCTCTCATAGTGACAGTTATTTCTCAAATTTCTTTCCCTTGGGTCTTTCAAGTCTTTAGCTTGCTTCATTATGACACTTTCTTTCAGATCACTTGTTTTCTTATTTCTAAGTGTAGCTCTTTTCTTTCTTACATAAACCAACTTAGTTTTTGTAGGCACAACTCTCTACCCATTGTTTCAGATAGCCCAATAAAAGTCTAGAGCACAGTAAAATTTGGAGCATGTAAATATAGCGTCTTTCTAAGAAACAGAAGTGACTGGTACAGGAGTATCTGGTGGGGAGGAAGGAGACTTATACAGAAGACTTATAAAAAATATAGAAGACTATATTTTTTATTTTATAATGTGTCCATTTTGTGTGCATATTGTGTATATGTTCTTATGGGAATTTTAAAAACTCTATTTGTAAAAGTTGTATAAACATATAAAATAGAACATGAAGTAATTTAGTCTCTCAGCCAACAATGGAAATTATATGCTGACATTTATTTTTAACAATTAATGGAACGAAATTTAATGGGTCAAGTCTGGATTGGAAAGCAGGGTGTGTTATTGATTTCTCATTGAGCCTGCTAAAGCACTCTTTTTTCTTCTTGAGTGAAGTAGGGTAACACATTTAGAAGTGACCTACAGGTACATTTTGAAGGTTCATTGTCATAAAATTAATTTCTGTACTTTGAGAACATGACAAAAATATTCATATCTTTTGGTAATACATCATACCCTATATACAATGGCATGCTGGTTAATGCTTAACTGCTGCACCCTGACACCCATCCTCTCCCAACCCACAAAAGGAAGATTTTGGGAGAGATATTAGTAGGATATCATTATACATTATTTCCACCATAAACATTGTAAATACCTCAAGAGCATAGATAACAGGAAAATCCATTAAAGTGATGAGTTTAAGTATTTACTGCCTTTGACTTTGATGTAATTTATTTAATTTTAAATTTATGTGATTAAATATTTGATATTGGCTATGTTTAGTGACTAACTTTCAAACTTTCTGAAAAATGAAGAATTGATGCTTATAAGCATAATGAGCAGGCTTTAAGAATAGCACTTCCATATGTATACATGCTAATTGATGTTGCCCTTTATAACATAATAACATAGGTTAAAAATATTGGAACTTAACCTCCTGTCATATCCCTTCTTTCCTTCTTTCTTTAGGTTTTTGCAGATTTGCTGCAGACATCAAGAACTTAAATGGGCAGATATCAGTTTGGACAAATCCAATATAAAATAAAAAGTTCAAAAAAGGAATTGAAAAATTAAATATCTCTAGACCTGGAATGATTATTTTATCATAATTGACATTTCCTGGGTTACTATGTAACCTATAGCATTATTAAAAATAACTTCTTTCAAAAAAACCCAACTAAAGTCTTTGTCATGAATGTGACTTTGTAGATGCTTCTAAGACGTGTGTGTGTGTCTGCACAAAATAATTATTCAAGGATTCTTGTGAAAATTAATATTAAATTTATTAAAGTCAGAAATTCTAAAATTTAGTTCTTTGTTTACTTGTAACTCAATCTATTTAGTTCAGATTAGAAGAGCTTAATTATACTTTAAAGACATCTTTAATGATTGGTGCTGTTTATAACTTAAAGACTAGTAAATATTTTAAATCGTATTTTCATTTTACATAGTCAAACATACTTTTAAAGTAATTTGATTTTTTGACTGACCAGCATTCAAATGCTCAAGTAATACATTTACCTATTAAAATTATTAAAAGTTATTTGTAAGTTCCATTAAATGTCCAATATTTTTCATTATTATTTCATTTACGCTTCCGACTTAAATTATGAGTTGAAATCAATTATTCAGCAAGGCATATTAAATTGAAATCATAAAGCTGTTCCTCTAATAGGGCAAATTCCCTGGAACATTACAAATTATAGAAACTAAAAGCCCAGATTTCTTAGTGTGTGCATGCTAAGTCACTTCAGTCGTGTACAACTCTTTGTGACCCCATGGACTGCAGCCAGACAGTCTCCTGAGTCCATAGGATTCTCCAGACAAGAATACTGGAGTGGGCTGCTATGCCCTCCTTCAGGGGATCTTTCTGACCCAGGGATCTAACCTGTGTCTCTTATGTCCCGTGCATTAGCAGGTGGGTTCTTTATCACTGTGCCACTTGGGAAGCCCAGATATATTAGTACAAAGATATTGTCTCCTGAGAAATCTGTATGCGGGTCAAGAAGCGATAGTTAGAACCCTGTATAGAACAGCTGATTGGTTCAAGATTGAGAAAGGAGTATGGCAGGGCTGTCTGCTGTCACCCTGTTTGTTTAATCTGTATGTCGAGCACATCATCAGAAACGCCAGGCTGGATGAGTTACAAGCTTGAATCAAGATAGGCAGGAGAAACATCAACAACCTCACATATGCAGATGATATTACTCTAATGGGCAGAAGGTAGAGAGGAACTGAAGAGCCTCTTGAGGGTGAAGGAGGAGAGTGAAGAAGCCGGCTTACAACTAAATGTTAAAAAAACTAAGATCCTGGCATCCGACCCCATTACTTCACGGCAAATAGAAGGGGGAAAGGTGGAAGTAGTGACAGATTTCCTCTTCTTGAGCTCTAAAATGTCTGCAGATGGTGACTGCAGCCATGAAATCAGAAGATGATTGCTTCTCGGCAGGAAAGCGATGACAAACCTAGACAGCGTGTTGAAAAGCAGAGCCAACAAAGGTCTGTATAGTCAAGGCTACGGTCTTTTCAGTGGTCAGATACAATTGTGAGAGCTGGACCGAAGAGAAGGCAGAACACCAAAGAACTGACACCTTCAAACTGTGGTGGGGAAAAGACTCCTGAAAGTCTCTTGGACAGCAAGATCAAAGCAGTCAATCTTTAGGGAAATCAACCCTGAATACTCATTGGAAGGACTAATGCTGAAGCGCCAGTATTTTGGTCATCTGATGCGAACAGCCGACTCATTGGAAAAGTTACTGATGCTGGGAAAGATAGAGGGCAGAAGGAGAAGAGGGTGTCAGAAGATGAGATGGCTGGATGGCATCACCAATGCAATGGACATGAACTTGGGCAAACTTCAGGAGATGAAGAGGGACAGAGAGGCCTAACATGCTGCAGTCCATGGGGTCGCAAAGAGCTGGACAAAACTGGGTGACTGAACAACAACATTAACAGCACATGCTTGATTCTCTTAGGCCTTTTTATACTGAATTTTAAAACCTCCCTGGGTTTAAAGAATCTTGTTTGTTAAATAAACAAGTTTATCATGTCAAGCAATTTGGAGTATATCTGCTTAGCTGGTTATGATTACACAACGACCAGAAGCATTTGACAGAATATCCACTGGCCTCTTTTTTGTGACACTGATGGGACAACATACATATGTCCTATTTGTAATCTCTCATATTTTAAGCTCTAAACCTATAGCCCCCAAAAGTCTATTTTCCAGGGCTACTCATGAAAATCTGAAATTCCCACCCATAATGCTATATTATTTGATGTGTCTTTGCATTTCTTGGGCTCTTAATATGTAAATGGGGTAGTCCAGTGGTTAAGAATCTGCCTGCCAATGCAGGGGACAGGCGTTCCATCCTTGGTCTGGGAAGATCTGGCATGGGGTGGGGCAACTAAGCTGGTGCGCCACAACTACTCAGCCTCACAACTCCTGAGGTCGCATGCCCTAGAGCCTGGGCTCCACAAACGAAGCTCCCACAGTGAGAAGCCCATGCACCGCAGCTTGACAGCAGTCCCTGTCGCTGCAACCAGAGAAAGCCCGTGCGCAACAACGAAGACCTGGCACAACCATAAGTAAATAAATAATATTTAAGTGACTTCCTCTGCAAATTAAAAAGACCTTAAAAATTGGGGGGATCATGCACTCATTTCATATTCCTTTGATCTCTTTGGGGCCATACAACTTTTCAAATATAATAATGGTGTATGATTAAATGTTCAACGTATCCCACTCCAGTAATCTTGCCCGGAGAATTCCATAGAGAGAGGAGCCTGGCGGGCTACAGTCCACGGGGTTACAAAGAGTCAGGCATGACTGAACAACTCTCACTCGCTCATGGCTTTAACGAATTGGTCTTCCAAGATCTTTCGACTGCCAGAAAAGCATTCAAGCCTTCCCCTTAGTTCAAACAAGATCAGAGTGGTGGTTCTATGACTTTACCACCAAAAGAATGGAACAGAGGTATGGTGAAGAGAATGAACCAGTGCCGTCTAGTCAGTCCTCACCTTTTGGTTAATGTCTTCTTTATGAAGAAACTGCGCTTTCTGGGTGGCACTAGTGGTAAAGAACCCACCTGCCAATGCAGGAGATGGAAGTGACATGGGTTCGATCCCTGGATTGGAAAGCTCCCTGGAGGAGGGTATGGCAACCCACTCCAGTATTTATTGCCAGGAGAACCCCGTTGATAGAGGAACCTGGCAGGCTACAGTCCATAGGGTTGCACAGAGTCTGACCCGACTGAAACAACTTAGCACATGAAGAAATTATGCCTATGACATGAGCATATAAAGAGCCCTTGTAAAATTTTTAAACTTCTCTAATTATAAACACTGTCAAGTTGAACTATAACCTCCCTTAAACCCTTGGCCTCCTGGAACCCTTTGGAAAAAAGAGAAATCGGCACCATTGATTTCTCATGAAAATATATGCAACATAAACACAGTGGGTACATAGATCAAAGATATTGCAGCAGTAGCTTTAGTAACAGCATAATATGCCTTCAGGACAGGCTCCAAAACACCACCATGCATAGAGGGGAATGTGGGGTGTGAAAAAGAGGAGAGGCAAGTGAGGCAACAGTATAAATGTAGCATTATTTCAACCTCACCATCATATCTTTCTGTATTTTGATGGAAATGATTGGAAAATAGTATGTGTTTTGTTTTGAGTGCCTGTACCCTGCCTGTTACTGGAAAATTCACTACATACATCATAAATCAAATGACCATCATAAAATCTCAAAATATACTAATAAATCTTAAAAATGTTCTTCTTGAGATGAGACGTGGTACGTATTAGACAACTTTTCACAATATGAGGCAAGGAGGCATTGGGTGCAGTAGTAAATTTGTTCAAAAAAGTCACGTCAGAAGCTACCAGCCCACTGGATTTTTTGTTTTGTTTTTTTTTTCCTTTATCTAGATTTCAAGCAGTTGTACTTCGCTTTGTGGCTATCCTTACCTGCTACATAAGTTGCCCTATTTATTGATCAATGTCTTGAAAGTATTTTCCAACTATAATACGTGATTTTTCTCATGGGGACAGCTTGAATATCCTAAGACCATGTTTATATGCATAAATTGAAGTAGAAAATGGAGAATTTTAAGTCAAATGCTTTCAACCTTTGCTTGCAGCAAATCAGTCTTTGGATGTGAATGGTCATGGTTCCAATTATGGGTGTTCCCTGTAGCTCAGCTGGTAAAGAATCTGCCTGCAATGCAGGAGATGCTGGTTCGATTCCTGGATTGGGACGATCTGCTGGAGAATGGATGGGCTACCCACTCCAGGATTCTTGGGCTGCCTTGGCTCAAATGGTAGAGTCTGCCTGCATAGTGGGAAAGCTGGTTTTGAACCATGGGCTGGGAAGATCCCTTGGAGGAGGGCATGGCAACCCACTCCAGTATTCTTGCCTGGAGAATCCCCATGGAGAGAGGAGCCTGGGAAATAGTTTCCCTTGGAATAAGTTTTAAAAATACTCCTCAGTAACAATTAGCTTTGAAGGACATGCAACTTTTTTTTTAAACCAGTCTTTTTACTTTATAGTTTTTTTTTTTTTGTTGTTGTTGTTAATATCTGTGTTAACATCCACCTAACAGAAACAGAAGATATTAAGAAGAGGTGGCAAGAATACACTGAAGAACTGTACAAAAAAGATTTTCACAACACAGATAATCACGATGGTGTGATCACTCACCTAGAGCCAGACATCCTAGAATGTGAAGTCAAGTGGGCCTTAGGAAGCATCACTACGAGCAAAGCTAGTGGAGGTGATGGAATCCAGTTGAGCTATTTCAAATTCTGAAGATGATGCTGTGAAAGTGCTACACTCAATATTTGGAAAACTCAGCAGAGGCTACAGGACTGGAAAAGATCAGTTTTCATTCCAATCCCAAAGAAAGGCAATGCCAGAGAATGTTCAAACTACCGCACAATTGCATTCATCTCACATGCTAGTAAAGTAATGTTTAAAATTCTCCAAGCCAGGCTTCAGCAATATGTGACCCATGAACTTCCAGATGTTCAAGCTGGTTTCAGAAGAGGCAGAGGAACCAGAGATCAAATTGCCAACATCCGATAGATCATCAAAAAAGCAAAAGAGTTCCAGAAAAACATCTATTTCTGCTTTATTGACTATGCCAAAGCCTTTGACTATGTGGATCACAATAAACTGTGGAAAATTCTGAAAGAGATGGGCATACCAGACCATCTGACCTGCCTCTTGAAAAACCTGTATGCAGGTCAGGAAGCAACAGTTAGAACTGGACATAGAATAACAGACTGGTTCCAAATAGGAAAAGGAGTACGTCAAGGCTGTATATTGTCACCCTGCTTATTTAACTTATATGCAGAGTACATCATGGGAAATGCTGGGCTGGAGGAAGCACAAGCTGGAATCAAGATTGCTGGGAGAAATATCAATAACTTCAGATATGTAGATGACACCACCCTTCTGGCAGAAAGTGAAGAAGAACTAAAGAGCCTCTTGATGAAAGTGACAGAGGAGAGTGAAAAAAAGTTGGCTTAAAGCTCAACATTCAGAAAACTAAGATCATGGCATCCAGTCCTATCACTTCATGGCAGATAGATGGGGAAACAGTGGAAACAGTGGCTGGCTTTATTTTTCTGGGCTCCAAAATCACTGCAGATGGTGATTGCAGCCAGGAAATTAAAAGATGCTTACTCATTGGAAGGAAAGTTATGACCAACCTAGACAGCATATTAAAAAGTAGAGACAGTACTTTGCCAACAAACGTTCATCTAGTCAAGGCTATGGTTTTTCTAGTAGTCATGTATGGATATGAGAATTGGATGATGAAGAAAGCTGAGTGCCGAAGAATTGATGCTTTTGAACTGTGGTGTTGGAGAAGACTCTTGAGAGTCCCTTGGACTGCAAGAAGATCCAAGCAGTCCATCCTAAAGGAGATCAGTCCTGGGTGTTCATTGGAAGGACCGATGTTGAAGCTGAAACTCCAATACTTTGGCCACCTCATGCGAAGGGCTGACTCATTGGAAAAGACCCTGATGCTGGGAAAGATTGAGGGCAAGAGGAGAAGGGGACGACAGAAGATGCGGTGGCTGGATGGTATCATCAACTCGATGGACATGGGTTTGGGTGGACTCCGGGAGTTGATGATGGACAGGGAGGCCTGGCGTGCTGCGATTCATGGGGTTGTAAAGTCAGACATGACTGAGTGACTGAACTGAACTGAACTCATCTGATAGATTGAGCACAGCTGCAGGTATTAGCTCAGGAAAGAGGATGTGGATCTAGACTAGAATATGTTTCCTCGTACAAAGAAAGTGAAATGCTTAGTGAGCTTGAGTCCATTACTCATGTCTAATTCAAGCCACCAAGAGATCTCATTGATGGATTTGAAACAGATGCAGAGCTTAAGACAAATGCAGGAACAAAAAATAAATACAGGAATATGTGTGTGCGTGTGTAAATTGTTAGGTTTTACATTGATAAAAGTCAGGTGAAACTCTTAACATAAAAATTACTTTGATGTTTCTTTGAAAATCATATTAATTCTCTTTCCTTTGGCAAGCAAATATTTTTTTCTGGGTAGTCTCTCCTCTTCTTTTTTTCACTATACATTTTTCTAAGCCAGTGCCACTCCAAACGAGTATTGTCCATTTATTTAAGAGTTCAATCAATGAATGTATTTATACTGATTTATATTGATGGGCTTCCCTGGTGGCTCAATAGTAAAGAATCTGCCTGCAATGCAGGAAAAGCAGATTCGATGCCTGAGTCAGGAAAATCCCCTGGAGAAGGAGCTGGCAACTCACTCGAGTATCCTTGCCTGGGAAATCCCATGGACAGAGGATCCTGGAGTGCTACAGTCTATTGGGTCACAAATAAGTTAGATCAGGACTAGGGACACAACAACAACACATTTCTTGTAGAGAAAAGAGACAGCAAACAACAAAAAAATTTATATTGATACTTATTCATAATGCAGATCATTGTTTCCCTAGTGATCTCCTGGGCTGTGTGTTCAATGTTCTATATAGCCTTTCTAAGGATCACAAAATTATTTGAGAAATTTGGTAATGGTAAGAGATCTGCATTATCAAAGTGAAGAATTGAGCAAATGGTAACAATAACTGTGACAATTAGGGATAGAAAAAGAAAGGGAGGAGTATATTTTCCTCTAATTCAGATTCCAGGCAAGAAGAATAGTCATTTATAGAACTCTCTGGAAAATTACTGTTGCATTTTAATTCATTCATATAGTATAAGCTTCAACCTCATTGATAGTTCATACTACATGTATACTTATAAATTATGATCAAATCAATAAGTACATATTTCAGTAAAAGTGACTCTTTGTGCTAGAAAGCTTTGTATACTGTAGTTTTCATCTTTTTTTTAAATCAACTTTTCTTTTTGGTTATCACTGAATCCAGTTGTCTGCTGTGGTTTGAATTCAGGCAGTGCATGCTTAACCGTGTGTTCCTACTCAAGTGTGAAATTAACGCTGCTGGGTTTCTTGTGTGGCCTCTGACTCACTTCCCACAATTCGAGGAGGTGTCAGAATTATGGCTTCTATTAACATTTCTCAGTGAGGGATTTGTGCACCAATCAGCTTTGCTCCCAGAGAAAATCAGCAGAAATACAACAATAGTATTTGTTGCCCTTTATTTCAAAACTAGGATGACACACTGGTCTCACCCTGTCAAACCACTTCAAACCACCCACTGATCAGAACGTGTCCAACTTGATAGCCCTGAGCATCTGTTGTGATTGTGGCTAAAGTGGTCAAGAGCTCGAAAAACAAAATAGAGTCCCTGAAAGATACTCCACTAGGATGAAAATCACAGCCTCAACCTCCAGAGAAAACGTTTTCCATTTCCCAAGAAGCACACGCTAACGTGGGGCTTACTGTGACTCATTTACTTCACAGGGAAAGTTCCCTCGTGGATTCAACCCCGAAGGCAGGTCTGTGACATTGACGGTAAATGCATTAGAGCAAATCATAAATATCCTTTTGTCCCTCAGAAATATAGCCTTTTATTTAAGTATCAGAGATTTTAATATAAGAGATATCTAAAGTCTGATGAAGGGTTACAGTGACTGAGTAAAATGATCACAAGAGTGAGGAATAACAAAATTTTTGTGCATAGGACTTGTTTTACTTGAAAAAAAAGATCCTCTCATCTATGGTAGCCTTTGAAGTAGCAAAAATACAGCTCAACAATCTACTTACCACACTGTAGCAGGTTTATACTGTTGTTTTTGTTTTAGCTTATGTTTCCCCCGTGAGCGCAATTTCAGTAGGTTTTACTCTTAAATCAGTTCAATCCAGAGCTCTTCCTCCTGTGACAGGGAAGCGTTTTGATTGAGGAGCTCTTTCAACCTTGAAAGGGTCAGTTAAATTTTACCCCAGCCAATGGCTTTATTGTCAGTATTGCCTTGAACTGTGTTTCAAATAATGGTGCTTCTGCTCTACTTCTAAATCTAGTACTTTTTAGTGTGTGTAGCTTTTGCTTCTCCTAAGAGTAAGGGTGCTGGAGGCATTTTTTAAGAGTAATCTTATTCTTTTTTGGCATGAGAAAAAATAAATACATAAATACAAAGCAAACTTTAAACATAGTTAGTAATATTTTCACCCTATGAGAGAAGACGTTTCAGTTCTTTATGACAAAAAATTTTGTTGGGAAAAAAACTTGATGCTTCAATTTTTAAAGATTTTTTTTTGATATGAACATTTTTTAAAAATTTGAAGTATTGATTTTATTACAGTGCAGCTTCTGTATTATGTTTTTGGTTTTTTGCCCTAGAGGCATGTGGGATCTTAGTTCCCTGACCAGGGATCAAACCTGTACCCCCTGCCTTGGAAGGCAAAGTCTTAACCACTGAACTGCCAGGAAGTCCCTTCATTTTAATGTCTACACAGAGTTCAGTTGTCTTAGGGTACCAATGCTTTGTAATCAATAAAGGGGATATTTTATCTAAGATATCCATTTTAAATGAAATTTATTAATATACTCTCTGGTTTCTAAATGGGCATTTCATTGCATATGTTAATACTTCTAATAGAGGCATAAAATCCCTCCTTTATCTCCCCAAATTTCTCGTGAATGCAATCCCCTGAAATTCCACCACTGAAGGCTTTATTTCTGCCTTTGATGTTTTCAATGTCACCATAATTTTCCAAATCTTTGTCGAAAAGAAAAGTTCTCAGGGAAAGGTAATAGTTTTAAAGTCATCAGTCATTCTTCCCTGTGTCAGAATTAACTTTGGTTCCCTTCCTGAGATTTGATGTCAATTGAGGAAGGAAAATCATGTGTAGTGGGGAGTGGAAAAGACAGAGGATGTGACTTAGGGCACAGAAGATGAACATTTCATGGATAATTTTAACTGACTGCAGCCAGGAATGTTAACGCTTTTTGCAGGATTGGCATATAACTTGAACGTTTATTTGGAAGAAAGCTTTCCTTGTGCCCTGGTTGCAGACTAGGTTTTGGATTTGGAGTTAGATCACATGGTGTTTCTGAAAAGTTGTGTTACTGACAGTAAAACAGAAACTTGAAATTATTAATCCCTTACATTATTTCCCCGTTGAATATTGGAAGACCCCATGAAGATTATGTCCTGCTTAGTGTAGCTGACCTTAGTTGGAAAGGCCTTGGGGATCTGCCAAGTGCAGGAACAGAATAAGTTGAAGGAAATTTCATGACGTTTCTGACTGTTGGTGGTACTTGTGTATCTTCTCTATCTTTCTATGTCTCTTTTCCTCTCCAGATGATCTCATACATTTTCATTCCTTTAAATACTATGTTGTGCTGATAATTTCCAAATTAATATCTCAGCCAAGATGTGTCCTTTGATCTTCAAACTCACATATACAGACATGTCTGCTAATAAGCATTTCCACACGAGCATAACTGAGCATGGACCCCTGATTCCTGCGTCCACCCAACCGTGGTCATCTCTTGTTTTTGTGGTGAAGGGAAGACCAAATTGGTTTACCCTAAGTTCACTCATTTCTTCCAAGGGTCAATCCTGGTTCCTCACTTTCCTCACCCCTATCTCCACCATCTAATCCTTCAGCAACTGCTCTTCAATCAGAGCCCAACTTTTTCCTGTCATTACCATAATTGCCCCAAATGAGGCTGCCATCACCTTGCATCAGAGATGCTTCTATTGCCTTTAACTAGCTTTCCCACTTCCACTCTGGTTTCCCTTAAAATCTAATCTTCACCTGGCAACCAGAAAAGTGTTCTGTTTTTTCTTTTTTTTTAAGTTAAATTAGATCATGACTTTGGTCATACTTGGAATAGGTGTGAAACTCTCTCATTGCACTTTGAATAAGATTTTTATCTTGGGTTTCAAGGCTCTGCATTATCTGGCCACTGCCTTTTCCTCTAACTTCATCTTCTGCCAACCCCCTCTTGTGAACTCCACTGGCATCACTAGGTTTTATTTCCAGTTTCTTAGACGTTCTGTTTTCCCTTTCAACCAAACTTTAAGAAATGTTTAGAAACAGTTAAACCAAAACTATCTCCTTTAATAGTTAATATAATTCTTTTTCTTTTTTCTTCTTCATAAGGAGAACATTCAGTATTATAAAAATTCATCATTACTTCACATTGTCTCTTTGATTATTCTGATATTAATCTGCAAGGGAACCAGCCAGAAAGTGTTCATGTTGATCAAACCTTGCATCCAAATTCAACAGGCCAGTGGTTATTAAAAACTAGTGGAAGCTTAATTGCATAGCAACCTCACTCCAACAAAAACCAAACACACAAAAAAAAACAAGGCAGAAAAAACCCACAGAATTAAATTCTAAGCATTTGAATCCTGCAGTATCAAAATAATAAGAAAAGATGATGACTGTTTTCTTTAACTCTATCCAGGTAGAAACAAAACTTTTCTGATCACTGACAAGAAATTAATGGCTAGTATCTTGTATCTAATCAGTTTAATGTTGTTTATTTAGTCAGACAGCAAACATATATAAAAACATAGAAAAGTTTCCAAAGTTGTATAAGAATGGTGACATCAATTCTCATAGTAGTTTATTGCCTCAAATATATTGCTATTTCAATTTTCAGTTGGAATGTTTGGCAGAACTAGCAACCACTGGCCCACATGACTGGAACTCATAGGAGAGGGCAATGACTTAGAGAGGTGTGAAAAATAAATTTTATAATTTATAAAAACAAAACATTATCAACAAAAACTTCACTGAACAAACCCAGGTTCTTGCCACCAAAGAATGTATGTTCTTGTAAATGAGTGACTGGAATTATCTTCTTTCATTGTTGTTGTTTAGCTGCTAAGTTGTGTCAGACTCTTGCCCCCGATGGACTGTAGCCTGCCAGGCTCCTCTGTCCGTGGGATTTCCCAGGCAAGACTGTCGGATTGGATTGCCATTTTCTTATCCAGAGGATCTTCGTGACTCAGGGATTAAACCTATGTCTTCTGCCTTGGCAGGCAGATTCTTTACCCCTGAACCACCAAGGAATAGACTCTTAATAAAAAAAGGAATAGCATAGGCAGCCATAAACATAGTCACATCTCTGTTTTGAAAATTTTCTGCTTTATGTGTTTTGTTGTGCAAGAAGAGGAGAAGGGGACAATAGAGGATGTGATGGTTGAATGGCATGACTCAATGGACATGAGTTTGAGCAAACTCCAGGAGATGGTGAAGAATAGGGAAGACTGAGGGCTGCAGTCCAAGGGGTCGTAAGGAGTCAGACACGACTTAGCAACTGAACAACAACAACAAAGCAATCTCTCCTTCTTTTCTTTGTTTCTTAAAGGTTAGTGTGATTCCAACCAAATATAGTCCAGTCTTTATCCAAGAGTACGCTCATCATTTTTATAGAATTACTTGAATTACAATTGATTGCTCTGTGTTGAATACAATAGCATTTTGATAAAACTACAGTATCAGTATAAAAAGTATTTGGAACAAGGGAACTTGAAAGAGAATTTATTTCTTTCAAAATTTTATCATTTTGAAATTAATTCAGCCTAATGCAATTAGATTATTGTCTTAAAATGATTATTGAGATAATTCATCAGCTTAATGAAGACAATTGAGAAATTTCACAAATAATCAGGTAGGATGCTGAGACTTGAAGCCACAAAGTTACAGTGAATGATTTGAGTAATAGCATTTTATTTTATAAAATAGGTATCAATATCATCGATTCGAGTTACAGCATTTTATTATGTAGAATAGGTGTCAATATCATTGATTTGAGTTATAGTGTTTTATGTAAAACAGGCATTAATATCATTATTACTTCACTTTCTGGATACTTTATAAGCTTGTCCTAATAGAATTTAGTTTCATGAAGGGCATGGTAAAACAAGTAGTATTCTTTGTTACAATACAACTAATCTTTGTAACAGCTGTGCCTCTACCATCCTCAGCTGCTCCAGTTACAACAATCAGCCTTTTCACAGCCTGACACCTGTCTCTTATTATATTTGAGAATAATTGTTAATTTCTTAAAAATCCCATCCCTCTTAGTGCCCTTGTGTTGCTTTATTTCTCTGATGCACATTTACATGGTCTATTATATTAATTCTCTCATTTAATCTCGAGAACTTAAAAATTATTAGGAAGTTAATTGTGCAGGGATCAGAGGTTTTTCTCACTTACAGCGTAACTCTGTTAAATGACACAGTTTGTTCCAGCTTCTTGCTGACACTGCAAGGGATTGTCTAGAACGAAGAGTTCAATTACTTTCACAGTGCTAATCATATATCATTATGTACAGGCATGAATCCTTAATTCCCAAGCCAGCGCCCGGAGCAGCGTGGCGGCAATAAAGGACACAGCCCAAATTCGTCTGTCCACTGCAGCAAGCAGGGCATAACTGAAGAATAAAATAATTGTGTCTCCTTGGCTATGCTCTTTATTCATTTGAATATTTGATGCCCACAATGAATCATGTTCCATTAATTTTTATTCATCCACACAAGATTTTTGTCAGAATTGATGTAAGATGCATCGTTCAAGGCCACTTTTTTTTGGAGAACTTTTTCCTGCACAATTCAGGAAACGCTTGCTTTCTGGTCTTTGTAACTTTTTCAAGATACAAATAAAAAGGCAGGAAATAACTGACTTTGGAGTCTCACAGGTAAAGAATTCCTCAGTGTTAAAAAAAAGCCTGATTGTTCCTTCTTGCCACACATCTTAGACCCAGAGGTTAATGTGTAACCCGGACCATTCCCTTGTTCAGCTATCCCAAGGTCAAGGAAGAAACAGAATCCGAGAGACTATTTTGTTTGTTTCAGGGGCAGGAAAATGACTTATGAAATCTCAGGGCAGGGTGTAACCTCATTAAGTTAAATGTAAAAATAACTCACCAATCACAAGTTATGAAACAGGAAATCAACGCCCCTATTGTATAACAAAGGCACGCTTACATTTTTGGCATTAAAAAGCTGTTACCATTTTCTTTTCTCTCCCTCCCCTTCTCCTGCTATCCTCTCTGTTTGCCTGGGCAGGAAACTTGGCTACCTCTGCTCACGTTGTCTGCTGCCCTTTTGTTCTATCTTCTGCCTGGCCAGTGGTGGGAGGTGGCTGAAAAATTTCCCCTGTTAGTTGGATGAGAAACTTCCATATCTGGGAGAGTTATAATCAGATTGCCTTTTGGAAGAGAAACATGGACAATGAGTGCAGTCCTTGCTGTTAAACATTTTTTTTCTTGCTAAGCTGCTCAGGATCTTACTACCTATTTTTTTTAACCTGATGTTTTGTAGACTAAACGTAACTGTAAGAACTTTAGAGATGTTCTGATTGCAAGCACATCATTTTATTTACAGAAAATAACTCCAAAAGGAGTTTTCTATTGTAATCACTTCAGTCAAGTAACAAGGCTGGCAAGTTGTAAGTTTGAAATTGTTCCATTATTTTTACTTGCTTGATTTCCCCCCAAATTGATTTTCCCCTTTCTTTCTCTTCCTCCCTCCCTCCCATCTTCTTTTGTTCTTTCTGTCCCTTTGGTAAAACAGCCACTCTTGTGCTCTATTGTATTTCATGTATCTGGCTCCTACACCTGGACTTTAGCCAATATTCAGCTAATATTTCTTCTGTGTATCTTTTATAAATCACCTGTAAATATAGCTCAATATTATGTTACCTATATTTAAAATGTTTTCTATTTTCCATAAGTTGAACCTAAGATGTCAGAGTGCTTTTCTGTTTTCCAGGTTTTCCATAGCATAATGTTGAAACTAAACATGTACTCTGCTTCATATAGCAGAAGGAAATGGCAATCCACTCCAGTATTCTTGCCTGGAGAATTCCACGGACAGAGGAGCAGGGCAGGCTACAGTCCATGGTGTCACAACGTCAGACAAGACTGAGTGACTAACACACACACACACTGCTTCATATAACTGGGAACTAGTATTTTTTTTGCATACACAAGCATTTCTATAGGTACAGCAGATTCTTTGTGGGGTTAATTGGTAATCTGTTGCCTTTATCTGTTATATATATACTTTGGTGACTGAGAGACACAGTTTACCAAAGTATCACTGTATTACTTTGTAAATATTTAATAACCTGACAGTTCCTCCAGGTTATGATAATCAGAGTACATGACCCAATCAGGCTGAATGCAGTGAAATGGGGAACAGCCTGGGACTGGCAGGTTGGCAACTGTAATTAATCATTAATTGACTTTTGTATTCTGGGGATGGGTGAAAGCTGTGATACTTATTAACCTTGGTTACAATTTAAATGGCCTAGAGATCTTTTAAATAACAAATACCAGTGTCAGACTAAGGAAGTCTGAGGTGGGACCTGGGTACCTGTATTTTAAAAAGCATCCTAAGTGATTCTGATGCAAGTGAAGCTGAGAATCCTCATGTCTGAATCACTTAATAACATCAAGGAAAATACAAAACTGCTTGGGATCACTTTGACCAGGCCATCAACTATTGATCCTACATACTTCTAATCCTCTTACTGCTGTTTATTTGCTTTCACCCTTTCCTATTTATGAACATATAAAAGTTTGGTTGGATTTATAATCCCACCAAATCAATATTTGCTTTGTGTATATTAGCTAGAGTCTGGCTAACCTCTTGACATCAGTCTCTATTTCAGAACGTATTTCAAATTAGCTTTCTTAAATAGTTCATGATCTCATCTGAAAAATTGTCATTCTGAAGTTTACTTTGAAAAATTTATCTGCTTTTTAATGTATTTTTTAAGTCACTGAATTCCATGGTTTTACACTTTGAACTAATCCTTTTTCATTTTTCCAAAAGTCACTGCCTTAAAGACTCAGATATCTGTTTAATGCTAATACAATAGACTTTTTAAATAAACATTATGTTCAATTTATAATTTTATGGACTGATTATTAATGGCATTCATGTATATTATTGGGTCTGTTCCAATTTCATTTCTTTCTGATTTTTAAATAAAATCCTGTCATATATAAAACTGTCAAATTTTGTTAACTTTGAAATTTTTAATGTAAATATAGTCAGAAACCAGAACATACTCTCTTAATTCATATGTCTTGTTTATTAAGAACATAGTCATATTATATATAATCATTTTTCTTTTTCTTTCCTAATCCTCAGGAATGTTTTTCTTTATCTTTGTGGGGCAATCTCCCATCCTTTTTGCTTTCTAGATTTTTTTTTTTTCATCCGTTGTAATTTATGAATGGCCAGTGGTTGGCACGTGTACCATATATTGATTAGTTCTTGCTGCAGGACAGAATTACCCAGAAGCTCCATGGCTTAAAACAACAATCGTTTGTAACTGTTCTTGTCTCTGTGAAGGCTGGCAGAAGTCTAGCTGATGTAGGTTGGGCTCAGCTTTGTGACTTTGGTTCTCTATGCAGTTTTATGGGATGCCTGGGGAGCTCTGTTCAGACTGTGAGGACAAGGATGGTTTCCTATCATATATCTCTCATCCTTCTCATGTGACCACAGCACCACTTGAGGTAGGTTTGCATGAAAATGATACAGAGCAAGTGGACACAGGAGGACATGATGGTCTTGACTCAGAAGTCTACTCTGTCCTTCCTCAGGTCATGCAAAAGTATGGATACAGAAAGAGGGTTGGAATTGGGACAATAAGTCAGTCTATGACATGGTAACACTCTTTATTCTTGTGCTCCTCGGTGATGTCGTTTACCTGTTAAATCTCTGTTTCCAATAGAACTAAGGTTGGTCTCAGAATTGTTCTCGTCAGTGTTCTATGAAATGATGCAAAATTGATTCCCTGTTAGAGTAGTGACCATTTTCTCTTCCCTATCTAGTGTTTACTTTCTTCATGTTGATTATTTCTTTCTCCTTTATATTATTAGAACATTAAAATTTGGTCTAGATTGAGTGAATATTATAAAACATTAGTTACTCAATATATTTTTATTTAACCAATGGTTAACTTTTGCCTCTTATTAGGACAAGATCACAGGGAGGGATGATGCTTCTTTTAAGGTAATGTGTCACCATTGACTTTCGTTTCCAAAGGAATGTGAGCAGAAGAGATCCTTGTTTCTTCCAGAATAAATCCTTTAATTTTGAGAATTTTCAGTGCTTTTACCCTTGCCTTATAGTCATGGAAGCATACATTGAACTGGAGGTGTGATCCTGGGCTATTATGTAGAAAACAGATCCCCTGAAGCATCAGCCAGACTAATCACCAATTTGCTTATATGAGGAATAGAACTTTTTTTAAGCCACTGAGATTTGAGGACTTTCTGTTACCCCAAAACTTAACCTACCACGGATAAACTGTGTTTTCCCAACACTGAAGCCTAAGGTAAAGACATATGTACTCACTGTAGCCAGTTCACAGTTTCAGACAAACAAGTATAATCATAGAGATCTAGGAAAGGAAGTGCTCAGCAGACAAATGTGAGTGATTTTCAATATTTCTTAGATATTTTTCTTATCACTGGTCACAATTCAAACTGATGGCTTTTGGAAGAGTTCTCATGCTGATCACTACCTCTAGCCAAATAGCAGAAAAAATAGACTAAGAAAAAGAGAGACTTAAAAACACCAAGCAAAATGGGCATCCTTAGCAAAATTTCCTTTTTGGCTGTCGCTCACACCTGACTGAACTGACATTCGAATATGGAGGTATTGATTGGGATGGTATCTTTGAAGAAGTTCTCTATTCACTCTTTGTTTTACATCAGGCAAATCTTGGACTGAAATTTATGATGTGGCTCTTACAACTCTGCATCGATTTATCTCTTGTCTGCCTACAAAACTGATATTTGACACTTATTTTGATATCTTGGAAAGTACAAATTTGAGACTTCAATATATCAATACTTGTGAGACAAAGTAATTTTTGGGGGGATGGCATTTGGCAGAAAAGTGTCCTTCAGTTGAGTCTGACCTTTTGCAACCTTATGGACTGTAGCCCACCAGGCTCCTCTGTTCATGGGACTACCCAAGCAAGAATACAGGCGTGGGTTGCCATTTCCTTCTCCAGGGGATCTTCCTGATCCAAGGATTGAACTCGTGTCTCTTAGGTCTCCTGCATTGGCAGGTGGGTTCTTCACCACTAGTATTACCTGGGAAGCCCCCAGAGAAGTGTCCTAATTCATTCAAAATATTTAGGAACATTCTTAATTTAAGAATGTTCAGGAATATTGCTTGATTCATAGAGACCCCACCAGTCCCTAGAGAAAGAATTTAAAGTGTATACAATTGGGACTCAGATATACAGAAATAGATTTATAGACTGACAGACCTGGGGATAAGGATTCCTAATGGAGAGTCACTGGTGAATGAGAAAGCAATCTTGTAGTCTAGACCAGAATGAACAGGTATGGATGGATGTTAAGGATGGTGGAAGTTCTAGGTATAGAATGAAGCTGTGCATAATACTCTCAATCCCATAAGTTTATCAGTGCTTAGGGGCTTTGAGAAGGGCTTCCCTGGTCGCTCAGCTGGTAAAGAATCTGCCTGTAATGCAGGAGACCCTGGTTCGATTTCTGGGTCAGGAAGATCTGCTGGTGAAGGGATAGGCTACCCACTCCAGTATTCTTGGGCTTCCCTGGTGGCTCATACTATAAAGAATCTGCCTGCAATGCAGGACACCTGGGTTCAACCTTTGGGTTTTGAATAACCTCTGGAGAAGGGAATGGCTACCCATTCCAGTATTCTAGCTTGGAGAATACCATGGACAGAGAAGCCTGGCAGGCTACAGTCCGTGGGGTAGCAAAGAGTCGGACACCACGGACTGACTTTCACTTTCACTTTATGGGCTTTGAGAACAAAAAGGCTGGGATAAAAACAAAAGCCTACGGAACTGGAGGCATGCTTTTCCTGTGACCAACCACCACCAGTACCCCTCAGAGACCTGAAGGTAAGATGTGGGAATCACTCCCTTATTTCCTATAACAGAAAAAAATTTCCAGAAATGCGATGATCAGCAGCAGCCTTAATGTGGAACAAAGAACTATCCCAGTTTATCGACAGCAAGAACTGAGAACTCTCAAAGTGCAGAGCAACTGGTGGAAACTCTGATCATCTGTGAGACACATGCCTCATGTCAGGACTCCCCATAGGAAAGAGACTGTACCTAGGAGTCACAAGAATCGTTTAAAATTGGGGAGCATAGAATATGACTGGAACTATTTCTGGAAGGTGCTTAAATCTGCAATATATATCTCAATCTTATATGATATACATCTTCCATTTCAGTCCAAGATTAGCTTAATTATAAAAGGTTGAATAGACAGCTTCTTTAAACATCCCTTCCTAATCAATACCTCCGTATTCAAACCTCAGTGCAAACATTTTAGTGAAATATACATATGTACACAAAGCGGACTAAAGGTGAATGTAGAATTCAAAGAACTTCCACAAAATTAACACATGGTAATCCCATAACCTAGGTCAAGAAATAGAATATGACCAGCATCACAGAGCCTCCTCATTCACCCTTCCAGTCAATATATATTCAAGACTGACATAGCTTAGTGCTGTTGGACCCTGAACTTGATATACCTGGAATCACACAGTAGACATTTTTTGAATCTGGTTTCTTTGACTCAACATGTTATGTCTGAGATTTACTCCGGTTGCATGTAATTTTAATGTGTTACTTTCTTCTTGCCCTGTAGTAATTCACAGCATGAATGTAATGCAGTGTGTTTCTTCATTCTACTGATGATGGATTTTTTTTTCTCCCCAGCTTGACTTTACTGGGAATAGTGCTAATGTGAACATTCTAGCATAAGTGTTTTGATGAGCATTGGTACACATTTCTGTTCTTTGTATAACTAGGAATAAAATTACAGGGTCATATGAGGATGCATATATGTAGGTTATTCTACTGAACAGTTTTCCACACTGGTTGTATCAACTTACATTTCCATTGGTAGTATATAAAAGTTACACTTGTTCCAAGTCATTGCTAACACAATACCATCTTTTATTTTTTTATTTTAGCCATTCCTATGTAATTGTAATAAACTCTCATTGTGGTTTTCAACTGCATTTTTCTGATGGCTAGGGATGTTGAGCACTTTTTCATACATGATTAGAAATTTTGATATATTTTAAAAATTAAATGTCTAATTTTTCTGATGGCTTTTTCCCTGTTTTTTTTATTTGTTTGTTGTTGTTGTTGTTATTGTTTAGTCACTAAGTTGTGTCCAACTGTTTGCGACCCCCTGCCAGGCTCCTCTGTCCATAGGATTCTCCAAGCAAGAATACTGAAGTGGGTTGCCATTTCCTTCTTCAGGGGAACTTTCCGATCTAAGGATGGAACCCAGTCTTCTGCATTGGCAAGTGGATTCTTTATCATGTAAGTCTGTCTTTTTCTCATTGATATGTCTTTGGTAATTATTTGTTATGTTAGAACATATTCTGAATTATTTCAATATTTAAAGTTTGTTGTCTTTCAATATGGCCCAAATTATGATCAATTTTGGTAAATAGCCCATAAGTATTTGAAACAAATGTTAATTGTATCACTCTATCAGTCCTTTGTGGGAGCACTGTAGCATGAATACCTCAATTCTAGATTTGATTTCTGTCTAAGCTGGATTTTTGGAGCATGGAGATTAGTAAAAATATGGCATATATTTAGCAATAGAGTTGATATTTATAAAGTTACTTTCAGAAATAAGAACAAAATTAAGAAACTCTCCATATAACCGTGAAATGTGAAATATTTTAAATTTTTTGTTTTTTCTCACTTTTTATGGTAAAATTTTACGGTGCCTTATGCAGCACTGTGTGTATATTCCAGCCTGTTGATGCCATGTGCCTATCATTTTTAGCAGAAATAAAATTTACTTTGTTGTAATAGAGTGAGTTCATTAAGACCATAAGTGCAAAAGAACAATTATTTTTGCAGTTTTCTTAATGTTGTTTTGCTAACTTTCTTATTTAGACACTTTGAACTTGCACAATTTCTGCCAAGGGTAACCTGTTCTCGAGCTTTGATACTTTGTCTTCATTATCCTCAGTTTTCTGCCTAGTAACAAAGTTTATTAGTTAATTTAAGCTAATAGCCATGAATTGTGGTTCATTAATTGAAACTTCAGATTCACTGGTTTTAATAAAAAAGCCCACAGTCACTTCTTAAATCACTTTCAGATGTAGTTAATCTCCTCTAATCGTTTTTGTTATTGTTGCCTCTTTTTCTATCTTTGTGTGAAAATAATTACTAGAGATTGATTCATTAAAGATAACTAATGGTTCAGTTTGGACTATGAGCAATCTAGAAAACATAAAACCTGATATTCTTTTCAGGTGATATCTAGGATAAAAAACCTGAAAAATATTTTTATAATCTTTTTTTCAGTTTTTGAGATTAAATGGTAAAAAAATGTTCAAGTTAGTTACTTAATTTTATGAAGACCTTAATGTGGCAAATTTTAATTCACTTTCTTGGTGTTATCACAAAGTGCTTTGTCTCCAGACAGCATTACAGTTTTGAACTATTTTTTTTTATCTCTTTTTTCTAAAATAATAATTTCAGTAAAAATTAAAAATATATAATAAAAGCGTTTTGTATATAACACAAATTTAATATACAAATATATATATACACATACATACATAATTTATATATGTGTGTGTGTATATATACATATAACACATACATACAAACATATGCACACATTGCAAACAGAAATAATATTCTGTTGAATCTGTAATGGTAGAAAATATAACTTTCAGTTGTCCAATATCTTATCACCTCTGGGAAAAAAGTGATCTTCATTATGTGGTCAGCCTTCAAAGTTGAGTGAAAGTTTATTTGCTAGTTACAGTGTTTGAACTCCTGTAATAGTAAATTAAGTTCTACAAAGTGCCCATGTATTTACTGGAGTTTAGCAAAAACTGCATAATTCTGTACTCCTTGGGTAGCAGCAGGAAGCAACCCCTGGGAGCAGAAATCACAGCTGGGAGCAATTAAGACTGATTAGTTCGTGGCTGAGGAAATCAAAATGGAAAGAAACTTCTTTTCTGAGGAATTAGGAGCTGCATTCCCAAGCATTTCCAAGCTAAGAGCAATTCTCAGAGGAACTGAGGACTGAGGGAAAAATGTGAATTTCAAATATTTGGAGGTTTTCTCAGCTTATTTAACGTCTGCATAACCACTATGGGTTGACTCTATTGGACACTTGAAGGAAAAGTTCAAGTAAATTGACCAACTGTTTATATATTTCTCCACTTTTTCAAGATAGCCCAAGGTTTCCTTAATATTTTCATTTACCCTTACAGATAGACTATAGATGGTTTTCATAACTATTTACTATTTATTTTATACAGATGATGATAATTGTGGTTTCAGAGAAATTGGCATAGCACATACATGTCAGTTCTCTTGAAAAAGAAAATACCCATTATTGTGTATGAGATTGGTCTGAATTATCTTTTAGAAACTGTGAAATAGTGCAGTCGAAATTTTATGCAAGAAATATGCATAATATAACACCTGAAACTGCCATCCTGGATAAAGAATTGGTTTCTAAACAGCTACATAAGGATGTGCTTAATAAAGCAAAAGAAATTAAATAAAATGATAATAGAATGCATAGTTTATACTGGTTTCTTTTACTTTATATTTGAATTACAGATATCCATTAGAAACATGTTTCTTTTGAATAGGCTGAATAGGGTGGCTAACAATTTATAAATATAAATTAAATAGAAATTTGTTTCTCTAGATTTCTAAAAATAATCCATCAGAGATTCACTTATTCTCAATTCTACTTGTGAGTTAGTACTAACCATGTTTTATGTGGATATCTTTGTTACTGTATTGAACCTTCTTCAGCAGAAAAATTATGATCATACTCAGTTCAGTTCAGTTCAGTTGCTCAGTTGTGTCTGACTCTTTGCAACCATACTAGGATGTTTATAAACAATTGTTATTCTCTTTTTCCTCTCTTAACAGATAGAATGGATTATTTTCATATGTAATCATCTATGTAACATAATATTCATCTGGATCCATATTTTTGAAATAATCTTTAAAAAAATTTTCCTCTTGCTTGCCCCCCACTTTTGGATGTGTTGAAAATATCACATAAGAGGAACAAAGTGAAGGCCAATATTTGAAAATATGTTCCAAACAATCACTTTGAAGGACTGTAATTATTAACTATAAGGCTTGGTGGACAGATAAAGTACTGAATCAAAAACTGTCTTGAATTTCATTTCTAGATATACCATTGTGTTACATCAGTTGGTTTCCTTTAATTTATCTTACTACTTTAACCACTTCACCTCTTCCATCCGTGGAATTCTCCAGGCAAGAATACTAGAGTGGGTAGACATTCCCTTCTCCAGGGGATCTTCCCAACCTAGAGAATTGAACCTGGGTCTTCTGCATTGCAAGCAGATTCTTTACTGTCTGAGCCACCAGGGAAGCCCTACTTTAGAGAAGGACCATGCTGATTTTGGATGTCACGTAATTGGATAATCTTAATGTTACACTTATAGAAACAGCTTCATAAAAATATATGGAAAAGGACTTCCCTGGTGGTCCAGAGGTTAAGACTTCACCTCCCAATACTGGGGGTGCCAGTTGAATCCCTGGTTGGGGAGTTAAGATCCCACATGCCTTATGACCAAAAAGCCAAAATGTAAAACAGAAGCAATACTGTAACAAATTCAATAAAGACTTTAAAAATGGCCCACGTTAAAAAATATCTTTAAAAAATATGTGGAGAATCATACATGCTATTTCTAGTTGGGGAGAATTATTGACTAAATTGTAAGAAGTCATGTCCAAAGTTCAGTAATTGCTGACCAGAGATTATATGAAAGGGGATGGTTACGTCCTCAGTTATTTTCTATTTCCCAAACCAGTAGTTCTTAACTTTTTATGTTTTAAGTCCCATTAATTCTTCTATAAAAGAACCAAAGTTTCAACATGGTGCATGTGTACTCAATCCTGTCTGAGTCTTCACGACTCCAAGGACTGTAGCCTGCCAGGCTCCCCTGCCCATGGGCTTCTCCAGGCAAGAATACTGGAATGAGTTGTGATTTCCTCCTCCAGGGCATCTTCCAAGCCCATGGATACAACCAGTGTCTGCCTCGTCTCCTGCATTGCAAGCAGATTCTTCTGTGCCACCTGGGAAACCCCAGGTTTCAACATAAGAAACACAAAAGCTCATTTCCAAAGTGGAAATGTTTGTGTTTGCCTACATTATAATGACATCCACAGTAACATCTACCAACAACTCACTGCATTAATGTTGGGGGTATATATTTTTGCATTGGAGATTTCATATTCGATAATACTGTATCTTTGGGGAAGGACAAATTACATTACTGTCATCACTAGTTTAATAGAACTGCTGCCTAGGCGGACAAAACACAGTGATTAAGTCCAGCACGTTGGGAGTGAAGTGGTATGGAGTCTACCAAGAACTTCAGAAACCAATAGAAAGAAAGCCCAGGAAATGAGTTAAACACATTCCTCAGTTTCCAAGTGTGTCCTATATGATCCAAACTGGGCCAGGCCAGCAATGTAGTCCTACGTGCAACCGGATGTGGGAGTTAAGTTAGAAAGACTTTTTGGAACATTTAGGAAAATACTTGTCACTAGTAGTCTTCAAACTGGGATACATATAATCTGTGAGTGTAAGAAAAGTTTCCAAAAGGTAAGAAAGCCAAAATGTTTTAAGGGCCACTTTTCAGATCTTCCACTTTCCTATGAACTCTTTGCTAAAAATTAGTCTGTGACTGCTTTCACAGTAACACTTCTTTCATTTCATTAAAGAGAGTATCCCTCCTCACTCCAAATCTCACTACAAAGATTTAAACCCCCTTGGCTACGTCTGTGAAGGCTTTAAGGGCCAACAAAGCACAAAATCCCGTCAGAGATTTCCCTTTTTCCCTCCATGTACAAATTCTCTTAAGCATACAGGGTGGCACGAGAAAGCAGGGTGTTTTGCCCTGTATGGAATCTTCATGGGGTTTTCTGAATTCAAGCATTTGGTAGAGCTGCATTATGGGATTAATGGCCATATTTATTCAAAGGTTTTCTTTTCTTTTCATCTTCTGTCCTCTTACAAAAAATGTAGTAGGGCAGTCTCATGAAGCACATCAAAACAGATATCAGTACAAAGTCGTCAACAATAAAAATGATTTTCCCACATGTGTAAAAATAAACCATCCTTTTCCACTATACTCAGTATTTATCCTTGGGAAGTTTTTAAGCAAATTTCCTTCAAATAATCAAAGCAAAGATAGATTATTCATGTTGACTTTTAAATTCTAACAGAAATATTTTCAAGTGCTACCAGTTTTTTTTATGATTTATTGACTAAAAATCTAAGGCTAGGGTTTTGTTATGATTTCTTTGATATTCATAACAAGTTATATTATAAAATATTTATCCCAATCATAGTAGCTCAGGGATGGATTCATCTTAACAGTAGATGACTCTCCATTTCATTGAGTACATTAAAAAAGTTTAGTCATGATCAGTTCAGTTCAGTTCAGTCACTCAGTCATGTCTGACTTTGCAACCCCATGAATAGCAGCACGCCAGGCCTCCCTGTCCATCACCAACTCCCGGAGTCCACCCACACCCATGTCCATCGAGTCGGTGATGCCATCCCGCCATCTCATCCTCTGTTGCCCCCTTCTCCTCCTGCCCCCAGTGCTTCCCAGCATCAGGGTCTTTTCCAATGAGTCAGCCCTTCGCATGAGGTGGCCGAAGTATTGGTGTTTCAGCTTCAACATCAGTTCTTCCAATGAACACCCAGGACTGGTTTCCTTTAGGATGGACTGGTTGGATCTCCTTGCAGTCCCAAGGACTCTCAGGAGTCTTCTCCAACACCACACAGTTCAAAAGCATCAATTCTTTAGTGCTCAGCTTTTTCACCATCCAACTCTCACCTCCATACATGACTACTGGAAAAACCATAGCTTGACTAGATGGACCTTTGTTGGCAAAGTAGTGTCTCTGCTTCTCAATATAATATCTAGGTTGCTCATAGCTTTCCTGCCAAGGAGTAAGCGTCTTTTAATTTCATGTCTTCAATCACCATCTGCAGTGATTTTGGAGCCCCCCAAAATAAAGTCTGACACTGTTTCCACTGTTTCCCCATCTATTTCCCATGAAGTCATGGGACCAGATGCCATGATCTTAGTTTTCTGAATGTTGAGCTTTAAGTCAATTTTTTCACTCTCCTCTTTCACTTTCATCAAGAGGCTCTTCAGTTCCTCTTCATGTTCTGCCAGAAGGGTGGTATCATCTGCATATCTGAGGTTATTGATATTTCTCCTGTCAATCTTGATGCCAGCTTGTGCTTCTTTCAGCCCAACGTTTCTCATGATGTACTCTGCATATAATTTAAATAAGTAGGGTGACAATATACAGCCTTAACGTACTCCTTTTCCTATTTGGAACCAGTCTGTTGTTCCACGTCCAGTTCTAACTGTTGTTTCCTGACCTGCATACAGGTTTCTCAAGAAGCAGGTCAGGTGGTCTGGTATTCCCATCTCTTTCAGAATTTTCCACAGTTTATTGTGATCCACATACTCAAAGGCTTTGGCATAGTCAATGAAGCAGAAATAGATGTTTTTCTGGAACTCTCTTGCTTTTTGATGATCCATCGGATGTTGGCAATTTGATCTCTGGTTCCTCTGCCTTTTCTAAAACCAGCTTGAACATCTGGAAGTTCATGTTTCATGTATTGCTGAAGCCTGGCTTGGAGAATTTTGAGCATTACTTTACTAGCGTGTGAGATGCGTGCAATTATGTGGTAGTTCGAGCATTCTTTGGCATTGCCTTTCTTTGGGATTGGAATGAAAACTGACCTTTTCCAGTCCTGTGGCCACTGTTGAGTTTTCCAAATTTGCTGGCATATTGAGTGCAGTGCTTTTACAGCATCATTTTTCAGAATTTGAAATAGCTCAACTGGAATTCCATCACCTCCACTAGCTTTGTTTGTAGTGATGCTTTCTAAGGCCCACTTGACTTCAAATTCCAGGATGTCTGGCTCTAGGTGAGTTATCATATCATCGTGATTATCTGTGTCGTGAAGATCTTTTTTGTACAGTGCTTCTGTATTCTTGCCACCTCTTCTTAATATCTTCTGCTTTTGTTAGGTCCATACCATTTCTGTCCTTTATCAAGATCATCTTTGCATGAAATGTTCCCTTGGTATTTCTAATTTTCTTGAAGAGATCTCTAGTCTTTCCCATTCTGTTGTTTTCTATTTCTTTGCAGTGATCGCTGAGGAAGGCTTTCTTATATCTCCTTGCTATTCTTTGGAATGCTGCATTCAAATGGGAATACCTTTCCTTTTCTCCTTGCTTTTCACTTCTCTTCTTTTCACAGCTATTTGTAAGGCCTCTTCAGACAGCCATTTTGCTTTCTTGCATTTCTTTTCCATGGGGATGGACTTAATTCCTGTTTCCTGTACAATGTCAGGAACCTCCGTCCATAGTTCATCAGGCACTCTGTCTATCAGATCTAGTCCCTTAAATCTATTTCTCACTTCCACTGTATAATCATAAGGGATTTGTTTTAGGTCTTACCTGACTGGTCTAGGGGTTTTTCCTACTTTCTTCAATTTAAGTCTGAATTTGGCAATAAGGAGTTCATGGTCTGAGCCAGTCAGCTCCCAGTCTTGCTTTTGCTGACTGTATAGAGCTTCTCCATCTTTGGCTGCAAAGAATATAGTCAATCTGATTTTGCCATGATATATACAGTTAATTGAGTTGTTTCTGATTTTGATACTTGATTCTTGTTTAATTATTCTTCAAAGTTGAATATTTGGACATAAACATTTTCAAAGAATACATATAAGTTTAATTTAGCTATTAGAATATATTCATTTACATAATATCTCATTACAAATTAAAAAGAAACTGTATATTTTTCTACTCATTTTCTAACATTATAAATATCAGTAAAATAAATACATTTTGACCTCTACCAGTTTAATTTTAATGAGACAAACTTTAGTAATCTGTATTACAAAGGAATTTTATTTCTTTTAGAACGGAAGTTAGATTTTGCCATTCAGGCTATTTTGCAAACATTTTTTCACAAACAGAGTAGTCAACATACACCAGTTCAAGGTTTGGATGGAAATGTGCTTAAAGTATACTTTAGAAAAATTGATATTATAAAAAAGTTGTCAAGAATATCGTATTGGAAAATGTATATTAAAATTAATTCTATCCTTACTTTTTCCAGGCCTTTCTGAGTATTCCAGGTGTTTTGAAGGGGTCACCAAGATCACCCATGGGTTTGGTGATTTAGTAGAAAGAATTGTAGAATTTAGTATATAAGTAAAAAGAGGCGCCCCCAACTGAAAGGTCATAATTAACAGTCACTTGTTAAGTTGTGGTAAAGTTTTCCTGATGTACTTCCTACACACTCAGAAATTAAATTCTGATGTCTGAGCAACAAATCCTTTTGCAGATTGGTTTCAAATTTTCTGCTTTCAAAGCAGTTAAAGGTCAAAATATTTGAGTTGATAGCTTATATATTATTTAAATCATTTTGATGATATGTCACATATAATAGCCCTCCCATTCTTTGGTCATTCTTTATTCAATAAATATTAATTAACACCCTATATGCTTCATTTATAGCTGTGCCTTGGGTGTAAATATTAAATAGGACACCATACCTACCTCAATGAGTCTGAAGTCTATTAGAAAAATTGACAATTACAACATAGTAAGTGATTTGATGGTAGCATGTATGAGAAATCTGAGTTCATGAAGTGGGTTTATCTAAACCAGAACGGTATTCTGGAGGTGTTGGTAGAAAATATGGGAAGGGATATAGCAAGTTCAGATTAGGATCTGGCTTTTATTTATTTATTTATTTTTTTAATCTTCTTTACTTTATTGTGTTGGTTTTGCCATACAATGACATGAAACCGCCATGGGTTTACATATGCTCCCCCTCCAGAACCCACCTCCCTCCTCCCTCCTGATTCCCTCCCCCTGGGAAATCTCAGTGCACCAGCCCCAAGCATCAATCCTGGGCTGGCGATTGATTTCACATATGATAATTAACATGTTTCAATGCCATTCTCCCATATCATCCCACCCTTGTCCTTATCCACATAGTCCATGAGTCTGTTCTATACATCTGCGTTCCTTTTGCTGTCTCGCATGCAGGATCTGGCTTTTAAAAGATATATATTTACCAGCAATCTCAATCTCTAAAGGTTAAAACTTCACACAAAATGCCCTTCAACTGGGGAGTGGATAAGCAAACTGTGGTTCATTCTCACAGTGGAATATTACTGAGCAACAAACAGGAACAGACATTGATCTGTACAAAAACATGAATGGGTCTCAAATGGACTATCCTTAGTGAAAGCAGCCAGATTCAAAGGAATGCTTCCCTTTATATGGTATTCTGGAAAAGGCAAAATTATGCGGACAGAAAACAGATTGGTAGTTTTCAGGGGCTTGGGATAGGAAGGGGTGACTGCAAAAGGCATGGGGGGATTTATGGAAGTGATAGAATTATTCTATATCTCAGTGGTCATGATGTCTCAGAACTGTCCACTGAAAAGGGTGACAATTGCTGAATGTAAATATATGCAGAGTACATCATGTGAAATGCTGGGTTGGATGAATCACAAGCTGGAATCAAGACTGCTGAAAGAAATATCAACAACCTTGGATATGTAGACGATACCACCCTAATGGCAGAAAGCAAAGAGGAACTAAAGAATCTCTTGATATGGGTAAAAGAGAATGAAAAAGCTGACTTAAAACCCAACATTCAAAAAACAAAGATCCCATCACTTCATGGTAAATAGACAGGGAAAAAATGGAAGCAGTGGCAGATTTTATTTTCTTGGGCTCCAAAATCACTGTGGATAGTGACTGCAGCCATGAAATAGAAAGACGCTTGCTCCTTGGAAGAAAATCCGTGACCAACCTAGACAGAGTATTCAAAAGTTGAGACATCACTTGGCTGACAAAGGTCCATCTAGTCGAAGTGATGGTTTTTCTAGTAGTCATGTACAGATGTGAGAGTTGGACCATAAAGAAGACTAAGTGCCAAAGAATTGATGCTTTTGAACTGTGGTGTAGGAGAGGACTCTTGAGAGTCCCTTGAACTGCAAAGAGATCATACCAGTCCATCCTAAAGGAAATCAACCCTGGATAGTCATTGGAAAGATTGCGGCTGAAGATGAAGCTCCAATACCTTTGCCACCTGATGCAAAGAGCCAACTCACTGGAAAAAGACCCTGATGCTGTGAAAGATTGAAGGTAAAAGGAGAATCGGGTGGCAGAAGATGAGAAAGGTTAGATAGCATCACAGACTCAATGGATAAGTGTTTGAGTAAACTCTGGGAGATGATGAAGTACAGGGAAGCCTGACGTGCTGCAGTCCATGGGGTTGTGAAGAATCAAGACACGACTTAGCAACTGAACATCATCATCAGCAACAAAATTTTACCTTAATATTTAAAAAAGCAAGTAAGAATTCCCATGAACTTAGCTGTGTTCCCAGAGACGCAGGTGTGCACATGCCCACAGAGGTCAACTCACAAAGCTGTGGGTCACTCATTCCTTGCTCTTCCTGTTTCCCTGTGGAAGAGTCCCCAGTGGTGCCTCTTGACTGGAGTGCTGTTGGATTTGGGGCAGGATGATTGTCTGTTGCTTGGGAACACAATGTGTTTTGTAGGATGTTCACGAACTCTGGCACTCACTTGCTGAATGCCAGGAGCACCTACATACATTTCTTAAAGTCCTTGGTAGTATATCTGCACCCCTGCTGCAAGCCACCTGCTGGACTTGTCTTTCTGAACTCTCTATATAAAAAGAAGTAGTTTTCAATCCATCAGTGAAGAGGAAAGAACTGGCATGTTTGCCTCACTCTTTCTTGTGGGAGGGAACTGCCTACCTGTAGAGAAAATATGCTCTAGTATGTTCTCTTCCGTGAATAATAAAGTTGATTTTGCTTCTGCCATACCTTGGGATTGAGATGTGTGAAAAGGAATTTCACATGGGTGATAGCAAGCCATCTGCCAGCACACTTGCCTCATACCTTATGAACTAGCTGTTCTAAGAGAACTGGCATTTTAGTCTCCATCAGTCTGATTTCTATACCTATCTTACCAGAGTTTGGGAAGAAAGGAGAAGAATGCTATCTATAGACTCTCACCCTCGCCCCCAACCTCAAGTTTATGTAACGTTCATTAGTAGAAGTATCAAGGGCTTACTACATAACTTCCGCTTCTTGTTGTTATTTTTCAGTTGCTAAGTCATGTCTGACTCTTTGCAAACCCATGGCCTATGGCACACCAGGCTCCCCTGTCCTTCACTATCTCCTGGAGTTTGTTCAAACTCATGTCCATTGAGTCCATGATGTCATCCAACCATCTCATGCTCTATCACCCCCTTCTCCTCTGGCCCTCAATCTTTCCCAGCATCAGTGTCTTTTCCAGTGATTTGACTTCTCTCATCAGGTGGTCAAAGTTCCACTCTTTAGTTCCTAATATAATATTAACCCAGATTTTGGAACTCAGAGTAGTACTAAACCATTGAACTTTCTGGATTTAGTTCAATAGGCGTGTACTAAAAACTGGTGCTATTTGCATCTCACAGTTGTTTCTCAGTTCTTCTTCCACCTTTGAATGATTCCGATTAAGATTCTACAGCAGCAGTGTCTGCCGTGGTAACTGAATGTCAGGTTGTCCGGTTGTGACACTAACTGGTCTGCATTAACTTCTGCACTGCAATTTCTGCTCTGCACACAGTATAGATGAGACCTCGTGTTAGGTGGAGACAAGCTTTCCCTTTGAAGCACAAAACCACTCTTTTTCTTTGAAAGCAAGAAAGTCTTTATTGTGTGGGGTAATGGAAGTGGTCATAACATGGAACATTATCAGATCTTTTTGTCAGTGACTTCAAAATCTAGATGCACTGCCGTATACCTCCTGAGGTTGAAAATTCTTGTTTTAAAATAGTATCGACGGCATTCTGAAATGATAGAGGTGTACTAGCTTCTGAAAAAAAGTAAGCAGGCAATTTATTCCTCCTGCTTTATCATAGCATCCTTCCAGCACTCTGTTAGCTTCCTTGTCTTCTCTGATAGAACCTGACTCTTTGCAATTAGTTGACTTAGTCTAATAAACTATATGGTTGAAGTACCATTGCTGCTGCTGCTGCTGCTGAGTCGCCTCAGTCGTGTCCGAATCTGTGAGACCCCAGAGATGGCAGCCCACCAGGCTCCCCCGTCCCTGGGATCCTCCAGGCAAGAACACTGGAGTGGGTTGCCATTTCCTTCTCCAATGCATGAAAGTGAAAAGTGAACGTGAAGTCACTCAGTAGTGTTCGGCTCTTCGCGACCCCATGGACTGCAGCCCTCCATCCTCCTCTGTCCATGGGATTTTCCGAGCAAGAGTACTGGAGTGGGGTACCATTGCCTTCTCCGTGAAGTACCATTTGGTATTATTTAAATTCTCCACCTTATTCTAAGAGGTATGTCACCCCTTTCCACTCTTTAACATTTGTTTTTTAATTGGAATTTCAGTGGTTTGGCTAAAGTCTTACTGGCTGGGCTTCAGGCACTGGAGTAGGGTTTGTGGGAATGATGTGGAGTTCTCAGTTCCTCTGGTAGCACTGCCTAAGTTACACCTGGCCATGCAAATAACAACTGCTGGAACAAAGTTTCTGAACTTCTTATTGTCTTCCAACTTGCATATGTATCAAATGTGAGAAGACTTTGTGTCATCCATTTAGGGCTGCTATACATTATTTTCTTTTAGAGGAATATTTAACTCAACAAATATTTATTGAGCACCTATAATGGGAATAATGATGAAACACATATAGTGTGGATTTTTCTGGTGGCTCAGATGGCTCTGTCTGCAATTTATAAGACCCAACCTCGATCTCTGGGTTGGGAAGATCCCCTAGAGAAGGGAACAGCAACTCACTCCAGTATGCTTGCCTGGAGAATCCCATGGACAGAGGAGCCTGGCAGGCTACAGTCCATGGGGCGGCAAAAAGTCAGACATGACTGAACGACTAAGCACGCTCGCACGCGCACACACACACACACACACACACACACACACACACACACACACACTGTATAACTCTGTGCCAGGCCTTCTTCTAAGTATTTCTGTGTATTGATTCATTTTAATCCTCCCAGTGGGCTTCCCTGGTGGCTCAGTGGTAATGCAGGTTTGATCTCTGGGTCAGGAAGGTCCCTTGCAAAAGGAAATGGCAACACCTCTATATTCTTGCCTGGGAAATCCCACAGACAGAGGAGCCTGGCAGGCTGTAGTCCATGGGGTTGCAAAAAGAGTGGGACACGTCTTAGAGACTACAGAACAAAAAGAACAACCCTCAGAGCAATGCTGTGAGGTAACTCCTATTACAAACATCTCCATTCAGTTGATGAGGAAACACGCTCAGAGGGGTTAATTATGTAACCTACCCAAGGTCACACAGATGGTGAGTGTTGATTTGAGTCTGAACTCTCACCTTAGGCTCAGATCTCTGCTGTAGAGGTGAATGTTGGTAAAAACTGAAAAAGACTCCATTTCAAAGACAGTTTTCTGTCTGCATATAACAGAAACAACAAACATATGATCTAAATTTCTCCAGAATGGCTCTAATTGTGAGCTTATTTTTTCTAGGGGGTATTGTTTAGTTCACATTTATAGTTCCTCAAAGTTAATTATTCTTTCCATAACTTCCTCTAACAAGTAATGTTGGTTTTGCATGTAGGTAGAATCACACTTTACAGAAATAGAATGTGTAGGTTTATCAAAGGACAGTACAATGCTTCTGAGTTTTACTTTGTAAATGACTAAAAATCTCCTATTTATTAGTGGTCTCTTTTCTCTTGGAAAGGAAGCTTTACAAACTAAAGCCTGCATTGAGACTATATACGCTTTTCAAACTGATTAAAAATCACAAGCAAAATTTGGTAACTTTAACTGTATTTGTAAAAATAGTTAACTTTCTCATTAAAAATTGCTTGTAAACAATCTATCAGAGTCTATCATGTACTATATGCTCTTTTACCTTACAGTTTTCGATGTGCATGTACACTTTGTAGAATAACTTTTATAAATACATCAAAACTCATCAGGCCTAATCCAAAACCCAACCATAGCCACATACACTATTTACTGCAATGGATACCAATGTGCAAGTAGAATCCACTTTTAGATATTATGTTTGCTTATTATTAGGTTTTGAAAAATGTGTAAATGGTATACCAGTGGAAATAATTTAGGTACATGAATTTATCAAACCATCTTTTTTCAAAAATCTATTTACATCAGTCCTATATTCTGTAGGTATAGAAAACTTATAGCTATTCTTTCAGTAATTCATTCTAAATTGACAAATAACTTAGAAATTAAAGGAGGGAAAATCATCTTTTAAATATATAAATAAACAGAGAAGATCAGGGAGCAAATGCATTCTTTCAATAGTTTGTTTCTTTTGTTGACTTGAATATATGTCTTCCATTTTGGTTATAAAACATGGCTTCCTATGTTACGCATTCACCTCAAAGTGGTTGGTTTGTTGGTGACTCATGGCTCCCTTCCTGGGGGTGAGGCACTGGCACTGCCTACTTTCTGGGAGGAGAGGGAGGGTGGCCCACACTCATCCATCATTCACTTTTTAGTCAGGCTCATGTTGAAGAAGGTAAACTTTCTAATGACTTTATAAATAATTAACCTCAGTCAACTTTGATAATTAAATTGAGCAAATCATTTGATTTTCTGACATAATGTTCCTAACTGAAAAAAAAAAAAAATTTGAAAGGCCATGAAAGAGTATATTGCTATTTCTCAGAATCCTGAAGAATATTTCAGTAGTTTTAAAAGTGAAAAAGATAGTATCGGCAGCAGAAATCTACATCTTTATCTTCCCAGTAAGCAGCTGAATAGTTTTGTATAAACCACTTAAACTCTTGGGGTTTGGTCACTTCATTTATCAAATTAAAGGCTGAAATAGGAAAATAATGAACCATGTCTTTTTAATCTCTTCTCCATCCTTCACTCTAATTTTATGAAGATACCTGTTCTCCTCTAGAGAGGTTAACGATGTCATGTCTAGGGGGACCTGGATATGGAAAAATGGGGCTAGGAGAACTCTTCAAGTGAAATTGGTTCAAAGTGAGCACCTAGTACTTTTTTCCAGTCCTATTGTTCTATGAAAACCCAGTAGAATGCTTCCTCCTTACCCCTCACAGTGCTACAGCCACATAACAGACTACTCCATCTCATCAGAGCCCATGCTCTTAGAATTTAACATCTCAACATTAAAAAGATGTCAGACACAGTGAATCAATTCTCCCTTAAGCACTGCTTTTTAGAAAATTCTGTCGCTGCTCAAAATCAATGATCTTAACCACTTATTAAAAATCTAAATTTACCTGATATAGATTTCTTTCAGACTTATGTCCATTTTCCTTTCCTGGTTTTAAAGGAATTACTATTCTCTATAATTTTGTAAATTTTATTTTCTGATGCCCATCATGCAGTTCTGATTGGAGTTGCCCTGAAGGAGACCCTGAGATGAAGATTTAAGTAAAAGTTATTTATTAGGAAATGTATCCAGGAAAAACACATAGAGTGGGGACCTGAAACAGGGAAGGGCTGGCAGGGGAGGAGAAGGGAGAAATCAAAGCAAGCTTGGGATATCAACTTATATCCTACCAAGAGCAGCTGTGGCTGAATCCAGCAAGGTGCGTCCAGAGAGAGGGTATTGCCAGCCTCAGCTTTGGCCCAGGCAAAGATGAGGAAACTGAAGTATTTCTACACCACACCCACTGTCATTGATTGGCCGCCGTTGCGTAGGGGTGGGGCATGTACTTTTTTGGGCACTTCCGTCTTTTTCTGGGTGGGTTTTGGCAATCAGGCAGAGCAGGTGTTAGCTTAGGGAATGAAAATGAAAGAAACCAGCAGAGAAATGTGGGGGATATGAGTTCAGTGCTGATAAGGTCTGTCGCGGGACCTTTCGTAATTGCTCCAGGAGCAACCATAAAGCTGATGAAATATGATCTAACGAAGTAGTTTCATAGAGAACAGAGGGGTAGATCCTGCTAATCTGTTTTACAGAAAAGGTTTTGTGTAAGGGAGAGTCCTGCAGGAAACAGATGGCACATCCTGCTGTGTAATTTGAGGAATTTAATAAAGGAACACTTTATAGAGGTGAGGGCGGAGAGCAGGGAACCCCAGAGGCCGAGTGCAGGATGGAAATGTCAGAAGGGAAGCTGTGTCCCGCGTCGGGTGGAGGGAAGGCCGGTCCAGGGAAGGAGCCCTCTGTCTGGTGTCACTCTCCTCTTTCCTGTCCTACTGGTGGTCCCTGTCTGCGAGCCCAACCGAATCCGAGGGCTGCAGAGGCCCTGGCTTTGGTTCAGATTGGAACTCACAGATCAGAGCGGGTGAAGATAAGGGAGGGGCACCAAGGGACAACTTTGCTCAGGGTGAAAGGAAATCGTCAAAGTAGCTTGAAGCAAGTTAAAAGTCGAGGTCCACACCCAGGCATTCCTGTGCTTTTTTCTTTATTCCTGGAAGATATTCTAAAAAATTTCTTCAGGATCTTTAGGATACAAATCTATTCATCAGACTTGAATTTCTTTCCCTCACCAGCCTGCCCCGCTTATCTTTCTAGAGTTATTGAAAGACAGATAACCAATCTTAGGGAATTCTTTCACACTACGTGGATGGAGGCCTTTTCTCAGTGCCTTAAGATTTGGACTTTGACTCCATTTTGTTTTATCTTTTACCATTTGAGTTTCTGTGGTTTTCTTTTCAGAAAAAAAAAAAATCTTTTATGGTCACATCTATTTATTTCTTCCCCTTTTTGTTTTCTCAAAATGAAAATAGCTTTATTAGGACTTCTCTGGTGGCCCAATGGCTAAGACTCCTTGCTCCCAATGCACAGGGCTTGGATTCAATCCCTGGTCATCGAACTAGATCCCACATGTTGCAACTCAGAGTTCACCTAAAAGACCCTGCATGCTGCAACCAAGACCTGGTGCAGTCAAATAAATAAATATTAAAAAAATAGCTTTATTGCCTCTGTGTGTGTGTTAGTTGCTCAGTTGTGTCTGACTCTTTGTGACCCCATGGACTGTAGCCTGTCAGGCTCCTCTGTGCATGGAATTCTCTGTAATTATGTAAGATATGTTTATTATAAATAATAAAGACAACATTAATTTTTAAACAGTTTAACACAAATTTACCTTTGGTTCACAAACCAGAGGATAATAATTGTTAACACATTGCTGGCTAGCCACCCAATATTCTTCATTATATACACACAGAGTTGCAAACACATGTGGGATAAATACTTATTGTCAAATGGGATTATTTATAAAATTATTTGGATTCCTTCCTTTAATAGGCCACAGAAATTCTTTAATATTTAGGTAGGTAAATCTTTATAATAATTTTATAATCATATATTTACTGTATTTTATTGAAAACCAAGTAATTTATAATATATAATAAATTCCACGATATGAAGCATATATTTTCTGACTTTTTTGACATTCTTTACTCTTATAAACAATGTGACTGTGATCTACTTATACATATATATTTTTGTTTTTAACCCTGATTTTCTTAGGCTAACTTTCTAGATTTAAATATCTTTATTAAATTTCTTTAATAAAGAAATTCTTCCATTTTCCACAATTGGTATTCTTTTTGGAATGCCAGTTCTAGGTGATATTTTCAGCTTGGCCCACATTTTATCAACTGAACTGTTCATTAATACAATAAGAATGCTTCCACTATATATTTATTGCTCTATTTTTGGTACAAATACATAAAAACTTCTTGAGACTACTGTATGTAAAAATAGGACATGCATTATGAGTCTGTGATATAGAGGATTTTCCTATGATCCAAGGTCAGAATTATAGACGGCCTTAAAAACAGATTGAGTTGGAGAATGGATGGTTAAAAAAAAAACAGAAATCTCTTGTGTACAGGTGCTTATTCTCTCCTTCTGTGTCTGTGTATTAATCTGATTAAAGCCTCAGTCTTTCTTAGTTTCCCATTTCTTGTATAAGTCATTATTTGTTCCATTGAAGCATAATGTTGGTAATTCTCTGGTCCAGTTCCTAAGTTCCTTAGGAAAGTGGCTAACTAACTGAACCAGTCTGGATTTGAATGCTCACTCCTCATCTCTCTCAATCTATGAGTGGTGAGTAGGACCTGGCATCATTTACAAACATAGTCACTAGCAGCCCTATTGCTATCACCATGTGAACTGTGGTACACAGTGTGATAGACTGTCTTGAGACAAAGGTGGCTGGGCAGACAAGGCGAAAGTTAAAAGTAATAATTGCAGATTTCAATGACCAGCTTCTAATAATGGATCAAACAACCAGGCAGAAGATCAACAGGAAACAGAAGACTTGAACATCACTCTGCACCAACTAGACCTCACAGGTACCCTTGGAATATTCCACCCAACAACTGTAGAATACACTTTCTTCCCAAGTATACATGGAACGCTATTGAAGATATGCCACATGCTAGTCCATAAACCAAACTTTGATAAACTTAAAATAATTGAAGTCATACAAAGTATTTTCTTTGACTACAATGGAATGAGATTAGAAATAAATCAACAAGAAAGAAACTTGGAAATTCATAAGTACTTAGAAATTAAGCAACATACTCCAAAATACCCAGTGGGTCAAAGAAGAAATCGCAAGGAAAATTATAAATTCCTTTGAAATGAAGATATATATATATATATATATATATATATATATATATAACATATGGCGTGTTGCTAAAGCAGAGCTTAAAGGGACATTTACAGCTGTAGATGCCTATATTTACTATCATCCAAATGGGAGCATATTACCTATGCCTGGGAAGATATATATCTTCCCAAGTTCTTGATAAGACATATTAGACTTGTGGGAATATGAAAAAAAGGTGCCCCAATATGATACATTAAAGGCGAGAAGTATAGGTCACTTAAGGCAAAATTTTCAGTAAATGCTTTTCTGGTGAGTTAAAATGGATTAAGATGCACACTATTGAAAAACACAGCTGATATTCTGACTTTTAGCTGGATAAGCTTTTTGACTATTTTCATTAACCAAATTTTACAATGATATGTAATATTAATCTCATAACCAGAGGATGAGCTCGCATTATCATTATATAGAAATAAACCTTGAGTTTAAAATGTATTCACTTTTATTACTAACAAAGAGGGCAAACAATAATTTTGTTCTTTGTGGGTCACAATGTCACTTCAGTTTTGTAGTTTTCCAATCATATTATAACAACAAGTTCTTCCTGTTTCATTTGTTTGTTAAAAGGAATATCATATATATATATTTAAAATATCTATTGTATGTCAGAAACTGTGTTAAGTACTTAATACAAATTTGTTCAGGTCTTTGTCTCATTATCTCTCCTGAAACATTTCTTATCATCACTTCAAAGAGTAAGAAACTGAGGCTGTGAGAAATTAAATAATTCACCAAAGTCATGGCCTGTATATGGGGAGGTGGATTTAAAAAGGTCTAACACAAACCTGAGCTTTTACTTTTTCTATTACTCCAGGCTGTCAGCTCTCTGCCAACCTCCATCTCTGCATTTTGCTGGGAGAATCCTATCTCGAGTCCTTTTAGCGTGTACTTTCCTTTCAAATTATCTCAATGGGAGCACATAAGAAAAACCTTTGAACTGCTCTTTTTATTACTTCAATTGCTAGAGAAATTTTGTGTTCTACCTCTCGTCGTAGCAGAATGATCATTGAAAGATCAATCTTATTGAATTTGAGAAATAAAAGTAATGACAGTTCCTCAAATATATTATTTCATCTATTTATATGTGCCTGTTTCAAACCTCAACAAGATTTAAGACATTTAATTCACATTTCTGAAGGCTTTAAACTAGTTCAAGTAATTTTGCATACATTGTCTTATTCTGAATTTGATTTTATTTGTTTGGACCTCAATTTAGTCTCAACAAAGCAACCACCCACACTTATAATAAACCTTACCAATTTCTTGTACTTTCCATTTTTAGGACATACAAATTATTTATTATCACTATAGCAGTCAAAATTTAGCTCTGTAATTTGACTTATAAATATGTAGATACAAAAATCAAAACACATTTGTTTGTTTTATATATTTTTAGACAGTTGATGTGCCTCTAAAAAGTGCCACAATTGTTTATATGCTATTGATTGACGGATGATAATACCAGTGCATTCTATTTTATAAATTCCACGACTTTTACTGGTTTATGGTGACTGGTTCACTTTGAATGTACGATGAAATTTCCTGGCTTACATGAGCCAGTACAAAAAAAACCTTTAAGTAGAAAGGGAGATTCAATTGAGGAATTTAATAGCACTGATTTAAGAGCAAACATATCCCTCTTCAGTCTTTAATATCCAATAGCAAGTAAGAAACTATTAGACCTTGCAACCTTTCCATTCTCCCTTCTCTGTCTCCTTTGGCCCAAGATAAATTTCAATTACACAAACTATTTCCTGTTGCTAATCACCTACTCTAGTCAGTATTCTTTAAATAGTCTTTAGGGCTGGGATGAGATCTCTGTAATTTCTGAAACTAAAAGAAAATTTGGAGCAACCCATTAACAGAACAGGAAATTCCCTAATATCCTCAGGATATGTATAGAAAGCCATCATGGTTAAATACAAGAGGGACTAATATCTCCTGGGGATATTTATTAAATAAACTTGCCTAAATATGTCTGACAAATGCATTATCTTTCCAAAAAGTCTAATTACCAAGATCCATTTATCTAATTAAGTGACCCGCAAATGCCCTAATTTTTCTTTTGAAATTCCTCTATGATAATGAATTTCCTGATAATGAAACCAGCTTGCTAAAATGGGTACCAAGATAATCAACTCATTTGTGCATCTTTTGTATTTCCTATATTAGACAAAAGCATTCAGAGGAAAAGAAAAACATCATTTCATTCTTTAATAATAAAGTAACTTTTCCTAAACAATTGTTCAAGGAAAATTAAAAATATTGTTTAGTTCCTTGTTATTTGTGACAGGGTCCAATAAGATGAAGGAAATAGATGTTAAACAACATGAATTTTATTTGTAAAAGAGAAAATTCAACATTTTTTTTTAAAGTTGTAAAAACAATAACATGCCATTATTCCACATAGTCAAACAATACTTGTCTTATAAAAGAGAGAAGGCGAGCATTAAAATATCTCCCCATAAAATAAAGGCTTGTTACAGGACAATTTTTTTTTGTCCTGAATTCAGCAAAATGGAGGCTCATTCATTCAAAGAGATTTAGTCATCAAATGCTCAAAATACCTTTTGATGTTGGGGTCTTTTCAATTTAATCTGTCATTAGTTTCTTCTTTTCAGTGCAAAATCACTTTTCCCCCATCCAGACTGATATATAGGCTGATGTATACCTAATTTTTTCCTTTCTTCTTTTTTTTTTTTTCTTTGGTACCATGTGCTTGTGGTTTGTCTCTCTGTTTAGAATACACTTCCCTAAGTATTCTAGAGAATGAGAAAAGCAAAGATTTTGAAATTTGAAACAAGTGGGTTTGAATCCAAGCTCTGCCTCTTGCTAAATGTGCAACAGTGAGAAGTGTAATACAATAGGACCAAATTGGAGTCACTTATGCTAAGCCCATGCCACCAAACCAAGACTTAACTTCATAATTTCTGACCTCCCAGAAATGGAATCTTAAGCCCGTCAATCAGGAATCACCTTCACGGCACTAGTTAGGTCATCTCCTTGATAGGTGGCAATCTTCTAAGGGAAAGTAAGCTTGCAAGAATCAACCCACTTTTTCTACCAAATATAGCTTCCTTGTTGCAGCTCCCTCTGCCTATAAAGTCCTTAGTTTGTATAACTCCTTAGAGTTCATTTCTTTTTCTACATTGGATACTGTCTGATTCATCAGTCACTGAATAAAGCCAATAAGGATCATTAAATTGTTATCAACTGAATTTTTTTTTTTAATAGAAGGAAACTTTAAAGTTCAACTTCTGTCATTTGTAAACTGGCAATGTATTATCCATCTCACTGTACTGATTTAAAAATTAAGTGACAAAAAAAAACGTGGAGTAGAAATTTCTCCATAAAATCTACCCTTCCATAGGATTTTTGCAGCAATTATAGCCACAGTGATCTCTCCTTTAGAGATGCTTCACTAAGCCTGCCTCCTCTTTGGCCCTTCTCACAGGCTTTGTGTAGTTAGTCAGCTTTTAAACTTCACTGAAAACGGCTACTGGACACTTGCTAAGAGTCATACTCAGTGTTACATGGTGGTGAAGACAGGAAAAATGGCCACAAGAATCTGGTGATCTGTGTTGAATGAGGGTCTAATAATTTAGACACTGCAGAGCTGAAAAATCCAACTACATCTTACCCCAAATTGAGGCAGTTATAAAGGGTACCTCTGAGGAGGTAGCTTCAGTAGGAAATAAGACTGTGACCCCAGGATTTTCTCCTGTTATATATTTTTGTCTGTTAACAACAAAGATCAAATTATAGAGATTACCTTCTTTCTAAAACCCATCCTTTCAAATTCTAAAGGAAGCCACAATTAAGCTGAAAGAAGAGGAGACTGGAAGGGTAAGAGGTCAGTAAGTAAAAGTCTTCAGACTGAAAACTTCTAGAAATCTTTCTAATGGTGACTAGTGCCAGAAATTTACTATAATCAAAGAGGCCATAAGCCTGACCTAGAAAGCCTGTGATTACTTCAGCTCTAGAGAGGCTCTCAGAACCCCAGCAGGAACCAGGCTGCAGAAGGGTAGCTCTTAGGAGGGGCAACTTCCCTCTCTTTCCCACTTTGATGTGGCCATAGAGAATAAAAAGTCAGATGAAATTTCTGGAAGTAGAATTAGGGGTACAGGAACCAGGGAGTGCCAGATGGAACTGACTAAGAGATTGAGCCCCTGTCTGGGCAGGAGTCTTCCTAGTTTCTGTCTAGCACGAGCTGATAATTTCTGTGAACCAGAGATAACTGCACAGTTCCTCTTCTTCCTTGGAGGAAAGTTGTTCTTAAATCATTAAAAAAAAAAAAAAATTCCCGTTCTCTTGTTCCTATGGTATGATCAAGTGCTGAGTTTGTAAGCATCTGTGTGTATATAGTGCTGGGTAACATGTTCTGTTTGACTTCATGGTTACTGAAGTTACTTTTCTTTTACTTCAGAGTTTCTTCATACTTTTCTTTTACTTCATTGTTTCCTGATCAAGAGAAGCATCATATGGAGATTATGGAGAAAGCTGTCTCTCAGAGAGCCTGAACTTTGATATGGGTGCAGGAACTGACTGGAATTTTCGTGGTGGTTTTTTTTGGACAAAATGTGAATGTATTATTTTAAGAAAAGAAAGGTGAACATCTGTTATTTTGGTGATCAAAAAGGCAGGTTGTGGCAAAAACTGCTGGCTGCTCCCTGATATGCATTCTTCCAACTTTATTTTCTCATTTATTTATTTGTTATTAATAATATTATTTTTGCAATGGAAATTCAATTTTTACATTTTCCAGCCTTCTTTGAAGCTAGCAGAGGTGATATATCAGGTGGTTCAGCAATGAAGATTCTGCCTGCTAAGGCAGGAAATGTGGGTTCAAACTCTGGGTCAGGAAGATCCCCTGGAGAAGGAAATGACAACCCATTCCAGTATTCTTGCCTGGAGAATTCCATGAACAGAGGAGCCTTGAGGGTCACAGTCTGTAAAGTTGCAAACAGTTGGACATGACTGAGTAACTGAGCACACGTGTGCATGCGCGTGCACACACACACACACACACACACACACACACACACTTAGGAAAGAACTCTCATATTTTTGGTTCGTATCTTCTTGTTGGTTAGAATGTGGACATGATGGTAGTGAATTGTCTTAAGTCTTGTGTATGAGGAATATACTCCCAATTTGATGAAGTCAAAAAACAAAAATTAAAAAAAAAACAAATTGGATTCCCAACAATATTGGAGTTGGACAAATTTACCCCTGGATTGCCATGAGAGAGAAAGAGAGTGAAGGAAGGGGAGGGGAGAGGGAGGGGAGGGGAAAGAGAGGTGGGGAAAAGGGAGAGATAGATCCATCTTGTGAAATTCTGCCATATTTGATATATAAAATCGTGGATTGGGTTAGTTCACTAGGGCAATGATTCTCAAGAGGAGACGGTGTTGACTTCTAGGATATTTGACAAGATCTGGAGATGTTTTTGGTTGATTGGGGACTGGGGACTGCTTCATCCAGTGGGTAGAGGCCGACGATGCTGGCAAACACCCTGCAATGCACAGGACTGTTCCCACAACAGCCATGCCAGCCCAAATGTCAGTAGTGCCAAGTTTCAGAAACCTTGGCTTAGAGAAAGGGTTGATAAAGGTAAGAAGAAGACCTAAGATTGAAATGAAGTATTATTTTGCTTAGGACATGAAACAATGAAAGATCGTTCCAGAAAGAACTGGAAAATTAAGCAAGTTCAAATTGTTAACATTCTCATAAGCTACTGAAGAAGTTTAGACTTTATAGTGAGGGCAAATAGAAATTGGGACTGAAAAGGGACTTAACATAATAGGATTTGCATCTTAATGAAATGAATTTGGCTGCAGTATGCGGGATGACCTGGAGTGAACAGGTCTGGAGGCCATTTAGCCCAAGCTTAAGGCATAGTACCCCTGGCGAGCATAGTGCAGTAGGAAAGGAGCAAGCAGCAGGCAGATTCAGCAGACTTTTGGAGGTAGAAGCAAAGTTATTTGGTGATGTTTTAACATGTTGGTGAAGGAGAGAGAGTTCTAGTTTGGACAGGAGGCATACAGGTAAACCTACTGAGAAAAAAAAAAATCACTTCTTTGCCTTGTATATTTTCTCCAGCATTTTGGAGATAGCAGTTGTAAAGCAAGGGGCTTAACAATAAAATCATTGAAATCATCATCAGATTCTTATAGGTATTCAGGATTGGGGAAGAAGGCATTGTCCTTTACATGTAGTGGAACAAGCAAATGGAAGTCCTCTCTAAGGAACAGTCAGGAACTATGGTCCTGATAAATAAGCTCTGGTTAGCTTTTTCACTGAAGGTAACCATTTTCTATCCTAGCAAGTACATTCTGTAATGTTGAGAGATAGTGTCAGACTGGAATATTTAACTAGTTCATGCATGTGAACTTCTCCCCTGTTATCGTAATTATAATTGAAGTTAGAAGGACTACCAGCGTTGCAGGCTGTTTGCATCTAAGTTGCTATGATTAAACATATCTTACCAATGGTAGGTAACTTTCTTAAAGTCCCCAAGTGCCTCTATATCATAACAGAAACAAAGTCAAGTTTGAAGATTGTCCTTAATGATTTATTAAAAAAGTAAAAAGAGTATATATGTTTATATATATAAACTACTTGGATCAGTTGACTCAAGAAATTGAACATATCACTCTTAGTTCCAGGATACATATTAAGAAGTTGTAAATGCTAAATGCAGTAGGTACACGTAAAAAAATGTTCTCCTTGCTTAAAGTCTATGATAAAATTTTGAGTCATATTAGGATCACACAGAATCAATGGCCCAGCAAATCTGGAAAACTCAGCAGTGGCCACAGGACTGGAAAAGGTCAGTTTTCATTCCAATCCCAAAGAAAGGTGATGCCAAAAAATGTTCAAACTACCACACAGTTGCACTCATCTCACACGCTAGCAAAATAATGCTCAGAATTCTCCAAGCCAGCATTCAAGCTGGATTTAGAAAAGGCAGAGGAACCAGAGATCAAATTGCCAAAATCTGCTGGATCATAAAAAAGCGAGAGAGTTCCAGAAAAACATCTACTTTTGCTTTACTGACTATGCCAAAGCCTTTGACTGTGTGGATCACAACAAACTGGAAAATTCTTCAAGAGATGGGAATACCAGACCACCTGACCTGCCTCCTGAGAAATGCGTATGCAGGTCAAGAAGCAACAGTTACTGAACATGGAACAACAGACTGGTTCCAAATTGGGCAAGGAGTACATCAAGGCTGTATATTGTCACCCTGCTTATATGCAGAGTAAGTACATCATGTGAAATGCCGGGCTGGATGAAGCACAAGCTGGAATCAAGATTTCTGGGGGAAATATTAATAACCTCAGATATGTAGATGACACCACACTTATGGCAGAAAGTGAAGAAGAACTAAAGAGCCTCTTGATGAAAGTGAAAAAGGGGAGTGAAAAAGTTGGCTTGAAACTCAACATTCAGAAAACTAAGATCATGGATTCTGGTCCCATCACTTCATGGCAAATAGATGGGGAAACAATGGAAACAATGAGAAACTATTTTCTTGGGCTCCAAAGTCACTGCAGATGGTGACTGCAGCCATGAAATTAAAAGACATTTGCTCCTTGGAAGAAAAACTATAACCAACCTAGACAGCATATTATAAAGCAGAGACATTACTTTGCAGACAAAGGTCCATCTAGTCAAAGCTATGGTTTTTCCAGTAGTCATATATGGATGTGAGAGTTGGACTATAAAGAAAGCTGAGCACCGAAGAATTGATGCTTTTGAACTGTGGTGTTGGAGAAGACTCCCGAGAGTCCCTTGGACTGCAGGGAGATCAAACCAGTCAATCTTAAAGGAAATCGGTCTGAATATTCACTGGAAGGAATGATGCTGAAGCTGAAACTCCAGTACCTTGGCTACCTAATGCGAAGAACCAACTCATTGGAGAAAAACCCTGATACTGGGAAAGATTGAAGGCAGGAGGAAAAGGGGATGACAGGGGATGAGATGGTTGGATGGCATCACCAACACGATGGACATGAGTTTGAGTAGGCTCCAGGAGTTGGTGATGGAGAGGGAACCCTGGTGTGTTGCAGTCCATGGGGTCACAAAGGGTCGCACATGACTGAGCGACTAAACTGAACTGAATTTATTATTTCTTAGATTATGGAAGATAGGACTTTTAAAACTCACTAAATAACTTTTTATTAAATAAAAATTTAAGTCATTAAAATTGTTCAAATGATTTGATATTAAGTCTGAGAAATCATAACCTAACAATTGTGATTTTGAAGCTTAACTAATAAGATCATGATATTCCAATGTGAATTTAATATTACACAGTTAATTCACAAACAGTTTATCTCAGAATGTATAACAATTTTTTTGTGTTGTTTATTTGGCATATTTGTACTTCTAGTTTTCTAAAAGGCAGGTTTTAAAAACACACACACACACAAAACTCTAGAACAGGTTATTGTTAAAAATGCACTATATATACTTTGGTATTTCAAAAGCTTAAAAATATTTTTTATTTGCTAATATTCTGAATTAAATTTTCACAGATACAGTGTTTGTATAAAAAATGAAATCTTGGACCTGTACATATGAATATTTTATGAACATTTAATATATGCTATGAAGATTACTTGAATACATTTTCATTACAAATTTGTTCTTCAAATATAATCTCTTATTCAACAGCTTTTTATCCAATAACACACTGGAATTCACAGAAGTTCTATTTGGTAGAAATGAAAATGCAAAAACATATTTGCTCCCTCTGCTGGAGAAATGTGTGTTAGTTGCTCAGTCATGTCTGACTGTGACCCCAAGGACTGTAGCTCACCAGGCTCCTCTGTCCATGGAATTCTCAAGGCAAGAATACCAGAGCAGGAGAGATGGGTGTTAATTAAAAGAGACAATGTGGTTTTGAACTCTGGAAATCAATGTATGTATGTTTTATTTCTCAAACCCAAGAGGTATCTCAGTAAGCAGATATAATGGCATGTAGAGAGGTAGAAATAAAGCTCATTAAGTAAGGTACATTCTATTTTACAGACTAAAACAAAAAAAAAAATGCACTTCTGGAAAATGTTAACTTGAGAATGAAGATTTAAATGTTTGTTTCTAAATCTTCCTTTAGTATTTATTATACAGACTCACTTCCTAGAATTACCAGTCTATTTATAAAGATGGAATGACTGTTTTGTATTCTTTTACAGATGATGTGGACTCCTGAGTATCATATTTGTATAACATCAATACCCAAAGAAATAAAACAAGAGATCCTGCATAACTTTTAGCACTAGAATACTTTTATTTTTCTCTTTTCCTCCTTCCTCAAGGAATCTTTGACTACATGTTCTGGTGCAATTATTGTGCAAATATAGCAGCAAGTCTGACAGTATATCAGCTTATAGATATAATAACAATAATATTTAACATTTACTGTGCCCCAACAGAGTGCTAACAATTCTACTAAACTCTTTATGTACATTGTCTTACTTAGTAATTTCTCAGGTATGTGAGAGCTGGTATCAAAACTAGATTTGACTTTCTAAAGAGGTTGGCAAAGCTGAGTGTGAGGATAATGTCCTGTCCTATAAAGAAGGGGACTGATTCTGACTTGGTGAACTGCTTCTCAGGGAATTCCTTCATCTACTGCACTCCTCAAGTTCTGAGAACTAGATTTATATCCTCCCAGGCAGGAAATCAGAGGGTTTCTTTCAGAGGAAATAAGAGGAAATAAGCTCAAGAAACAAGACAGAGGCTGACATTTGAGTTTCCCTCAATGAAAAACTCAGTTCTCTGTCTTTTTACCCCATTATGAAGTTCACCCCTATCCCTACATACCTCACAAACATGAATTCAGGTAACATTCATCAGATTTCCAAGGAAAACTTTTACTATATAAAATACTGATACCAAAATAAACGAAACCAAACAAACAAATACAAAAACTATCCCCATTTTACAGGTGATGAAACTGAAGTCTAAGAAATAAGGTACTTGTCTAAGTTCAAAGACCTAATAATTTGCCAAGGCAGAATTTTAAACCAGACTGTCTGACTGCAGACTGGAGCTGACACGTGTAACCATTTTAAGACGGTCTGAATGATGTCTAGGGTGAAATGTCACTTACATGTTGTATGATTATTTTTTAAACCAATAAATACTTAGATATGTCACTGCAAAGCTGCCATTTCTTCCTGCCAGGCATTATGTTAATGTAAATTGCCATAAATATAAGCTTGTGGGAGACTCCTTGTTCTTTCAGACAGAAGCAGTGAAGACAACCTGACCAGGCTGTCTGAGAAATGCATGGCACAATGGAATTCTTAGTTAAGAAGTCTACATTTGTATGTTTACCTTCTGGGTCAGAAGGTCACCATTTGCTAGGTTTTCTCTTCGTTAAAATGGATATACTCTTGCAGGGAAGTCGTAATGATAAAGTTAAAAAGATCTACATGATGCACTGGGCCTTACAACATGGGATAATGTGCTCTGTAAACACTCAGTAAAAAAAACATATCAGCCCAAAGGCTGGCTTGTTGTGTAGCTGTCCTCTTGTGAATTACATATGGTAATGGAATAGAAAATTACCTGGAAAAAATCTTTTACACTGTTAGAAGAATCAATTCAATGCCCTAAAGCTGAAGAATTTTGAATTAGAGTGTTAACACCTTATTTAATGGTCTGAATACTGACTTCTCACCAACTCAAAGGAAATGTAATGCATCTGCTGCTTTTTTGATGATAGTCAAACTGTAATGCAGGGCCATTGAATCCATTGCTACTTGAATGAGTCAATGTTTTAGAAATTTCTTAGCTGATGATTGCTGACTTAATCAATTGATTTGGCCAGTTATGTATCTGATTCTCATAGGCCTGCTATATTGAATAAAAACAATTGTATGGCAATTTTAATTGTGACCATGTAACACATACCTTAAGATATAGAAACTATGATAGTTAAATTATAATTAGCGAAGCATAAACCTTTTGAGGTGTATACTTTTAAAGTCATCTGGGTAACAAAAAATTGTCCACTGAATTTTGTACTCCCTAGATATCCTTGAAAACATAAAACCAACTCCTTAACCAGAACATAGTAATTCTATTTATAATACCAAAAACGTCTCCAACACAGTGTGAAAACATTGCACCAAAAAAATCTCTTTAGGAGAAACTGCACTAGCAGTAATAAGACCCGTTCAAATGGCTCAATGGGCATCAGATTTATATGTCACATCAATTCAGGAAACTTGAGCTAAAAAACAAGATAAAAATAGTTTTTGCCACATTACTGCAGAAGCTGTGTGAAAGGACACAAAAGGCATGCTCAGGGGCCATTGAGAAAAATATGTGTAAAGACTATTTCAGAAATCCCATTACAGAGGCTGCTGTCAGAGGCAAAACAGTCTGTATGCTATTAATACAATTTTATTTTGATTTTACAGCCAGTATAGCTTGAGAAAATACAAGTGTATTTATACATGTTATATTGCACATGAGAAAATGAGGCCCAAGGATGTTGTAACTTCAATAATATCACCACTCTTATTGGTAAAAATAAGCTGTAAATACTATTTTACAAGAGAAACCCCTTGATTATAGTATCATAGTTGAAAAAAGTCTATAGTTACAGATATGAGATCAATTCAAAGAGTCTACATTTGTGAAGAATGAAGGAGCCAGGAGTTTATTAAATAAATTATGGTACATCCATACAATGGATTTCTATGCAGCTATGAAAAATAATGTGGCAGGTATGTTAAAAAAACACTACTGATATGTCAAAGTGAAATTCTAAAATGTTTATGGAAGAAAAGCTATGACAAACCTAGACAGCTTATTAAAGAGCAAAGGCATTACTTTGCAGACAAAGGTCCATCTAGTCAAAGCTATGGTTTTTACAGTAGTCATATATGGATGTGAGAGTTGGACCACAAAGAAATCTGGGCACCGAAGAACTGATGCTTTTGAACTGTGGTGTTGGAGAAGACTACTGAGAGTCCCTTGGACAGCAAGGAGATCCAACCAATCAATCCTAAAGGAAATCAGTCCTGAAGATTCATTGGAAGGAATGATGCTGAAGCTGAAGCTCCAATACTTTGGCCACCTGATGCGAAGAGCTGACTCATTGGAAAAGACCCTTATAGTGGGAAAGATTGAAGGCAGGAGGAGAAGGGGACGGCAGAGGATGAGATGGTTGGATGGCATCACCAACTCGATGGACATGAGTTTGAGAAAGCTCTGGGAGTTGGTGATGGACAGGGAAGTCTGGAGTGCTAGAGTCCATGGTGTTGCAAAGAGTTGGACACGACTGAGTGACTGAACTGAAGACACAGGAAGGCAGGCAAAAGAAGAGAAAAAAATAAATAGAAAATTAAAAAATAAAACAACATGGAAGAATAAATCCTAATTTATCAGTAATTTCACTAAATATAAATTTTCTAAATACACATTAAAAAACATAGTCTGACAGAGTAAATAAAAAATTATCCAGAACTATATTCTGTCTATAAGAAATTCACTTCAAACATAATAAGACAGGTAAACTGAAAGTAAGACAATGGGAAAAATATACATCATAAAAACATTAATCAGAAGAAAGTAGGAGTAGTGATATTAATATCAAATAAAGTAGATTTAAGAGCAATGAAAATTACAAGATTCAGAAAGGAACTTTACATAAGGATAAAAGGATAATCCACCAAGAAAGCCTAACAATGATAAATGTGTATGCACTGAGCAACGAACTTCATATCCTATATCCTGTTCAATTTTCAGTAATGTTTTTGTTTAACTAATAACAGCTATGTAGAATATCTTACTGATGAACAATTCTATATATTTGTAATAACAATTTTTTATTTTCTTTGTCCTTTCATAGTTTATATTGACATTTTTTCCATTACAGGACAGCTTTACCAACACTTCCTTCTCTGGTATAGTCACCAGTTAGACACTTTGAGCAGTAAAGGTGTTAGAGGTTTAAATTAGCACTTGCAAGGGTGTGTGTGTAGTATATTTTGAGAAGCTATATGAGAGAAACAGACTTTTCTGTAACACCTTTGCTCAGTGTATATACTAATAATGCTGTGTAACAAAATATCCTAATACTTGATAACATAAAATAGCAGTCAATTATTTGCAAAGATATGTGGGTTGATTTGGGCTGGCTCAGGTGAGCTTTTTATTTTTTTCCATGCTGAGACAGCCTGAGTAATTTTGCTTCTAAACACTGATCTGTAGGTTGTCTGGGGGTGGCTGGCTCTACTCACATATCTTTCAGTCCTCTTGGAACTATTGGTTAGTTAGAGCATGTTTTTCACATGGAATCGGCAGAGACACAACAGAGGATAAGAGACAGATATCTTAGTCTCGTCTTAGAGCTGGCACACTTTCCCTTCTGCTCATATGGCATTAGGTAAAGCCAGTTACAGGGCTTCCCTGGTGGCTCAGCAGTAAAGAATCGCCTGCAATGATGGAGATGAAGGAGGTGTGGGTTCAATCCCTGGATAAGGAAGATCCTCTGGAGGAGGGCATGGCAACCCACTCCAGAATTCTTGCCTGGAGAAGCCCATGGACAGAGGAGTCTGGCTAGCTACAGTCCATAGTATCACAACGAGTCAGACATGACTGAAGCGACTAAGCATAGCACAAAGCAAGTAACGTGGTCAGACTCAAATGTAAGGGGCAGGTGAATATACAACACTTTTAGAAGAGCTGCAAACTCCCTAGGCAAAGGAAGTTGATACAGGGAAGGAAGAAGAACTGGGTCCAATGGGGAAATTTAGCAACTGTGTTATCAATCCTGCTCGCAAAACAACACACACACACACACACACACACACACACAACTGGCTGATGTCTTGCCAATGAATTTGCATGGATTTGTGATTAGCTTGTTTTTAAAGGAAAATAAAATACATCTCATTTGAAATACATTTTATTTGTAGTTTAAAATCATGAAAGACAGTGACTTTAAACTCCCATATTTTTGCTACCTACTTGAGAGAAATGGAAGTAATTAGGAGTGCAGTAGTAAGGGGTTATCTAGTGGTAAAATGAATTTCATACTACATGCCTTGGATTTCTCTTGTCTACTTGGTCACTGAGTGTGTGTAATTCTTCACCACTTTCTTTCTCTTTTGAGGCTGTCATTAAATCATGGCATGATTAAGCTAGAGGAATCCAGAGAGGTTAAAACTGATCGAGTCCAAAAATATCCAATATGTTCCTCATAACTCTTGGGTTATAAAGTGGGAGGATAGATATTTGAGGACCCCTCCCCTAATTAATAAGAGGGGATCTATTTTAGCTGTTTTGTCTCCTGACCTGTCATGTAATGTTTCATGACATAAAATGGTTGGAGCATCTTTGATCTTACTAGATTCACCCCCCCTTTTTTTTTAACAGATGAAGAAAATCAGGCCCTGAGAGTTGAAGTGGTTTATTTCTACAAGATTGCTGTTGTTTAGTCACTAAGTCTTGTCCAACTCTTTTGTGACTGCATGAGCTGTAGCCACCAGGCTCCTCTGTCCATGGGATTTCCCAAGCAAGATTACTGGAGGGAGTTGCCCCCCACCCTCCTCTAGGGGATCTTCCTGACCCTGAAATCAAACCTGCAGCTCCTGAATTGGCAGGTGGATTCTTTACCACTGAGCCACTAGGGAAGCCTGTTTCTACAAGGTACTATGACTTAAAACACTAAAGAAAAGAAAAAGAAAGGAAAAAAAATAGATTAGATTTGCGTTTCCTGACTTCAGTACTTGAATAGTTTCCTTTCATAAGACTTTGCTGCAGACATAGTGGCTTAAAGCAACACACAGTATCTCAAACTGTCTGTGGGTCAGAGGTTCAGGACTTAGTTGGAGCCTCTGCAAGGCTACAATCAAAATGCTGTCCAAGACTCCATTCTCATCTGAAGGCTTAATTGGAGAAAGGTCTGCTTTCAGGATCCCTCCGATTATGGCAAAATTCATTTCTTCATGGCAGTAAGATTCAGGTCAGTTGCTTCTTCAAGGCCAGCAGCATACAGAGGGAGATTTAAGCAAGACAGATGCTACCCTCTTATGTAATCACATATATGCCATCACCTTTCCTACATTCCATTGGTTAGAGGCAAAAAAAGTTTCTGTCTGCAACCAGGGAAGAGGATTACACAAAGACATGAAGGCCTGAAGATAGGAGTTTGGAAGTCACCTTAAAATCTGTCCACTAACAGTATAAGAACTGTTTCAGCTGTCAAAATATTAGTGGGTGAGAAGGACAATGTAGTGGTTTAAAATCTGCCTAATGTTCAAAAAGGCATTCTCTTCTTTTGCTCCACTCCCCTAAATCTGGACTGAACTTAGTAATTTATTTCTAATAAACTAGAAGCATGGTGGAAATGATGGTGTGTAACTTCCAAGACAGAAGGCATTGTGACTTTCTCTTTGCTTTCTTTCTTGGATGTCTCACTCTGGGGGAAATCAGCTGCTATGCCTCAAGGACCAGAAAACAACCTGGTGGAATGGTCCACGTGGCAAGGAATTGGGGAACCTTGTTAAAGGTCAGAAAGAGGTTTCTGCAAACAGCTATGTGAGAGTTTGGCCCTCTGCTGACCGTTCACATGAGTCGGCCATTTCAGAACAAGATTCTTGAGCCCTAGTCAAGCACTCAGATTTCTGCAAGTCCTGGCTAATATATCATCCTGAGAGAAGCAAAGTCAGACCACTCAGCTAAGACACTCCCAAATTCCTGACCCACCAAAACTATAAGATTCATAATTTCTTTCCCTTAAATTACTAAGTTTTGGGGTAATTTGTTACTCAGTAATAGAAAATTAATATAGACACAAAGTGCTTTACTGTCTGGTTTCACATCTATTAGGGAATCCCCTACTGTCGTATGACAGGAAACTGTTTCTGGTAGATTTTTTTTTATATTTATGAAAATCCTTTAAAAATATTCTGCTTATTTTCCCCTGTAAAGGGACACCAAGCCAAGACAGAAATGTCCACTTTTGTTAGCATCCAAGAATTCTTTGTAGAAAAAAAATGAAATGTTCATGCTATGATCTAAGGCATTGATTGAAGGAGTAATTTACCCTGAAAAAGGCTGTGCTTTAGTCAGCACTCATGTCTCAGAGCCAACGTAAACCTCTCCCACTTCATATTCTAAAGGGTGTCCTTCAGCTAGATAAGCACATTTTCTGCAGAGAGATGTTCCAAAGATCTTGCAAGAAAGATGAGGACACTTGTTCTTGGCTGTTCCAGGTGAGTGAAGTCTCAGTGTGGATGCAAATGAATGTGTGCTGAGGCTTTCTTCAGAGAAGAAAATCAGAAGGTCAGATCTTCATAGGTAATTATAACCTTCACAAACTTTAAAGAAGTGAGGTGCTATTGTGAAAGAGCCTGTAGATTTTCCCTCCCTCCAGCCTTGAGTTTGTTAGTTGCTCAGTCATGTCTGACTCTTTGTGACCCCATGGAATGTGGCCCACCAGGCTTCTCTGTTCATGGAATTCTCCAGGCAAGAATACTGGACTGGGTAGGTATTCCCTTCTTCAGGAGATCTTCTGGACCCAGGGATTGAACCCAGGTCTTCTGCACTGCAGACAGATTCTTAACCATCTGAGCCACCAAGGAAGCCCTCCAGCTGTGAGCACAGGAGCAAAGCCACAGAGAGGTTCATCAAATTGGATTGGTTTTCTTCATGGAACTGAAATAATCTTGTCTAAGTGAAAAAATAGACTTAAAAAAATTAGATCTGAATCTAAAAGGGCAGAATCTGTGATGGTCAAAACAACTGGCTTTACAACTGGATGTTAGTGCTGTGTAGCAATTATTCTTTATTACTCTGATCCTTCTTGTTCTTGCTTTTATCTGCCATGCATTATACTTTTGTAATTAGGAGCTGATTAAGCCATGGTAGAACATTTTTATTTTTTTCACTTCAAAAATTATTCTAGAATGCTTCCCCCACTCCCCACCCCATGCATCTGTTTCACAAATAGACTGATTACTTCTCCTTTGGTACTGGTGTTCCAGTGATCAAACTGAAGTCAACTAATGTGTATTCCATGGTGGAAGAAGCAAAATTCCTATTGGTTTAATTTAATCCATATTGAATTGTGATATTTGTGCCTTAAAAGGGTAAATTTAACAAGGCCTGGATTTAATTTATCAAGTATACTGAAGTAGGTAAATAACAGCATGGAGCCCAATGCATCAGAGTTGGAAGTGTAATGAGATCAGTAGGCAAGCCCTCCATAAAATTACTTGGGGCGTAGGAAAATCCAGACATAGTAATTATACTTAGCAAGAAGAAGCAGTTCTAGAGAGTGTGAAGCAATTAGTCAGATTTACAATCTCAGAGGAAAGAAGGGAAAATTACTTAAGTTAAACTCAGAAGCATCTTAAATCATCATTGCACTGTATTGATCTCAGTTGAAAGTGACTGGCTAGAAATGCTTGTTTTCTCTTTACCAGTAAAGAGAAATTTCCATAGTGTTTGACTAATACCAAGAATATACAGCCTGGAATTTGAACTTAAGTTCAAATTATAGTGTAAATTATAAGCACATAGTCTTTCACAACGTGTGTGTCTCTTCTGGAAGAAGAGTCTCAGAACATTTAGGAGAGTCGAAGGTGATCTATAAGCTAGCTGTATTTTCTTAACATTCCTGCCAATACCCCAAAGTAAAGGGTGGGCAAGTACATTTAAAGAAAATGAAGAAGTACACATGGCAGTGGTTTTAGGTGAGAAATATGCTGCACTGTTTTAACTGATTTTATATCAAAACATGTCATTGTCCATTTACCTATTGAATGGTCCTAATTATTTCTGACCAAGCTTAATTTTTAGAAAGACTTAAGAGATTTTGAACTCTGCATTGCTATTTTGAAATATCTACTGCATAGTCAATAGAACAGCTGAGAAATATCTTCCACTGATTTGTATAAATACACTTTGAAAATGTCAAACTGTTCATATGGGAGGTATCTACCCATCCAATTAAAATTTGGGGTTGGGGAGAGAAATATAAAATTACCCTGCTTGCTAGTAAAATCTATCCTTGAATTTGTTTTAGCACTGTGTGGAAAACTAAGTATTCGCACATACTAGCTGTGTATTTTTAGCAAAGGGGCTAAAAATTAGAGACAGTGTCACTTTCATAAAGAGAGGAACAGGCCAGTTATTATTTCTACCAATTCCTTATTAAGCATGTCTTGAAGAGAAAAAAAGAAAAAGAAACAAGATGGTCTAATAGTATCAGTAGGCATATGCAGTGTGTGTGTGTACGATGTGTGTGTGTGTATGATGTGTGTGTATGATGTGTGTGAGTGTATGGTGTGTGTGATGTGTGTGTGTATGATGTGTGTGTGTGTATGATGTGTGCGAGTGTATGGTGTGTGTGATGTGTGTGTGCGTACGATGTGTGTGTATGATGTGTGTGAGTGTATGGTGTGTGTGTATGATGTGTGTGTGTGTGTGATGTGTGTGTGTGCTGGCATGTGTTTGCTCACATGCACTTATGCTTTTTATGATCTTAGCGATAAGAATTGATTGAACATATACACATATACAGAATGACCAAAACCACAGGCTAAACTGGGTTTCACTTTCTGAAACAGAGCAAAACCCTGTGGTCTATGCCCTCCATGTCTTCAGCCTGCCTTTTGTCTGTGGAAAAACTTTAGCCAAAGAATAAGTTTAATCAGAGAACTAAGAAAATGCAGAAACAAAGGAAAACAGTCCACCAAGACTAATAATAATAGTTCTTCCTCAAGGGCTATAAATAATATTCTGAGCCATAACCTATGAGCTGTCTTGTATATACTGAAATTCCCACCAAGTGGGAGAAGTTGACTATATGATGACCAGACTAGCCATGACATCAGCTTCCACAATTCTGAGAACTGGCCTCAAGGAAATGGGAACAAATCAACTCTGGAGCTGAAGATCAACTATGTTTATAATAGTTAAGATGATGCTGATCAGACCAGCACATGATCAATTTCAAGATGGCAGTCAGCTGACTGTGCACGTTGCCTCCTCCATCTATAACAGCTCTCTGCCCAGTGGTTGAAGAGTGGGTCAGCCTTTGGACAAGAGTCCTCCCTTCCCCTCCATTGCCAGCATCCAAAATAAAGCAAATTTTCCACCAACCTGCCTCTTCATTGGCTTTTGAGTGGCAGATATCCAGATCCTGCTTTTTGCTCCATTTCTAGACTTAAACATCGAAATCCTTCTGTAAAAGAAAAGAGGTAGCTAGTCTTAGACCAGTTAAGAGGTCTTAACTGTACCAGCGGCTGGGATGATAGCTTTTGACACGTTAGTTATTTAATTCTGAGCAACTAATAAATTATAATACAGCTTCTTATTTACCAGGACAATCAATTCTTCTAATGCTGAAGCTTTGGAAAAACGACAGTGTGAAATAAAGGGCAGTGTTTATTGGTCCTATCGTGGATCAAGTAGTCAAAGAACTACTTGCTCTAATCCTATGAATTAAGTATAAGAAGAATGATTTTTAAATAGCCACAGCTCCTAGAAAATCTCTCTCTCTCCCTTTATCAGTTCCCATAAAGGGATGATGGGTGGGGAAGGAAAACTTGAGTTTAAAATACATCCAAGATTTGGTTACTTATATTGCTAAAGGGTTTACATCTTTTTGTTTGTTGAGTTTTTTTGTATTCATGCTTGGGAAACACTTTAATGTGTCCTTATTTATGTAAATAGGAGGTATCAGAAAAAAATAAGAAATATGCAAAACCACTTTTTTTTTAAAACACATATTGATGCAAAAATCCTTAAAGTTAACTAATAGCATCCAGGAGCACATGAAAAAACAATGCACAAAGTGAGTCTCTTTCTAGAAATCCAAGGATGGTTCAGTTTTAAGTAGGTTTGACCATTTTAAAAGACTAAATGTGAACCCAGAAGATCATTGTCCATGGCTGTTGAGCTAACTTTATATAAAAGCCAACACCCATTCTTCATGGTGTGCTGGACACATTATTCTAGATCATCCTTCACTCTGCTCTGTGCCCCAAGAGGCTGGCCTGTATGGATTCTATCAAAGGACTGTTTCAAGCTCTGATGTCTAGCTGGGTTCAGGAAGAGAGAGTGAGGTCACAGTATTAATGTCCTGTTTCCTTCTCTGAAGCATGATTTCCAGATAATTTTATGCCTTAGAAAAAACGTCACTGCTACCCTGAAGTTGGCTTTTCTATTTAACTTTCTCCCTCTAAGTTCTGGACAGTGTTTCAGTTCCTTGTCCTTTCTATCCTTGGTATCATTTCAGTTTTCTGAATAGCCTTTGAGGTTCCTTGATACTCCAGCCTCACCTTAAAAATACTCCCTTTGTTAAACTAAAACTAATTGAATTTTAGTTGTGTCTGACTCTGTGACTCCATGGAGTGTAGCCCACCAGGCTCCTCTGTCCTTGGAATTCTCCAGACAAGAATACTGGAGTGGTTAGCCATTCCTTTCTCCAGTGGACCTTCCCAACCCAGGGATGGAACCCCTCTCTCCTGCAGCTCCTGCATTGCAGGCGGATTCTTTATGTCTGAGGGCTTCCCTGATAGCTCAGTTGGTAAGAATCCACCTGCAATGCAGGAGACCCCAGTTTAGTTCCTGGGGTGGGAAGATCCCCTGGAGAAGGGAAAGGCTACCCACTCCAGTATTCTGGCCTGGAGAAATCCATGGACTGTATAGTCCATGGGGCCGCAACAAGTTGGACACAACTAAGCCATTTTCACTTTCTTTACTGTCTGAGCCACCAGGGAAGTCCTTAATTTCAGTATGCCTTCTGTTTTCCTTCTGTGACCTTAATTGGTTCATATCAGAAACTTCATTAAGAAGATCTAAGATGTGGTATATCAATATAGTAAATAGACAAAGAATGTATCTAGTCTTTTGTTGGAGGCTCCTGGCACAGAGCTGTTAAAACCTTTGGAATGACAGGGTTGTCTTTTTCACACTAATGAGGTGACTCAGGTGAGTCCATAGGTAGCTTCAGGATGGGGTCTGATCCCAAGAAGACCAAGCACATGACTAAAGTGTTGGGGACTTTGAGGTATGACCTCTAGGAAGCAGAGAGGGGCTGGAGATTGAGTTCAGTCACATGGTCATCGTGATTTCGTCATTCATGCCTAAGTTATGAAACCCTGATTAGAAGCTCAGTGAAGCTTCCTAGTTGGAAACTCCATTAATGTGCCTGGAGGGTGACATGCCCTAACTCCATGTGGAGATGGCATGGGGACTCTGCATTCCTTTCCAGAATTTCACCCTAGGAGCATCCTTTTTGACAAAATTGTAATCTTAAGTATAGAGCTCTCCTGAGTTTTGTTGAGTCATTTCAGTGAATTATCAAAGCTGAGGGGGTTATAGGAACCGTCCAACATGCGGTCAGTTAGTTGAAGTCCAGGTTGCCTGGCAACCCCCTCCAAAAATGCAGCTGGCATCTGATGCAAACACAGTCTTGAGGAGAGTTAAGGCCTTAAATTTGTGGGGTTTGATGCTAACTCCTGCCAGGTAGGGTCAGAATTGTATTGCCATACATCCAGTTCAGAAGTGAAACAGAACAAACATATACCAAATCAGGAGGCAGCATCTTGTTTAATGGTAAAACTTTAAAAATATGTCTACTAAAATCAGGAAAACAATTATCATATTGCTATTATCATTTTTAGTTTATTAAGGTTATGAATTTTCAGAGTAAAAAATTGGTTTTGCTGAATCTTATAAGTTCTAAATGTCTCATACTTGTTTTTATAAAATATTCTTTCTCTTCTCCAGTACACTCTCTCGTTTTTACTAGAATCTGTGTATCCCAAAGTGTATTTCCTAAGACCCTGACCCCCTCACCTCCCAATAGACTCTTTTCTTATTCGTAGCCTTCTGTGTTTTCTCTTGGTCAATAATAGTTTACTTTAGGGTTTGCTCTTGTTGTTTTACAGTCTATGGTATTGGCCTAGTGTATAAAGAATCTGCTTGCCAATGCAGAAGATGCAGGAGATGCAAGTTTGATTCCTGGGTCAGAAAGATCCCCTGGAGGAGAAAATAGCAACCCAATCCAGTATTCTTGCCTGGAAAGTCCCATGGACAGAGGAGCCTAATGGGCTACAGTCTGTGGGGTTGTAAAGAGTTGGACATGACTTATCAACTGAGCAGGCACAATGACATCTGTTATTATAGTATCACACAGTATGTTTTCATTGTCTTAAATATCCTTTGTGCTCTGCTTATTTGTTCTTCCATCTAACCACAATCCTGATGACTACTGATCTTTGTTGACTATACAATATTTTTGCTTTTGTTTTATTTAGCTTTTTTTGTTTGTTTGTTTTTGGTTAGGGTAAAAAGAAATGATGACATGTTTATAAAATTCAAAGCACTAAGCTAGGTATATAGCAAATACTCAGGAGATCTTAGCTTCTTTCCTTTTCTTAAAATTTTCTAAATGAACTCTGAGATCTGGCTTTTAATTATAGACATTCGAAGACCACTCTTTTTTAAAATTTTCCTTTGGATAGCAAGAAGATCAAATCAGTCAATCCTGATGGAAATCAGTCCTGAATATTCATTGAAAGGAATGATGCTGAAGCTGAAACTCCAATACTTTGGCCATCTGATGCGAAGAACTGACACATTGGAAAAGACCCTGATACTGGGAAAGATTGAAGGTAGGAGGAGAAGGGGACGGCAGAGGATGAGATGGCTGGATGGCATCACCAACTCGATGGACATGAGTTTGAGAAAGCTCTGAGAGTTGGTGATGGACAGGGAGCATAGAGTGCTGCAGTCCATGGGATTGCAAAGAGTTAGACATGACTGAGTGAACTGAACTGAACTGAAAGACTAGTCTTTTTCAAAATTTTCTTTTATATAAGGACTAAATTATGGAAAACTATTTTTATTATATTTAGCCTATATGTATTAGTTGTTCAGTTGTGTCCAACTGTTTGACTCCATGGACAGAGGTCCATGGGATTCTCCAGGCAAGAATATCAGAGTGGGTTGCCATGCCCTCCTCCCGGGGATCTTCCTGACCCAGGTATTGAATCCATTTCTCCTGTGTCTCCTGCATTTCAAGTGGATTCTTTACCCACTGAGCCATAATGTACTTGATTGTAAATCAAGTTTATTTCTGAATAGCTATTAGTGCTACTAAAAAGCAAAATTCAACTGAGTGAATTTGATGATCTAATTAATCATATTAAATGCTATATGAATCAGGCAGCATTCCATCTAACAACTGGTGAGCCCTCAAAGGTTATAGAAAGTGAAAGGTTTTTATACAAAAGAGGGTGGGGCAAGGAAGTCAATACCAAATAGATATAAAATGTTAATTAGGGCAAGAAAATCTTTTCGAAGAAGAAAGGAGGAGGCTTTTATCGGGCAGATTGTCTCTTCTTCCTCTTGGGGAAGATAGAGAGGACCAACATGCCAGATTCTCACTGGCTCTGATTAGAAGATTCTAGATAGGTTCTATATTATATAATATAATAACTAAGATTACATTTCTGGTGAAGGTCAAAACTGCAATTAGATACGGTATTAAATCCAGACTTGGCATCATGGGCTTTGGCACTAGTGATGCTGTTTTAGGTCTGTGGTTTTCCTACTTAACAGGGTTGTTCTTCAGTATGAGAAGTATATTTACAGAATTTCTACACTTAGAGGATGAATACATTGTAATAAATTCACTGTTAGATATAATGCTTCACATATTTTAAAGTGTAGGCTTTTTTTTTTCTTTTTGGTCACCATCAAGTCTTTGTTTTTGTTATTAGTGAAATGGTCTGGATTATCATACCTAAAACTGTATAGCTAAGCCCTAAACACTGCTGGTAAGGCAAACAGTGGTGAGTACTCTTTAAGAGTTTGATGTGCTGATAGCCACAGTTGGTCCTTGGCAAAAGGCAAAATTTGTCTTGGTTTCTTGGTTCCTTTTGTACTTTATTCTCTTTGGTAGCAAACCTTATCCTCTTTTTCTAACAGGTTTATTTTGCTTTATTCTCACTTTCCTTGTGATTAAACATGTTTTTGTCTTAAAGCATAAATTCACTAGGCAATGCATACAAGGAAATACTCATTTTATTCCTATGCAAATCTTTTTGGCAAAATAGAGTTCTTTCTGTTTTGGGGGCCATGTAGGCCAAGTATTATATTATTCTTTCTTCTAGAGTGAAAACAGATGTGTGTATTTTCTACAATAAATTTTCATTGAGTTCACTGACATCAACTGCTGTACATATCGCTTTAGTTCTTTGAAATTTTAAAAGTGCTTTCATGCTTTATCTTCTTAATAATTGTATAAGATAGACAGGATAGGTAGTGTCGTTGCTACTGGAAAATAAATTGCAAATTAAAGATTTTAAATGATATATCTAGACTCTAGTAGTTAGAAGATTGGTTGAAAACCAAATCTTTGGCCTTTTGGCTCAATGATATTTCTACTATTTCACCATGCCTCTGTATTTATAACTTAACTAAACTTAGTGACTGCTTATGTCAGAGAAGTTGGAGATATGTGGTTACTTATATTAATTCTGACATGTCAACTCATAGAGTCATTTTTTTTCTGTCAGTAATTGTAGAGAATTGTGAGAATTGAGCTTATAATTTTAGCTTTTGTTATCATAGTAATTGATGACTATTAACTTGTAGTTGGGTTCATTTGCTCAGAATTATTTATCTGGTTAGTGGACTTGTCCTGGGCCATGTGGGCAGAATCAGGCAATGCCAATGTCTGGAATTGAATGCTTCAAAATTTTGTAATTATAGCTTGTCTAAACAAAAATAATGAAGCACTCAAAGTTAAAATATTAGCCCTGTTGATAAGTCAGAAGTTAGAAGAAATATTTCTCTAAAATAAAAGTGTGTGGATCTAAGTCAAGTCTTGCCAAACTTTCATGGTACATATATTGACAAAAAAAGAATTGTTATTCATTGAATAGCATGTGCTTGTTCCTTTAGGTGACCAGCTCTTTCAAGCCTATCAAATGAATAAAGTCTGTATTACTGTCCCATTTAACAGATGAGAACATTGAGGCTTGGGATGATCAGTTGCCAGTCATAACAGAACTCAAAATTGAATAAAGTACTCTCAAACCAAAGTTTATGCTTTCTTGATTCTCCCAACATCCCCCTCTCACAAATAAACGTCTACAGTTTCTGTAATCTCAAAATGTTTGTATTTTCAAATCTTAAGCCTAATAGAAAATCATTTCTTAAGTATATTAGACAGCATTTTTATTCGAGTAACCAGAAGAATTTGTTCAAAGGGAGATGAATTGTAGAATTAAAATATATTCATTAAACCATTTTGATAATGTCACACTAAATAATTGTAGATAATTTAAACCCCATGCTTAACCTAAGTTTGATTTGGAGGTAAGGAATTCCTTTGATACATTACAGTAACTTTCCCTGGAGAATAAAAAAATTATTTTGCATAGAGAGGAAATTCAGCACAGTTAGTGAAAATTTTCCAGCATAACAATTTGGAGGGCGAGGAGAAACTAAGATGGCGGAGGAATAGGAAGGGGAGAACACTCTCTCCCCAACAAATATACCAAAAGAAATTTTAAAGGCCGAGCAAACTCCAAAAAACAGGAACTGAATGCTGGCAGAGGACATTGGGCATCTGGAGAGGTGACCCATTGCCGACGTGAGGAGGTAGGACAAAAGAAAGAAAAGAAAAAAAAAGTAGAGGGAGAGACAAAGAGCTGGGGACGGGTTCTGTCCCGGAAGGGGAGTCTGAAATAAAGAGGGAAAAAAAAAAACAAAAAGAGGAGAAAGGTTTCCGAATACCAGGGAGCATTCTCTCTGGCAGATCTGCGGTGGATCTTGGAGAGCAATATAGCTGAGAGCAGAAGCAGATTAATAGCTAAGCCCTGCAAGGTTCGTCTCTGGCTACAAGGAACAGCCGAGCGGCAGCACAGCCAAAGGGGACTGCTCCTGCTCAGGGAGGGGCGGGCCGCGGGCTCAGGGAACGGAGCAGCCTGAGGGACCTAACCTTCCAGGAAAAGCTCCCCCCCACCCAGGCCCGTGCACAAAACAAAGGGCGGTGAGGAATCAACAGAGAGGCTGGGCAGCTGCAGGCTGCGGACCGGCCCAGCCCCCGCCTGAGAGCAGTGGGCATAACCCAGCCCCTGGGAAGCTAACCAAGACTTCTGGGGATTCTGGACAGATTGGTGCTGTATACACCTTAGAAGGAGTGCTCAGCTGCACGAGTGGCCGGGCAGGGGGAGAGGAGAAGCCCCACTCCCCAACTGTGCTGGGCAGACGACAGAGAGCCTGAGCAGAAGGGGCGGGGGAAGCCCTCTCACCAGGAGCAGGGCAAACTCCAAAATTAAATCCCTGCCAGTAGAACAGACTGCATAAAAAGGAGACTATAGTCTGTGAGAAGGACAAGCCCGACCAAGAAGGCCTGCTTAGCTGCACGCTGAGAAAACCGAGCGGCCGGGCCGGGGGAGAGGAGAAGCCCCACTCCCCAACTGTGCTGGGCGGACGACAGAGAGCCTGAGCAGAGGGGGCGGGGGAAGCCCTCTCACCAGGAGCAGGGCAAACTCCAAAGCGCTGAATAGACACTTAAAAGACCAGCAGACAGAAGACTAGCAGAGCTAACAGCTTTGAAACAGACAGGAGAAGCAAATTAAAGCCCTGCAGGTGGCGCTAACTGCATAGAAAGGAGTCTATAGACTGTGAGAAGGAGAAGCCGGACCAGGGAATCATCTGAAAATCTACAGACCCTTCCCTTCACCGAATGCACCAGCACCAGAGAAAGCCTTCATTATAACTGTACTAGGAACATCTTTTAAATTTTTAAAACTTTTATATATATATATATTGTTTTTTCTTTCTTTCTTTTTTTTCTTTTTCTTCTCTTTTTCTTTTTCTACTTTAGAATTTTTAAGTCCCATATGACCTTGCTATTTTTTTTTCTTCTTCTTATTTCCTTTTTCTCCTCCTTTATTTTTATTTTCCATTTTTTTTTAAAGTATTTTTGAGAACCCAGTCTTTACTCTAGATTTTTAATCTTTGCTCATTAGTACCTGGTATCAACTTTGTACCTTTTAAGATCCAAGCTCCAGTACCCACTGCCACCTGGGAGTGAGATCATTGGCTTGACTGCTTTCTCCCCATTCTTATCTCTTGCTAGTAACAGTGAGGAAACCTAGACTCACCCACCAGAAAACCACACAAGCCTTTCCATCCAGGAAACTTCAACAAACCACGCATCCAACCCCTCCCATAGAGAGGAATCCCCACAATAAAGGGACAACACAGCAAGATAAACAAGATGAAAAGGCAGAGAAATACCCAGCAAGTAAAGGAACAGGATAAATACCCCCTAGACCAAACAAAAGACGAAGAGATAGGAAGTCTACCTGACAAAGAATTCCGAATAATGATAGTGAAAATGATCCAAAACCTGGAAAATAAGTTGGAGTTGCAGCTCAATAACCTGCAGGCAAGGATTGAGAAGATGCAGGTAAGCTTTAACAAGGACTTAGAAGAAATGAAAAAGAGACAAAATACAATGAATAATGCAATAAATGAGATCAAAAACACCCTGGAGGGAACCAACAATAGAATAACAGAGATAGAAGACAGAATAAGTGAGGTAGAAGACAGAATGGCAGAAATAAATGAAACAGAAAGGAAAAATGAAAAAAGAATTAAAAGAAATGAAGACAACCTTAGAGACCTCTGGGACAATATTAAACGCACCAATATTCGAATCATAGGAGTCCCAGAAGAAGAAGACAAAAAGAAAGACCATCAGAAAATTCTTGAAGAGATAATTGTAGAAAACTTCCCTAAATTGGGGAAGCAAATAGCCACTCAGGTCCAAGAAACACAGAGAATCCCAAATAGAATGAACCCCAAGCGGGACACCCCAAGACACATATTAATCAAATTGGCAAATATCAAATACACAGACCAAATATTAAAAGCAGCAAGGGAGAAGCAAAAGATAACTCACAAGGGGAATCCCATAAGGATAACAGCTAATCTCTCAACAGAAACGCTTCAGGCCAGAAGGGAATGGCAAAACATACTTAAAGTCATGGAAGAAAACAATCTACAACCCCGACTACTGTACCCAGCAAGGACCTCATTCAAATTTGAAGGAGAATTCAAAATTTTCTCAGACAAGCAGAAACTGAGAGAATTCAGCAACACCAAACCAGCCCTCCAACGAATGCTAAAGGAACTTGCCTAGATAGGAAACACCGATGGGATAGATAATCTGGAACCCAAAACAATAAAATAAATGGCAGCGAGATCATACTTATCAATAATTAGCTTAAATGTAAACGGGCTGAATGCCCCAACCAAAAGACAAAGATTGGCCGATTGGATACAGAAACAAGACCCCTATATATGTTGTCTACAAGAGACCCACCTCAAACCTAGGGACACATATAGACTGAAAGTTAAAGGCTGGAAAAAGATATTCCATGCAAATAAAGACCAAAAGAAAGCAGGAGTGGCAATACTCATATCTGATAAAGTAGACTTTAAAATAAAGGCAGTGAAAAGAGATAAAGATGGACATTACATAATGATCAAAGGATCAATCGAGGAAGAAGAAATAACAATTATAAATATTTATGCACCTAACATAGGAGCTCCACAATATGTAAGGCAAATGCTAACAAATATGAAAGGGGAAATCAACAACAACACAATAATAGTGGGAGACTTTAATACACCACTCACACCAATGGATAGATCAACTAGACAGAAAAGTAACAAGGAAATTCAAACTTTAAATGAAACAATAGACCAACTAGACCTAATTGATATCTGTAGGTCATTCCACCCCAAAACAAGGAATTTCACCTTTTTCTCAAGTGCACACGGGACCTTCTCCAGGATAGATCACATCCTGGGCCATAAATCTAACCTTGATAAATTCAAAAATATTGAAATCATCCCAAGCATCTTTTCTGACCACAATGCAGTGAGATTAGATATCAACTACAGGAGAAAACCTCTCAAAACTTCCAACATATGGAGGCTCAACAACACACTGCTGAATAACCAACAAATTGCAGAAGAAATTAAAAATGAAATTCAGTTATGCATGGAAACGAATGAAAATGAAAACACAACAGCTCAAAACCTATGGGACACTGTGAAAGCAATGCTAAGGGGAAAGTTCATAGCAATACAAGCTCACCTCAGGAAACAAGAAAAAAATCAAATAAATGACCTTACTTTACACCTAAAGCAACTAGAAAGGGAAGAGATGCAGAAGCCCAGGTCTAGTAGAAGGAAAGAAATCTTAAAGATCAGGGCAGAAATTAATGCAAAGGAATCAAAAGTGACCATAGCAAAAATCAACCAAGCCAAAAGCTGGTTCTTTGAGAAGATAAATAAAATTGACAAACCGTTAGCCAGACTCATCAAGAAACAAAGGGAGAAGAACCAAATCAACAGAATTAGAAATGAAAACGGAGAGATCACAACAGAAAACACAGAAATACAAAGGATCATAAGAGACTATTATCAGCAACTATATGCAAATAAACTGGACAATTTGGATGAAATGGACAAATTCCTAGAAAAGTACAACTTTCCAAGACTAAACCAGGAAGAGATAGATAATATTAATAGACCCATCACAAGCATGGAAATTGAAACCGTAATCAGAAATCTTCCAAAAAACAAAAGCCCAGGACCAGATGGCTTCACAGCTGAATTCTACCAAAAATTTAGAGAAGAGCTAACACCTATTCTACTCAAACTCTTCCAGAAAATTGCAGACGAAGGTAAACTTCAAAACTCATTCTATGAGGCCTCCATCACCCTAATTCCAAAACCGGGCAAAGATGCCACAAAAAAAGAAAACTACAGGCCAATATCACTGATGAACTTAGATGCAAAAATCCTCAACAAAATTCTAGCAAATAGAATCCAACAACACATCAAAAAGATCATACATCATGATCAAGTAGGCTTTATCCCAGGGATGCAAGGATTCTTCAATATTCGTAAATCGATCAATGTAATACACCACATTGACAAATTGAAAAATAAAAATCACATGATTATCTCAATAGATGCAGAGAAAGCCTTTGACAAGATTCAACATCCATTTATGATAAAAACCCTCCAAAAAGTAGGAATAGAAGGAACATACCTCAACATAATAAAAGCTATATATGACAAACCCACAGCAAACATTATCCTCAATGGTGAAAAACTGGAAGCATTCCCCCTGAAATCAGGGACAAGACAAGGGTGCCCACTCTCACCACTACTATTCAACATAGTTTTGGAAGTTTTGGCCACAGCAATCAGAGCAGATAAAGAAATCAAAGGAATACAGATTGGAAAAGAAGAAGTAAAACTCTCTCTGTTTGCAGATGACATGATCCTCTATATTGAAAACCCTAAAGACTCTACGAGAAAATTACTAGAGCTAATCAGTGAATATAGCAAAGTTTCAGGATATAAAATCAACACACAGAAATCCCTGGCATTCCTATACACTAACAGTGAGAAATCAGAAAGAGAAATTAAGGAAACAATTCCATTCACCATCGAAACAAAAAGAATAAAATACTTAGGAGTATTTCTACCTAAAGAATCAAAAGACTTGTATATAGAAAACTATAGAACACTGATGAAAGAAATCAAGGAGGACACAAACAGATGGAGAAATGTGCCGTGTTCGTGGATTGGAAGAATCAATATAGTGAAAATGAGTATACGACCTAAAGCAATCTATAGATTCAATGCAATTCCTATCAAGTTACCAGAGGTCTTCTTCAAAGAATTAGAACAAATAATTTCTCAATTTGTATGGAAATACAAAAAACCTCGTATAGCCAAAGCAATCTTGAGAAAGAAGAATGGAACTGGCGGAATCAACCTACCTGACTTTAGGCTATACTACAAATCCACAGTCATTAAGACAGTATGGTACTGGCACAAAGACAGAAACATAGATCAATGGAACAGAATAGAAAGCCCAGAGATAAATCCACGCATCTATGGACACCTTATCTTTGACAAAGGAGGCAAGAATATACAATGGAGAAAAGACAACCTCTTTAACAAGTGGTGCTGGGAAAACTGGACAGCCACTTGTAAAAGAATGAAACTAGATCACTTTCTAACACCATACACAAAGATAAACTCAAAATGGATCAAAGATCTAAGCATAAGACCAGAAACTATAAAACTCCTAGAGGATAACATAGGCAAAACACTCTCTGCTATAATCCAAAGCGGGATACTCCATGACCCACCTCCCAGAATATTGGAAATAAAAACTCGAATAAACAAATGGGACCTAATTAAAATTAAAAGCTTTTGCACAACAAAGGAAACTATAAGCAAGGTGAAAAGACAGCCTTCAGAATGGGAGAATATAATGGCCAATGAAGCAACAGACAAACAATTAATCTCAAAAATATACAAACAACTCCTGCAGCTCCATTCTAGAAAAATAAACAACCCAATTAAAAAGTGGGCCAAAGAACTTAACAGACATTTCTCCAAAGAAGATATAAAAACGGCTAACAAACACATGTAAAGATGCTCAACATCACTCATTATCAGAGAAATGCAAATCAAAACCACAATGAGGTACCACTTTACACCAGTTAGAATGGCTGCCATCCAAAAGTCTACAAGCAATAAATGCTGGAGAGGATGTGGAGAAAAGGGAACCCTCTTACACTGTTGGTGGGAATGCAAACTAGTACAGCCACTATGGAAAACAGTGTGGAGGTTCCTTAAAAAGCTGCAAATAGACCTGCCATATGACCCGGCAATCCCACTGCTGGGCATATACACCGAGGAAACCAGAATTGAAAGAGCCACGTGTACCCCAATGTTCATCGCTGCATTGTTTACAATAGCTAAGACATGGAAACAACCTAGATGCCCACCAACTGATGAATGGATAAGAAAGCTGTGGTACATATACACAATGGAATATTACTCAGCATTAAAAAAAAATTCATTTGAAGCAATTCTACTCAGATGGACGAAACTGGAGCCCATTATCCAGAGTGAAGTAAGCCAGAAGCTAAAACAACAATACAGTATATTAACGGATATATATGGAATTTAGAAAGACAGTAACGAGAACCCAACATGGGAGACAACAATAGGAACGCAGATGTATAGAATAGACTCGTGGACTTTGTGGATGAGGGTAAGGGTGGGATGATATGGGAGAAGGGCATTGAAGCATGTTAATTGTCATGTGTCTAATCAATCGCCAGCCCAGGATTGATGCTCGGGACTGGTGCAGCGAGATTTCCCGGGGGGGAGGGAGGAGGGAGGGGGGTTCCGGAGGGGAAGCATATGTAAACCCATGGTGATATCATGACATTTTATGGCAAAAACAAGTAAAAAAAAATAAAATTAAATTAAAAAAAAAAAAAAGAATTTGGAGGGCATTGACCTATCTAGCTACATAGGTCATTTAGTACGTGATTTAGTATGTAAAACATTTGTGTGTTCTGTTTAAATATTTTAATTACCATGGCACATGATAAAAAGACTTATACTGTAATTTAAACCTACCTAGATTTCTTTTCCTAGATAAAAATCTTTATGATTAATTGCATGTAACACCCCTAAGAAATCTTCAGTACTTTGCTTCAGTGTACAGTTTCTGTTAAAAAAAAAATGTATAATAACTCATTAAGGATCCATTCTGAATATTGTTTTGCATTTTAAATACTGTTTGGTAAATTCTAGTTCTGACAAAAGTGAAATGATTTAGTTTGGACTGGGCTCTTGGTCATGCTGAAGGACTGTAATAAATCAGTTCGATGGGAAAAAAAGAGTGTATGTCAATGAATTAGCTCTAGGGCATTCAAAAGGAGCTAAGCCTTTGTTTTACCTAAAAAAAAGAATGTTTAATTCATTAGAGTAGGTAGAAAGAAACATGCATATACTTTTACTTGGTATTTTACTTGAAGATTAATCTTTTGTTCACCATTGGATCTGTACAACAACAAATTTATTTGAAAGGAATTAACTGTCACACAGTATGTGGGTCTTAGTTTTCCTAAAGTGAATAGGAAATGTCTGGGACCTAAGCAATATTTCAGTTTGAGGGTAATGTGTTTTCTGGTTTCTATTCTGTCAGATTCTCACCCTGGTCTCCAGGGAGGCGAGAAAAGATTGCCTATATGACATATTTTGCCTAAAGCAAGTCCTGAAACTAGGATTCATATTATTCATTTTACTGAGTGTTGATTTCCATAGATTTGGCAAGGCTCAGAATACAATGTATTTTCTCAAAAAAAACATAATACCTTTCTTTTACAAATGAAGCTATACTTTGTAAAAAATAATGAGGGAAAGTGGAGAAATGATGTTTGGCTTTGAAACATTTTTACACATTATACTGGGTAGAATCAGACTTTTAAATCAGTTTAATTTTCTTTAACTAATTTATTTTTGGTGATATTGAAAAATCCAGGACACTGAACACTGTTTTCTGGACAGGTGGAAGGAAAAAAACATCATTATCATCAACAACAAAACAAAACCACACATAGAGAAAAATTGCTTAGAAATCATGAGGTCTTATCTCTTTTCAATATCTGAATAATAATAGTAAAATATAAGCTTAGTTTAATACAGTAAATGAAATATAACCTATTTCATCCCGGATGTTAGTTTCCACTGATAAATATTTCTTAAAATGCTGACCTAATTGCAGAGATGCAAAATCAATGAACTCAGTTGATAAAGATGAATGATGGTATTATAGTACTCAAAGATTAATGGATCATAATCATATTTTGCTATATGGGGAAGCTTTTTAAAATAAGAAATATCCCATAATTGCATTCCAAACATGGTAGGTTTATGAACATGCAATTTTTATTGTTGTAATTCTTCACATCCAGGGGTAAAATAATAGAAAATTCTATGAGGTCATGGAAAATCTTCTACTCTAGAATTAGATAAAAAAGATAAAATAAGTACAAAAACCATATGATTTATCTGTGGTAGAGACAGGAATTACTTTTAAATCATTTATTCTCTAAGGCTTAATCACTATTTTGAAATTTTTCTGTAATTATTGTTGCAACTATAATTGGTCTTTTATACTGAGAAAATTCATGTCATAATCTCTCCAAAAACCTCCCAAACCAATTTCTTGACCTGAATTCCCCATAAATGTTAACATCATTACCAGTGATCAACCTTGACATACTGGAATGCTGTTTATATCAATTCTCATATTTCATCCTCTATATCCTAAAAATGCCAGTTCATGAATATTTTACCTCCATAACACCTTCTTAATCCACCTTATTTTCCCCAAATTCATTGCCTTACCATTGTGGATCAGGATAACTTGATTCATATTTTTTTCTAATAGGAAAAAAACTTTCTTCCATCTTTTAGAATTTAAACATCTTGCTACCACCATCTCCAAACACCCAAATATCAACTCATTCAGAGTTTCAAGATTAAACCCTTCTTTCTGTAGAGCAAAGATAAATAGCTATTTGCTGAATTCATTGTAATGGACCATCAGAGTCAATTAAGAAAGAACAAGTAGAGAGAGAGGATTTCTGCATAGCAGTTAGAAGAGAGGAAAAAGGAGTTCTTGAAAAAGCAAGAAGGAAACCAAAACATTTGAGGGAGGAAGTCATGTCCTGCTATAAAAATGAGATTAGAGGATGAGAGAGGAGGGAGAAAAGGGCTTTCCAGAAGAAGAGACCAACATCTACCCTCTGGGCAGGCTTGGAACTGAACCCTCTGTGATGGGCATTGCTGACATGTTCAGAGTTCAGGTACAAGATCTGACTCCCATACTGTGCTTCTCCTTGCCTCATCCAGGTTTTATGCTATTATTTTTACTATGTGAGGTTTTCCCTTCATCTAGTCCCTCATTGTGTAGTATCACATTCTTACTGGGTAGCAACATATCCAATAGGAGTGATGCTGTTCTGTGTCACAGGACTCTTGCTTGGTTTGGTCCTCATCTTAACACTGAGGACACCCTTAGTCTCTAACCTCTATATATACTTGGGGACTTGCTGAACTTAACAACCAGTGACATCCAGAACTCCGTGGTATTTAAAGATATATTGGAACTCTACAGTGATACATATGTAAATCTTAGAGACAGCTTTGATAGTCTCTGATTTATCATCATTTTTTTCTTTTCTCATTGTTAAAAGACAGATTTATAAAAATGGCTAAATCTTGACTCTCATAAAATGAGAACATGTCAAAGATTTTATTTAACTCATGAATTTAGGAGGTAACCAGTTAGATGTTAACAATCAGTTCAAAAAATAAATCAAAGAACAGTGATATAGACCATGAAATGATTTTATAGATGGAGGCAAAACCAACTCTTTTCCCTAAGGATGGGAGAGGGGTGGGGTTAGGGAGGAGAGAGAAAATGTCTCTCCATTACATAGGACTATTTTGCATGCTAATTGACAGGAACCCACTTGTAGTGCTATCAGTTATTTACAATTTACAGAATTCTAAAATAACACAAAAGAAAGGTGCAAACCCCTTAGATTCAGAGCCTGGGAGAATGTCCCTTAGAACAGAGGTTGTCAAATTTTATCTATGAAGGATCAGATAGGAAATAATTTAGGCTTTATGGGCACACATGGACCTTGTCACTTATTCATCTTGGCTTTGTTTTTCTTTGTTTTACAACTTTTAAAAAAATATAAAAGCCATTCATAGTTCTAATGATGCTCATAAACAGGCCACTGGCCCGATGTGGCCCATGATCCTAGGATACCTGATTCCTAAACACCCGTAGTTTAGGATTAAAATCACTTGATAAACTTTTTGGTCCATTTCAAAGTCTTTTGCATTTTTCTTTGTGGTATTTGGACCCATCGTTCATTTTGTTGCAAAATGATACTTTTAAGATGCTATTTTGGTCTATCTTCTTTCCAAACAATTTCACTGGATCCTTGCAGAATCTCAGGACTTTTGCTCATGTGACTGATACAAATATATTCCCCAGTTTATCTTCTGTGCATGAAAGACTCACTCACATTTAGATGTGGCCCATTTTCTTCCAGGGCTTCCCTGGTGGCTCAGATGGTAAAGAATCCACCTGCAATGCTGGACACCTGGGTTCGATCCTTGGTTTGGGAAGATCCCCGGGAGAAGGGCATGGCACCTACTCCAGTATTCTTGCCTGGAGAATCCTATGGACAGAGGAGCCTGGCGGGCTACAGTCCATTGGGTCTCAAAGAGCTGAGCATGAGTGAGTGGCTGATAACTTTCATTTTCTTACTACTCCACATTTTTGCATGTTTCAACCATTATTCAGGATTTTCTTCATTTAAAAAAAATCCTAAGCTTCCTTACAAGGCCCATTTCAAAAGCTGTCTGCCTACTAGTGTCTTTCCCAATTTTTACCCAGTGGGGATGTTCTTCCTTGAGCTTTCCTAACATTAGTGCCATTATTAATATCCTTCAATCTAGTCTTTCCCTTATTAATTCATCTTTACCTGTATTACTTCCTTTCTTAGACAGTCTGTTTAGACAACTGTAAAACAAATACCATGGACTGGGTGGCTTATAAAGAGGAAAAAAATTATTTTTTCATAGTATTGGAGGTTGGTAAGTCTAAGAAGGCACCAGAAAGATTGGTAAGAGCCTGCTTCCTGGTTCATAGAAGGCTGATTTTTCATTATAATCTCATATGGTGGAAGGGGCAAGGGAGCTCCCTGTATTCTTTTTGTGTAACTGCACTAATTTCATTCATGGGGTTCTGCTGCCATAGAACTACTCACTTCCCAAAGACCCTACCTTCATATATCATGACACTGGGGATTAAGTTTAAACATAGGATTTTCGGGGTACACAACATTTGCATTTCTCATTTAATATTGAACGTTTTCCCCATTCTTTACCTAACCTAGACCTTTCAAAGTTTAGGTGTTCAATAATTTTTTGCTACATGGCATCTCTTGTTTCTTCTCTCTTGTTTCTGCATCATTTTTAAATTTGCTGACATAGGAATTTGTATCGACTTTCTGAGATAACCTGAACATGGCCTGAAGGCAACCTCAGTAGCCAGGCTGGTGTCTCTGGGGAATCACTGATTGTACTGGTGTTAGTTGCCTATTGCTGTATACCAAACTGCCCTAACACATATTAGGTTCATGTTAAAAACACATTTATGATTTAATGGTTTCTGTGCATGAGACAGAAGGAAATGGCAAGCCACTCCAGTATTCTTGCCTGGAAAATCCCATGGACAGAGGAGCCTGGTGGGCTACAGTTGGTGGGGTCACACAGCGCTGAACATGACTCGGTGACTAATTACCCAGGTGCCTGAGACATCCCCATGGCTTAGCTGGGTGCTGTGGTTCAGGGTCACACACGTGCTGTGATGGAGACACTGCCAGGGCTGCAGTCATCTCAAAGTCAACTGAGGAAAGAGCCCCTTCCTGGCTAAACAGTGTGATGTTGGAAGGATTCGGTTTTCTACGGGTTGTTGGACTAAGGGCCCCTTTTTTCTCACTAGCTGTGGTCCGAGGCCTCCCCCTATTCCCTGAGTCTTCTCCATAGCACAGCTCACAGCTTGGTGGTTTGCTTCATCAGAGTCAGCAAGTGAGAAGAGCCAGAGGGAGAAGGAAAGAGACAGAGAGGTCTCTTTTATAACCTAATCTCAGAAGTGGCATTCCATTCTTTTGCTCTATTTTATTTGTAGGTGGCCAGTATCCAAGTCCAGCCCACAGTCCAAGGAGAGAAAACTACATCAGAATATGAATACCAGGAGGTGGGGTCATTAGGGGCAGTTTTAGAGTCTGTCTGCTCCAATTCTCTGTATTTCAGTAACCAAATCACTCAGATGATGGTAATAAGGTGAAAAGTACCAAACTCAGAGAATTGCCAAATTAAAATGTTCATTATAAATTCAAAATGCCATGGAATGCATTTCGTGGTTCCTAAATATAAGAAGACCCCAAGGGAATCTTCTGTCAAATAAAGGAGCAAGTGTCAGAGTGATTGTATTTACGGAAAAATTATTAATCTTCAAGAAAAATTGTTTACCAGAATGAAAATGATTTGGTATGACTCCAAACTTTTCCCTTTATTATTGAAGTCTCCAGCTTTTGGAAATCCAGGCTTTTGTCTCTTGCTTTGTTATGGCACTGCATTTTCCAGATAGACACACGGGCATCTTAAAAAAGACTTTGGAAAGAGAGAGTAATCATGGAAAAAGTTTCTCAGGCTTCCCTGAAGGCCTCTATTTTTGGAAGATCTCTTCCCTAAAAATCTTGAAGGAGATTGTTTACTCTCCCTATATATGTATTAGAGCCCCAAGAAATCATCTTTAAAGTGTCCAGTTAATCACCTCCTACTGCTGCAGAGATTATTCCACCTGCAGTCTATCAGTGTTCCAGTAGATGGCAAAAGCATACTATGCACCGAGTTAGAACAAGTTTAAAAATTCGTGTACTGAAGGCATGAACAAATGGTCTCGACTTATTTTAAAAATCTGCTTTTGTTGTGTTTGGGACACCATGGATGTAAAGGGAATTGTAGCATCCCATCACAGATACCACTGATGCAGACAGATTTTGCTGAAATTCTACAGAATTAAAGGAAAAAAAAATAGTTCTTAGGAGCAAATGATCTCATTCAAATTCAGTCATGCCTGTGTTTTAATCTTGTAGTTAATTCAGCCAGCCTTTTCCCCATCTTTTTTCCTTTTGATTTGTTTTAATAAAACAAACTGGATATAACATGGAAATCATTTTAATTAAAGGAAAAGCATATGGCATTTTGTAATTGTAAGCCATGAAGATCCATTATTTAGATAGTGCCTGCAGTGGGAGTTAAAATACATAAAGATGTAAGACATTTGAATTCAAATGCTGTTTTTCAGTTAGGGAATACCGGTATTTTTTTAAAGGGTATACATAGTATTGCATGTATTGTAATTTAGAAAGCATATATGCATAACAATTCCATTGCTATTCTTGTCTGTTTATGTTCTTGCTAATTTGACAATATTGTAATTTAAACCAAGAACATTATGCAGCTATGAGATTGTAACCACTAAGAGATAAGGATGGCAAAATTTATATTCATACAAAATAAACATGAATTAGGCAAAATTCAGATTTTTTTTTGGTGTTGATGCTGTCTGGAAAGGCAGCACACAACCAAAATGCAGTGAAGTAAATCTTGATTTTCTGTTTGCTTTCATTATATAAAGTGAGATGCATTCTCACAAAAGAAAGACAAAAAGAGAAATCTCCATAATATATCTTGATAGTAATGCCCATTGCTTTATTTGATCTTCTGGCCACAGCGGAACATTATATCTAGTCCTTCCTGTGAGACATCCTACCGTTGGTAAGGGGCTCCCCGTGGGGAAAGGCCATGTAGAGCCAGAGAAGGAATCAGAAGGATTGCTGGTGATGCTTTGCAGTGAACAGATGGACAGGCTTTTAGCTGGAGCTAGCTGAGGTTGTCGAATCTGAGAGCTTGAAGCTGCAGCATACAGGCAAATGAATACTGAGGTGGGTAGCTGGGAAATAAGAGCAAGACTGGATGAGCTGTGAGACTGATTTGGACAGTTCAGGAATTAGTTTGTGAATAGAGGTTATAGGTTTGAGTACTTTTTCTGGGTGGTGTTTTGGAGGGTTTTCTGTTTAAAGGCATTAGCTAAAAGGAATGGCGATACATTGATGCCTTTAGGGGCTGCTTGTCTACAAAATCTTCTGCCATGGTCTCCTGGTTTTGCTGATATCTCAGACCCTTGACTCAGCCAGTAAAGAATCTGCCTGCAATGCAGGAGACCTGGGTTTGATCCTTGGGTCAGGGAAATACCCTGGAGAAGGGAATGACAACCCACTCCAGTATTATTGCCTGGAGAATCCCACGGATGGAGGAGCCTGATGGGCTACAGTCTATGGGGTCACAAAGAGTTGGACACAACTGAGTGACTAACACTTTCTCTCTTTCAGACCCAATGAGATTGTAAATAGGATTTGGATTACTTTTTTACTTAAATACATTATTTTACATATGCTTAAAGTAAAGCTGAGCTAGTATTTTTCTATTCACTGTAGACATCTTTAGAGACAACCCATTTGACTAGGCATTTTATTATCTCAAAGTACTTGGTTTTGAAGTACAATTTTAGAGGACTTATGGTGTCTTCTCATCTACAGTAGTTGAAACTTGAATCTATTTTAGCACTAATCCTTGGAGGACCTAATTGTTCCCTTTCTTTCTCCAGAGATGTGGTTACTTCCCATTATAGATTTTTATGTATCTGTGTTGTTTATCCATTTTCCAATACCATGAAGATTTTTAAATAGCTATGAAAGTTTTATTCAAGGTTTTCTTGATGACATATACAAAGTATACATATCCATCCATTTCTCTTTTACATGCATATTTCCCTTCATTCTAGATACTGTATGAAATCAATTTTGCAAATGCATCATTGTTTATCACAACACAAACTGGCTGAAAATAAGGATGTCTTAAAAATTAGAGTCTTGAAAAAATCAACAAAAGGAAAAATGAGGCTTGAAGAACTTAAGACCTTATAGTGAAAATGGTATTAGAAAACTTACCTGTATGGTTTTCACATCTGAGATTATTAGAAAAGATAGCTTTATTAATAATATGGTAATATTTTTATTTACTGTATTTTACATGGAGAAAATTGTTTGGGCCTCTATCCGCATCAGGTTCAGTGATATATTTATACTTTGCTTTCTTTGTTGGGGAGAGCTTCTGGGAAGAAAAGCTCTTTGATGCTTGTTTCTGTGTCTTGGCCTCAATATAATTGTGACTTTTGTGATTTTGTTACTTAGAGCTGCTGACAACAGGGTTCTGATACTGATTCCTACCTCCATGTTCTTTGATCCCTTTTCTCACTTCTTTAGTGATGTCATTGCTTGGATACTTGACTTTTAAAAATCTTTGGGTGACTTTTTTTTTTAACCATACTAAGATGTTTTTCATCCCTTCCCAATTCCCAGGGTTTTATGCTCTTAGCTCTGCTTTATGTTAAAATATACATTGCCAACCTATCTTACTTATGCCCTAACTTCCCCATCTCACAAATACAAACATCACCAGTGTGCAATTCCAAAGCACAGTATTATAGTCTTTTATTTTCATTTGTTTCTAAAGGACTTCTTGAAAAGCCACTCATTATTTCTCTGCTACTCATTTAGCTTCTTTTTTCTAGTTTCTGAATGCCAAGGTCCTCTTTCTTTATCTCTCATAGAATTGCATTTAATAATTCTACAATTTTATCTAATAACATTTATTGAATATCTACACTGTGAATATAGTATTGACAAGAGCTGAGAAAATTCATGTACTTATCAAACTTCCAAGGTAAAAGAAAAGACAGACATTAAAGACATGGTTAAAGGAACATAAGAGCTATGAATGTTGACGACAACAAAATCAAGTCTCAGAGAAGAACCAGGGGAGGCATCTCTTCCAGTTACTAGGAAAGCATAACCTATTAACCTCAAACTGAGTGCAGCAAACAAGTGTACTGTTATGCATACTATTCAGTGACTCAAGCATTTAAACAGACTGCAGTGGTCTGTGCACCTTGGTGTCTGGGGATTCAGCTGGAGGACTCAGAGCAAAGAAGCTAGAAGCATCTGAAGGACACTGAATCCTATGTCTCAAACTTGATGATGGCTGTTGGCTAAAAATCTTAGCTACGACTGCTGGCCAGAACACCCCATAAGGCCACGTGCTTGGACTTCCTCACAGCACTATGGATGAGTGCCAAAGGCAAGTGTCCAAAGGAAGAGGCAGGCAGAAGCTATATGCCTTTCAGCATCTAGCCCCAGAAGCCACACAGTATCAATTCTGCCTTACTTTGTTGGTTGGAGAAGTCATAAGCCAGCGTACGTTCAAGGCAAGGGGAAACAGACTTTGACTCTTACTGGACAAGGGACAAGGCTCTGGAAAAGTACATAAGATAAGAAATACTGCTCTGCTGTAAACATTTTCAGGAAAATAAACCTGACACAGGATCATTGAGAAAGTGATATTTACGTTGAAGCTGTGTGCAAAGGAATAAATATGGAAAGGCATTATGGTCAGAGAAAGCTGTGTGAATAAAGATCCTGAGGTGGGACAAACAAGTGACTTAACTGAGAAAATGAGAGCCAGTTTGGCTGGGTCATAGACAATGAAGAGTTACTCGACTAGCAGGAGACAAAGCTGGACAGGTAAGGCCATATAGACCTTGGCAAAGAGTTCAGATTTCAAGCAAGGACTTACAGGTCTGTTAAAGATATGCAGGCCTCATCATGAAGACTATAGGAGATTGTGGACAGGTTACAGCTTGAGATAATATGATCAGGTCTGCAGTTATAGTTGTCAGGTTGCTGGATTATAGGTGATGGGGACGGTTCAAGGACAACTACAGTGAGCCAGACTGGACACAAAAATGGCTGGGACTAGAGCAGTGGCCATGGAGTTCAAATCAAGTAGATGGATTTGAGATATAATTAGTTGGAATGGGCAAGATTTGGGAAATGGCTTAGCTGTAAAGATAAGAGGGCAGTCTGATTTGAGGATATATATCTGGAGTTCTGCTTTGAAAACTATATATGGAAAGATTGAGTAGCAGGAATGACTTTTGGGGATAGAGATGATGAGTGAAGTTTTAGAGATATTGAATTTGAAGTGTTTTGAAAGCTGTATTTAGCTGTCCCATGGTAAGTGGATTATATGTGTCTGGAGCTGTGGAGGGATGAAGTATATGTTTGTGAATCATCGGCATATAGATGGTATCTACAACCATGGATTAGAATCAGAAGAGGCATCAGTACAAGGGGAAGCAGAGTCACAAATTATGTTACCTAAAGAATAAGCAGAATTTCTTCATGCAGAAACAGAAAAGCAGCTTGGGAAAAGGAATTTGACTTTTCTTATAATGGAAGACGGGGAGCCTGGTGTCTGCAATCTATGGGGTTGCAAAGAGTAGGACACAAGACTTAGTGATTGAACAACAAAAATAACAGTTTAAACTCCTTCAGGGTAAGAGTCATTTCCTTATAAGGTGAACTGAGATATAATTGCAGGCAAATGGGTAAGGTCTGGGAAATAGTTTGGATTTAAAAGATCTCTTTGCAGAGTTCATTTATTATAGCACCTGAGAAATTCATTGACAGAGTTTGGAAAATACTGAATTCATCAATAGTAGAGAGTAATGTTTATTATCAGAAAGACAGGCATGGTTTTTATGTAGGTTTTGTTCTACGTGTTGTGGAATAAGAAAGATGCCTAAAAAAGTAAAATTGCCTTTAGAGTGAAGGTGAACAATCAGAACTATTTGTGCAAATTTGAAAGACTAAGTTCTGAAATTATATTCAAGGATGCTGTAGACCCATGAATTTTCTACAGGAATGACTATTTTCTATGTTTTGCAACACAGAAAGGTGGTTTTGAGAAGAGTGTGTCCGGTCCTTTTGAAGCCCTGCTGTATCTATTTGAGTGTGAATAGTTGGGAAGAGTTACAGCAGTGTGTAGCAAATAACAGGCATCGCTGTGATTGACCACATGGAACCAACCAGCTGATGGAGCTAAGGTGGTGTCTCCACTTCAATCTACAATAAATCAATGACCACCTGGCTATCTCTGGGTAACCCATCTTGTTTCTTAGTGACCTAAATGAAAAGTGAAAGTGTTAGTCATTCAGTCATGTCTGACTCTTTGCAACAAAATGAACTGTGTAGCCCATGAGACTCCTCAGTCCATAGAATTTTCCTGATAAGAATACTGGAGTGGGTTGCATTTCCTTCTCCAGGGGAATCTTTCCAACCCAGGGATTGCACTCAGGTCTCCTGCACTGCAGGTAAATTCTTTACCTTCTGAGCTACCAGGGAAGCCTAATAACCTAAGAACATTGCCAATAAAATTTTACATTTGTTAGTGTATGTTGTTTTCTGATTCCTGGCCAGTCACTTTCAAGTAGCAGGTCATTTTAAAGAGAATGGGCATTATGAATAATAACTCTGTTATTAAAATATTTTAAGTCCTCAGAACCCCAGACTGTTTTATTTTCTCAGCAGAGAGAGACTGAATGCTTTGGTAATAAGCATTATCTGCTGTAAATAGGTTTAATGTTTTCCAACCTGCATCCGTTTAAGGAAATCCTGAAGCTAGAACTTATTATCAAAGAATTGGCTTATAAATTACAATACTAAGTAATTGTAAATAGAAGGCTAATTTTCTATAAAGTGCATTCATTCATACATTTAATAAATACTGAATATTTACTACTACTTGCTATGTATAGTCCTAGGCTATTGAGGTCTAAGAAATGAGCATAGTAATTGACATTCAGGAGCACACAGTGAAAGAGAGGAGAAAGTCTAGGGTATTGTCTATTGTATGCTGGGCATTATACATTTATTTATTGTAATAAATAAAATAATAAAATTCATTTACTGTAGATTGACGTGGAGAGGCCCACCTTAGCTGTATCAGCTAGTTGGTTAACATATGCCCAAACACATGTACAACTGTACAAACAATTGTCACCTAAATCAGAAGCTTCTCCTGATGCCCTAGTCTAAAAGGAGTCAAACTTGAAAAGGATCCTGCATAAGACAATAGGTGTTACTACTTCCAGCGTTTTTCTTTTAATACTTAAAATATTCCAGAAAAAATTTCCATGGTTCCATAGTGTGAATGGGTAGATACTCATTTTCTTTATTACAAGTGGGATCTAGACAATGAGACATTGAAAATAAGGAGCCTACCAGGAAACAGCAGGAGACAGATTTCCCCATAGGTGAATTTTCCTTTTAGATTTGATGCTCTGCTGGGTATATTGTGCTCAGAGCTTGAATGTGATTCACCATCGGTGGTTCTCAAAACCATTAGGAGGACTCCTTAGAGCAGGGACCCTCCACCCTCATGCCATGGACCCATACTGGTCCATGGCCTGTTACCATCCAGGCCGCATGACAGGAGGTGAGCTTCGGGTGAGTGAGCAAAGCTTCGTCTGTGTTTACAGCTGCTCCCCATCACTCATACTGCTGCCTGAGCTCCACCTCTCTGTCGGGTCAGCGACTCCGTTAGAGTCTCAAGGGAGCACCAGCCCTCCTGTGAACTCTGTACTTGAGGGACTGAGGTATATGCTCCTAATGAGAAACATCTTCCTACCCCATCCATGGGAAAATTGTTTTCCATGACACTGATCCCGAAAAGATTGGAGACCATGCCTTAGAGCAGAGTCCTGGGCTCCAAATCGGAGGTGGGGCTCAAGATTTGCATCTTGATTTGTTTCTCAGATAATGCTGATGCTGATACTGCCGGTCCCAGCACCACACTTTGAGAACCGCTGCTCTCGATTTACCCTTGTCCTCAATGAGTTTACAGACAAGTGGGGAAGACAGTAAATGAACAATACAGTGTAGTAAGTACAAAGAGAGCTGAATATTTAAGCTAAGATTGCTAAGAACAATCAGATTTATGTCAAATAGTGACTTAGCGATTTGTAGACAGGCAAAATGAAGTAAATATCTGATGTAATTATTAAGACACTTTGTCCCCAAAGCCTAACCATGTAAACCTTTTAGTGAGGAAGAAAAAGAGACAATGTTGCCTTGATTGCTTGTCCATGCTGATTGGTTTCACTGACTAAATGCTTCTCTTTTTAATTCACCTTATCTTTGTAGATTTAACCTCACATCATTTGGGGACTACTTTTCTCTCCAGTGTCATCAGATAAATAGTGGCTGTATTCGTGTTTCTTGAGAGCCATATAAAAGTGCTTTTATAGACATCTTTCTTCCTTTTTATGTATAGTTGCAAATACAACAATTTATGTCAGAGCATAAATAAAAGTTTTTTCCTTTTATTTGGCATGGTTTGTCTTCTGACCTAATTTAAGAACTATCAACTGAGAGATTATCTCATACAATGAAGAGAATAGAAAAATCCTCAGGTTTTGAAGATAGATGTCAGTGCAAAGTATGTGAATAGTCTGTAATCATTCCACTTGAATTTCCAGAGAGAAAAAAGTTATTTCTTTCAAATTTCACTTCACTGAAAGACTGAAAAGCAGTTTCAAACAATGTAGGTATTTCCCTCAGATGTCAGATATTTAGAATTTTCCCAAAGTAGAGAACAGTACTTTCTGAAAGCATATTTTGGACATTACTGAATACTGTTTTTGCCTCTTAGTTCTGTCTTCTGTGTTACTTTAAAATAATTTTATTGGCATCTTAACTCTTCTCCAACCTCATTTCCACTCCCCGCCCCGACCCTTTGCTTTCTGCTGCACTCTTCTTGTAGGGAAAAAAAAAGACCAGTTCACGTCTCAAGGTTATGTACACTGTCTAATCCTGTATCTGTCTCATTTTCCTGTCCTTTTACATACACCAAATTTTGGCCTACTTTTCTAGTTTATGTCACTTACTCTTCCCTGTGATTTTGTTCTCTTCTCTAAGACATTGTGGAATAGAACATAGGTTTCTTGATCCCTATTTCTTTTTTTAAAGTACTTAACTCCTATTTTTATTTTTGAAGAACTTATTTAATATTTATAAGAAGGCAAATAGGATTACTAAAGTTAACAAATGATGAGTATGTTATAAATACACAAGAAGTCTTAGAATGTCCTCTTTGCAACTATATCCAGTTTTGTAATGTGAACTAGATTTGTTTTTCTTTTTTTTGGTTGCACCCCATGGCTTGTGGGATCAGTTCTTCAACCAGGGATTGAACCTGGGCCATGGCAGTGAGAACCTGGAATCCTAACCACTAAGCTACCCTGAAGCTCCCCCAGATTTGCTTTTTAAATGTTTTTTTTTTCCCCTGAATCTTTGATTGATTTGACTCTTTGACTTCCTAAGTTTCTGGCTCTTCTGGGACATAGGACACAATACTAAACCTTCTTCCTGGACTTACCTTGTCCTCCTTGACGAGAGTGGCAGTTCTACATGCTCCTGCACCAATGCAAGCCCCTTGCTTTTCCCTGTCGACACTCAGCAGGGTCATCTGGAGCTAGAGCAAATATTTTCTTTAACTAAAACTTGATCTAATGCCAACAGGAACATCTGCGTAAACCTTATCTTCTGCCATTGTTATAATTTTGCTGACTTTTTCTTCTTTCAGATTAAGCCATCATTTCTGGGAAAAACTAAGCTTTTTCATTAGCCTCTCATGAGGACGTAATACCTAATGAATCACACTACAGAACAGTCCCAGTCTATCCCATTTCTAAGTAGGACCTGCTTTCCACATGGAAGTACTTGCTTCCTTCTTTCCAATATCCCTCAGTATCCAGGGTCTGTTCGTTGGATCATTCCTACTATACTACTCATAGCTTGAGTAGAGATAGTTTGTGATAGCCATATGTTTACTGCATATGTTTATTTTCCCCTCAGTGACCTGGATTGGGCTTCCCCAGTGGCTCAGTGGTAAAGAATTCACCTACCACCTCAGGAGACACAGGAGATGCAGGTTTGATCCCTGGATTAGAAAGATCTCCTGGAGATCATTCCACTATTCTTGCCTGTGAAATCCCATGGACAGAGGAGCCTGGCAGGCTACAGTCCATGGAGTTGCAAAGAATTGAACACAACTTAGCAACTAAACAGCGACAAAACAGTTTGGATTGAACTCATATCTTGCCTCCAAATTCAGAAATCAATTGAACACTCGGTTTCTAATTTGTGGAGAACATTATGAAAACAAATATGATAGTGTTACTGTTTTATGTTGATGTTTTATTATCCAGAATCTTCAATGAAAGAGATGTTCTATGTGACTGATTTCCTACTTACAAAAGTTTATTGTTTTAAGTGCCAAGACTTTAGTTAAATCACTTTGAATTAAAGCTTGAAAAAATTGCATACTTACTTATCTTAAACAGTCTGCTGGCCAGAACTGTACGCCATTTTGTGCTTCGAAATTATGAGAGGAACCAAAACAGTGAATTGTTGAGTTATATGAAGATATTTTCTTTTATACTAAATGACTCAAGAGAGCTATGCTTTTGAGCATCACATGATTTGTGCCACTCATATCAATTGCTTCCCAGCTCAGGTCACCTTGGGATTATGCCCAACTTCAGATATATGGAAAGTTATTGTGTATGAAAAAATAAACAAGTTATATCTATCTATTTACACTGATGAATATTTTTCATTCAAAATCTCAGTGAGATGCAAAATCTCAAGGAAGCAGTTTTATAATTCACTATCTAAGCTTGGTAGGAAAGTGAGGGAAAGATTTTTCCCTCCTTCAGAAAACCACTTTCAGCAGAGTCATTGATTCATCTTTGGGAGGAATCCACAGTGCCAGCAGCAGCTGTAGTGTGAGAGCCTGTGCCAAGACCAGCACTAGATTTTTGCATTTAGCACAGAGTATCTTGACCTGGTGGAACAACTTGAGGATAGCCAACCACAAACAGTCAACTAGGCTTTAAACTCCAGCCCATCAATAGTTTATTCATGACAATAATTTTATTTCTTTATAATCTATAAAAAGAAAGCTTATAAGAAAACAAAATATCCTCTGAAGGATCAACTTTTTTTAAAAAGGAAATTTTGGTTCTTTTCTTGAACAAATCATTGTGACTTTTACTTCTGGGTAGCATTTAACTTTACATGGCTAAAAGCCATTCTCTTTTTTTCTTGATATGACATAATGTTTATTTTATTTTTTTATAATCTATTCTTATATTAAAATGTGATTGATCACATAAGTTGAACTAGTGTAAACAGAAATATTACACTAAATAATTAGCATTACCTGGACTTCTAAAAATGAACATGGCAAAACATAATTTGGATATACTTAGGGTTTTTAAATGGGTTTCCCAGGTGGCGTTAGTGGTAAAGAACCTACCTGCCCATGCATCATGAGGTGGAAAGAGCCCCTGGAGGAGGAAATGATAACCCACTCCAGTATTCTTGCCTGGAGAATTCCACGGACAGAGGAGCATTGTGGGCTACAGTCCATGGAGTCTCAGAAAGTTGTACACAAATACTCACCAATTTAAATTCTGAATCTCCAAGTAAATTTGTTGAAGTCTTCATGTATTTAGAAATGGACAGTTCACGTTACTAAAGGTAATGGAATCTCATTGCAAGGTATTTCCATAGGCTACTCCTACTTAAGAGACCTCATTTCTTTACTGTACATATTGTCTTTAAATAAACATACTTATGTTTTGCACACAACAGAACTATTACATGGTCCATATTCTTCATTGAGATTTAATATTAGAAACTTACCCCTGTATGTAAGGTTTTACATTGGACATTCCACTCATGTTGCTGATTAGTGATTTTCAGCTCTTTTCCTTGGTATCCTTGTATTTGCCTCAGAATGTGGATTGGGGTGGAAGTTCAAATAACAACAGGCAGGAGTTCATGCCCCTTACGTGAATGAAATGTGGATTTCTGGTCTTTTTCATGATGATATAACATATTGATATTAATGTACAGATCCAGCCAAAGATGACCTCATTGACTGAAGGGCCAAAGAAAGATGTGAGCAGAATTCTATCTTGAGAGTACTGCAGAACCCTGCAATTCCTGTAAACAAGCTTATCCTCATCTGGAATGAAGTGGGATGGCAGATTTGCATAAAATTTTCTTTAATTGACCTTGTGGGTCAGGGATAACAGAAATTATTTCTACCAATAAAAAAGGGAGAATTGACTTTTGATGCTTTCTCACAGCATTTTAAAAAAACAGCATTCACATGTAATATTACTTTATTTTAACGATTTGTATCTTCCTTCCTTTGCTCATCTTTTTTTCCCTTTCCTTTCTCACTTTATTTTCATAAGAAATGTACGTTATTCATTTTTTTCCTATGGAAAGCAATATATTTTAAAATGAATATATGTTTATATTCTAAGTAAATGAATCAATATCCCACACAATGAAATGATTTTTTTCCATTTAAAATTTTTCCTATGTATACTTTTTTAAAATCAGGAGTTCACTTATATGCAAGTCAGGATTTTTCTTATTTTAAATGACTAAAAATCACTACTGAAAGTGAAAGTTGCTCTGTCATGTCTGACTCTTTGCGACCTCATGGACAGACTATACAGTTCATGGAATTCTCCATGCTAGAATACTAGAGTGGGTAACCCTTCCCTTCTCCAGGGGATTTTCCCAACCCAGGGATTGAACTCTGGTCTCGAGCATTGCAGGTGGATTCTTTACCTGCTGAGCTACCAGGGAAACCCCAAAATACTGGAGTGGGTAGCCTATCTCTTCTCTAGTGGATCTTTGTGACCCAGAAATCCACCAGAGTCTCCTGCATTGCAGGCAGATTCTTTATTAACTGAGCTATCAAGGAAGCCCTAAAATCACACTGCTAACAGGTAAATAGAGAAACTATTGGCAGACATACCATTCTTGGTCTTAGAGATGCTTGAAATTACATCTGAATGCTGCCAGGAATTTGTTTCTTTCTGAATCTCTTCAAGTGCTTGAAGGCCTTATTCTTCTTGGTTAAGTCACAGACAATTAACCAGGCAACTTCAGAGTTTATAGTCTCATAATCTAGACCTTACAGTCTCATAATCAACAGCCCCCTCCTCCCAGTTCCCATCAGGGAAATAATGGGAAAAACTACTATTTGAACCATGCTGGGCCACAGGGCATCTCTGCATTCATCATGGTGACTAGGAGTCTGTGCTTGGACACTCCTCTGTCCTTATCAGTCCTCCAAGGTTGGAGAGGAAGAAAAGCAGTTTCCCTCCAAGTGGACCCTACTATCTTATGCCATTTAAGCAACTGGTATCAACTAAAAGCACATTCAAGGAGATTTGTGCCTTGAAAGGAACCACTAAGTGCTGCCTTAATGTATCAGAAATAATACAAATGTAGACTACTGTAAAGAAATAATCTATCAAAATGGTGTCATGGAGGAAGTAGGAGTCTTAGAGTTTTCCGCTTAAGAGCTCTGTTGCTTCTAGCAAGTCACTTAAATCATAGTGATTTAAGAATCTGCCTGCAATGCAGACCTGGGTTTGATCCCTGGGTTGGGAAGATCCCCTGAAGAAGGGAAAGTCTACCAACTCCGGTATTCTGGCCTGGAGAATTCCATGGCCTATACAGTCCATGGGGCCACAAAGAATCAGACAGGCCTGAGCGACTTTCACTTTCACTTTTGTACCTCAATCTGTAAGTGAAGTCGCTCAGTCATGTTCGACTCTTTTTGACCCTGTGGTCCAGGCTCCTCCATCCATGGGATTCTCCAATCAAGAGTAAAAGTGAGCATAAATAACCACATTATAGTACTCAGATGCTCAGTTGTGTCTGACTCTTTGTGACCCCAGTGACCCCATGGATTGTAGCCTGCCAGGATCCTCTGTCCATGGAGTTTTCCATGCAAGAATACTAGAGTGGGTTGCCACTCCAGGGGATCTTCCCAACTCAGGGATCAAACCCACATGTCTATGTCTCCTGCGTTGACAGATTCTTTGCCACTTGCACCACCTGGGAAGTCCGTTATAGATTTGTTTTAAAGACTGGAAACTAGGACTTCTCTGACAGTGGTCCAGGGAAGTGGTTAAGTCTGGGTTTCCAATGTAGGGAGTGCGGGTTTGATCCCTGGTTGGGGAATTAATTTCCTACATGCCCTGAAGTGCAGCAAAAAAACAAAAAAAAGACTAGAAACTAGAAAACATGCCTGTGTACTTCTCTCACTCAGGTGCTGGTAGCCTTCATTGTTATATGTTGTCACTGCAAAATTTTGCAGTGAAAGCACTTTTATCCTCGACTTTCTTTAGCAACATGCCATCTGAACACTCTGCCCAGACTGTGAAAGTTCTTTTTTCCACCTTATAGCACAAAATAAAACGTTCGACAATGTGCATAATACACATTTCTCTTGTTTCCTTCTGTTTCATCTTCTACTTCCCTAGGCCCCTACCTTTGTCTTCACATTTTCTTATATCTACTTTGTATATTTCCTTTTCCATCTATTTTTTTAATTGGAGTATACTTGCTTTACAATGTTGTGTTAGTTCCTGTTGTATAATGAAGTGAATCAGCTGTGTGTATACATATATCTCCTCCCTCTTGGACCTTCTTCTCCACCCTCCCATCCTACCTGTCTAGGTCATCACAGAGCAGCAGGCTGAGATCCCAGTGCTTTATAGCAGGTTTCTGCTAGCTATCTGTTTTACACATGGTGTTAGTCCTGGGTGTTCATTGAAGGGACTGATGTTGAAGCTGAAACTCCAATACTTTGGCCACCTGATGTGAAGAGCTGACTCACTGGAAAAGATCCTGATGCTGAGAAAGATTGAGGGGGGGAGGAGAAGAGGACGACAGAGTATGAGATGGTTGGATGGCATCACCGACTCAGTGGGCTTGGGTTTGGGTGGACTCCGGGAGTTGGTGATAGACAGGGAGGCCTGGAGTGCTGTGGTTCATGGGGTCACAAAGAGTCGGACACGACTGAGTGACTGGACTGACTGACTGAGTGTTTATATGTCAGTCCTAATCTCCCAGTTCATCCCATCCTCCTCTTTCATCCTGTGTCCACATGTTTATTCTCCATCTATCTTTGATCTTTGACTTCCCAGGGCTGACTCCCTGCCCATCAGCAACTGTGGTGTCCCTTCTAATTTGTGGGCAGAATTTATCAGAGAATAAGAGGTCCATTAATCAACCCATGCCATGACCAGATCTCGAGGAACAAAGTTTTAGTCCCAGGAACCTATTTCTCTGAGATGCAAGAGGATAATGATGGTTAATTACTGGACTTAACTACTTTTCCTGCAAATCATACCGACAAGTTGTTGTAGACAGAGGTTGGAGCAAGTAGTTTTAAAGGAAAGGTGTAAATGCATTTTTTTAACATGAAACCTCAGTGAAAAGGAAGTGGATTCAAGATCCAAATTTTCCAGATTTGTCTGTGTGGGATATATGTGTGTGTGTGTGTGTGTGTGCGTGTGTGTGTGTGTGTGTGTGTGACAAATCAGTGTCTTGCATATTTGGATGGCATTAGCATGTTTCTAAAGCATCTTCCTTTTCAATACACAGTATGTGTTCTGGAAATGCTACCTTCATATTAAAATAAAATTAGGAAGGTAATCTTCTCCTTGTAATAATAGTGTGTTTCAAATTCAATATACATATTTTGGTACTTGCACCTGTTTCCACGAATTAGTGTTTATAAGCTATTCTATTTTCTGTCATAAACATTGATGGGCCGGGTCAATATATGAATGTAAACCTGATATAATAGCATCCACCTGCGATATCATACTCAGATCCATGTAGGACTAAATATAGCTCTTTTCTGTCACTGAACGTCACCAGTTTCACCTTATTGCCAATACACGTCACTCTCTGTTTCAAAATACACTTAACTCTGACTTGCTCTTCAACATCCTCTTGAATTTGTACCTTATTTTGTGTTGTTCTCAGGTCATTTCTCTAGGTATTCACAAGTGCAAAACTACATTTGATATGGAAACCCTCTATGTAAGGAGCATTTATGCAATGACGTTCGCAGAAGTAACGTAAGTACTTTTTTGAGGATGAGAACGTTAGTATAAAAATACCACACATTATGTAATTGGGAGTGTTTGACAGTGATTTGTGCATTTGTAACAAACACCTTAAGATTCTGCCATTAACAAGTGTCGTCCATGTCAAAACATCAAGAGAAAATTACTTTGTGCAAAGAGATGTTACCCAAGTAATTCCTCAGAAACATGTTATTTCCAGTGGAACTGAGACTGCGTGCCATTGCCAATAACTTCAATCATCAGTGCATAATCTTAATCTTAATGAGGTCCCAATCACATTTGGCTGTCACAGGCTTCTAAACGTCTCCTAGGTCTGTTACTTGGTTCCATTAATTAGTATGTATATTTTCAAAAGCTTAAAATAGGTATCATATTAACAGAAAATTTAGAGATGTTCTTGACATCCCGTTTGGTTTTTACACTGTTCATAAGGCTACAGAGGCTTAAGTATTAATATTAGTGGAATAACCTTTTTTATTCTGATAAGATAGCAAACATGTGTTGTAAGCATTTAATAACTTCACAAGAAAGCCTTATTAACATTTTATTTTTTTCTATAATGGCCTTACTAGAAATGAAAAAAATAATTGTCTTAAAGATTCAATAAACACATTTTGGATATATTGGGGAAGGAATGAGGGTTGCTACAGCTATTTGTGAATTTTACCAATTCTCTGGGTGACAAGTCATAATTAAGAATAAATTTTGTTATGCACTGAACTGTGTCCCCCTAAATTTCATAAGTGGGAGTCCTAACACTCAATGTGGAGATGTGGCCTTGGAAGGTAATTAGGTCATGAGGGTGGAGCCCTCATGATGGAATTAGTGCCTTTATTGAGAAGAGACTAAGGGAGCTAACTTAGTCTCTCCCTCTTTCACGCTTATGCTCTCTCTCCACCACGTAAAGACATAGCTAGAAGCCAGGAGGGAAGACTTCACTAGGAAAAAGAGAGCCTGTGAAGAAGACCTTGGCCTTCTGGTCTCAGGAACTGACATAGACATATTTGTTGCTTAAGCCACCCTGTCTGTGATATTTTTTTTTATAGCAGCCTAAATAACTAATACAGTTTTTGTAATATAAATAATCATTCTGTTAGGAGAGTTAACAGCTACTTAACAGGCAGTGATAAAGAAAAGTTTCCATTGGATTTTGTGGGGAAGATGCCCTCAAAATTAAAACCATCTCATCTTCAATGCTTCATAGTTTAAAAGTATGACTCAGAGTCTTTATGCTCCAATGGCATATTTCAGTTTTAAATTTGGCTGAGCAAAGAGCATATGAGTGACAAATATGTGGTGAAGACATGTCACTATAGGTCATGTCTTAATGGTATTTTTTGAGAGCTAGTAAATGTAATAGAGCTTAGTAAATTTTCTGAAGCATTCAAGTCACTATGATAACTTTTCTGCATTTCCATCTAAGTCATATAACATGTTGCAAGTATTAAAATCAGATTATCCTTATTTAAAATAAAAGTCAGTGTTTCTGTGATGTGCTTTCAAATGATTATCAGATGTTGACTTTGTACTGTATATTTCAACATTTATAAATAGCCCTTCAAATAAATCATGGCTCTCAAATAGCAGCTTCATTAGCATCTTCCATCAAGGTTTTATGTAACTACACAGCTAATGAAGAAACAATTATTTTAACAATTTTGAAGAGATGTTATTTGATGATAGTGATAATTCTTCCTAATAACATGTTTTTGGTTAAAATTCTACATGATACATAATAAGATTCCAGATTGGACAATTTAAAATTAGCAACAGTTTAAGCCTCCTGGATATTCATTTCTCTATACTGGGCTTCTAATTTTCCACAATAAAACTGTATTTTCTATATCAATATATGTGTTGTACATGAGCCAATGTATTTGAGTAGGGTCAACCAAAAAAAGAAAAAAATATAGTTTCCAGTATAGTACAAATTTACATTATTTTTATAACAAAAAACATTGTTCATTATCCTGATTTATGGATTATGGATTTGGTAGCTGAAATTAAGAAGTTTTACTGTTGTGTCTGAGTCCATTAGAGAAGCCGCAGTCGGGAACATGTTTAATGAAATAAAATAAAGAACTTCATAAACTATTAAGTGCTGAACAAACCCCTCAAACAATAAAGAGCACAAAGCTTCTTCCTTCTAGTTTAGAGATCCCTCTCTTGGAACCAGCAAAGCATTCTGTGCCTGTAATTAGCAAAAACAATTTTCCCGATGCTAAAACTTAAATAGGAGGCAAGTATCTGCACTGACTCCTTTCTGGGCCAGGAAGGATATTTAGTTGTTTCAGCAATCATCTGAGAATCCTAATGGAATTCCACCACAAATAACTCTCTGTGAAGCATTTGTAAGCAAGGAAATTCAAAATGCTCTGTTAAGTTTAGATGATGAAAGTCAAGGGTTTGTTCTTTTGCTCAAGGATTCAGTTGGACGTGTGTGCGCGCTCAGTTGCTTCAGTGGTATCTGACTCTTTGCAATCCCATGGACTGTAGCCCACCAGGCTCCTCTGTCCATGGATTCTCCAGGTAAGAATACTGGATTGGGTTGCCATTTCTTCCTCCATGGGATCTTCCCCTTCCAAGATGCCAGAACTCGCATCTCTGGCATCTCCTGTGTTGCAAGCGGATTCTTTACTGCTGAGCCACTGGAGAGTCCTCAGTTTGACATACAATTTATCTTTCAAATGATTAAAATGAGAATGATGTTGTAATAATGGAAATCACAAACGTAGTTGCAAATTACATAAACTGATTTTAAAGGCTAGCAATACCTTTTGTTCACAGGTCTTATTTGATCTGAACAATGGTGGTCTGTTTTATCAAGTCTTCTGGGAAGAATCAATACTTTTAATATATATTAAAACATTAAAAATGTACAAATGGATCTTTGGGAGAAGTAAGTTAGCATAAACACTTGTACTGCGGATTGTGACTTGCATCCTTGTGCTTGGAGTATTAAAGAAAATGTTTTCTTACTGGGGAGAAATTAACCTGAGAATAAAGATAAAAGACTTTAATATAAGCAGCATCCAATATAAACACAGGTTATTTAAGTTCGTTTACTGTAACTTTGGAGAGGATTTTCTAAAAATAGTTGTACTCTGAATATTAAGTGAAAGAATAAAGCCAATTCACACACACACATACAAACACACACACACATGTACCCTACACAAAATTTTGCCTTAGTATAACTGAAGAATTGAACATATATAAATGGGAAAAAAATTTCTGTGTCCCTTGGATCTTGGCTATGAGGAATATTAGTTTTAGGAGGAGGCAGTTGAACAATTTTGTGATGAGTGAGTGGAAAATTTTCAGTTCCTTGGAGGCCTTAAAATATGCTCTGCATTTTTTATTTTTCTTGATTCAGGTTGTTAGTAATGTTATCTTGTATCAGCCATGTTTTTTGGTTCTCAAGTGAAAATTAGAGGGATTTAGAGATTGATGATGAGAATGAAAGCTGAAAAGGAAAGAGGCTTTTCATGGGGCAACAGATCAGCACAGAGAAAGCACGAACAAATGGGATGTTCAGTAGTTGTACCTCTGGGCAACACAACTGTTCACTATGTTGAAATTAACTACTTAATGAACAACGTGTATCAAACCAGCAGAAACAAGCAAAGTGAACGAAGCTGTGCCTGAACATAAATTTCTGAGAAATTAAGAGCATCTGGCCATCAACTCTCATGACCAACCAGCAGGTGGGGCCAAAGGCTCAGAAGAACTGGTAAATTGTCCAGATGCAGAGGAAGAGTATTTAGAGTGAAAAAGCCCTGAGGAGAAGGGTGGAAGGCAGTAATTTGAGTGAAATATATATTACCCTAGGAGTGGCTGTGTTTTCTCCCTTATGGACGAGTATGAGGATGATGGACCAGTCTTTATTATTACCAGAATTATTTTTCATCTGTCTGACTTGTTAGTTATGGTTATGTTTTAAAACATTAAGATCAAGAAAATGGAAATTGCTATTAGTCCTATTATGAAAGAATAAAAATGGAAAAAGATACACGGTACTTTCCATAGTTATTAAGGTTTGAAGGACTTGAAGCACATAAAAAGCATTAATGCATCGTTACCTTTCATATTTGAAATTGTTTTTGGCATTGACAGTTCATGTCAGAAAAACGGTCAGTCATCACACATTCTTCTTACAAAAAATTTCACAAACATCTAGTTATAATGAAAAACAAACTGAAAACAAGCTGTTCAAAAGTATAATTAATGCATTTTTAAGCCACCTTCTTAAAACATTTTGAGATGTACCAAAATAGCACTGAAATTTATGAAGACTTAGCACTTTTTCAATAAAAAAATAATTATGTGCTTTTTTGTATTTAAAAGTAGTATAGGAAGTTAATGTCAATTATTTTCTAGGTTATTGTGCAATGTTATCACTTTTGACATTAAGCACCATGATTAATCCCCAAATAGGTTTCTTTAGAAGTCATCTGCTCATATGTGTTAATATTACCATATAAATGACGAATAGTTACATTTAGTATTAGTAAATGGAAATTCTGCTCTTGTACACATTTATCACATCTCTTGCAATCAGATCTATTTTAAATGTATTCTTTAACATAATTATTTAAAGACAAATTTAATCTTAATATGTCACAAAGTATTATCGTTTTGCAAGCAGTACTCCAAGGTTAATAATGTCTGGGAATATAAAATGTTTTTGACTGCAAGATTAGTCTTCTTATTTGAAAAAGGCTTTAAATTTCATTTCAAAGGAGATTTCACGCCCCATGAAATTTAAACTATGACATTTAGAAAACATTCACTGTATTATAATGCACTGAAAAATCATAGTGCAAATGCTTCTTGTTCCTGTCTATTAAAACTGTTATTAGAAATGTAAAGGGAGTATTTTCTTCTGTAAAAATTATGCGATATGCTGAAGAACTCCCACTGTTCTTCTTAAAGTCAGATAATTACTGCTTCAGTTATGTTATGGAACACTTTGAAATTAGGTCCTATACTTGTTTTCAGTAGAGTTTATGTTTAGATAACCTTTTGATCATTGAAGTTTTCCATTTATCCAAAAGTTTATAAAATGCTCTATATGCTCTAAAAATAAGTTTTGAGGAAATCTCTCTATGTGCTCTTGCTATTACTTCTGTCACAAACTAATACTGAGATCTTAAGGCACACGGATGTGTCAGTTTTAAATACTATATGAAGATTCTACTTGTTATCAATTAGTAATTTTAAATCTCCTTGTCAGAGCTCCATTTTGACTTAAAGCTCTTCTTTCTAATGCTTTCTCTTTTCAAAACAAAATATTTTTGAATAATCTAGAAAAATAAATCTAAGAAATTCACACAAGATTCAGAGATTCAAGATTCCTACTTTTATTATTTTGCAATATATTTTATCTTGAGTTTTAGAACACATTCACTGTGACCTAATTACACTTTAATATCTATTTTTATTTTTAAGAAATTTAGAAGTGACCTAATAACTCAATATTCTAAAGTGCCTAAGTGATACAAGCCACATTTTGAGTAGTAATGCCAGAGAGCAGACACTTAATAAACATTAATTGAATGAGTACATGGATAATGTTAGTGCAGGGCAGAAATGATGTGAATTAGACTTATTTTCATGTCAAATAATGATGACTAAATTCAGTTCAGTCACTCAGTTGTGTCCATCTCTCTGTGACCCCATGGACTGCAGCACACCAGGCTTCCCTGTCCATCACCAAATCCTGGAGATTACTCAAACTCACGTCCAACGAGTTGGTGATGCCATTCAACCACCTCATCCTCTGTTGTCCCCTTCTCCTCCTGCCTTCAATCTTTCCCAGCACCAAGGTCTTTTCCAGTGAGTCAGTTCCTAGCATCGGGTGGCCCAAGTATTGGAGTTACAGCTTCAGCATTCGTCCTTCCAATGAATATTCAGGACTAATTTCCCTTAGGATTGACTGGATGGATCTCCTTGCAGTCCAAGGGACTCTCAAGAGTCTTCTCCAACACCACAGTTCAAAAGCATCAATTCTTCAGTGCTTGGCTTTCTTTATAGTCCAACTCTCACATTCATACATGAGTTCTGGAAAGACTATAGTTTTGACTAGACAGACTTTTGTTGGTAAAATAATGTCTCTGGTTTTTACTATGCTGTCTAGGTTGGTCATACCTTTCTTCCAATGATGACTAAATCTTAATTACAATAAAGAAGCTGTGTGCCTACATTCCACATTTGTAAAAAAAAAAATCTTATTGTCTTAAATAAGGACAGCTCACTTAAAAACAAAACAAGAACAAATGAAACAAAACATCAAGTTTATGCCTTCTTTCCTGTCCAAGTTGAGAACCAAATGAAAAATTATGAGAAAGATAAGAAATTAAAATGTCATCTTTATACTTATTAAGCCAATTTGTCCAGGGACAGAAGTGTTTACTGATTTTTGGTCCTCCAGACTGAAGTATTTTCAGAAGGTTTTCATTAAGAGTTAGACAACAGTAAAACTTCACACCCAGCACCTATAAGCCTACAAAAAAGTTATTGAAACCTGTATGTTGAGCAGATCAGGGGTGAAAATAAGTCCCTGAGAAGTAATCACAATTAGATGGTTCTTAGGCAGTTTTGCAGGCTGATTTCACATCAAAAATCTTGAAATGGAGCCATAAAGTTTTACTGAAAAAGATCCAGACTTATAGTTTCCCTAGGCTTTTGGTAAAAATAAATAGAAATCTTATTTGAAAAAATGTTACTTTTGTTATAGGTATCAAAGTTTCCCTACAAATAATCTTTTGAAGCAAATTAATGAGCAGGACTAGTCAAAGATAAACATACACACATAGAAAAAAAGTCACAAAGAGAGAATTGGCAGGAAAAAAAATGAAAGCTTAAATGGACTTCAGAATATTTAATAAATTGTATCAGACTAGCTTAAAAACAACTATTATTTTTATGTTCAAAGAAGTAAAAGACAAGCTTATATATGTCCGAAGGGAATATAAAAGTATAAAAATGACTAGGCAGATTTGAAAATATCATGAAATATAACTTCTAGAAATAAAATTTACAATAACAGATATTGAAAACTCAATGAATAGGTTTAACAAATAGTTATACACAGCTGAAGAGAAATTAGGTAGAAGAAAAATCAGAAGAAATTACCCAGAGTACATGTTGCAGAGAGACAGGTTAAGCAGTATGGGAGGTTTCATTGGATCATGATTAGGAGAATGAATGGATGGCATGGTAGGTTGGTATCTTTCCAGAACTGGTGAAAGACACCAATCTATAGAGTCAAGTAAGTAGCTCAGTGAATCTTAACCAGTGTAAGCACAAAGATTGTTACATTTACACACATCATAATGAAATTGAAAAACATCAAAAAACAAGGAAAAAATCATAGAATTCACAAAACAAACAAAACTGGGGGTGGGGGAGTAGATATACCTTGCAAAAGATATTGGACTGATAGAGCTCTCTTGTCATCAGCAATAATGGTAGTCAGAAGAAAGGGGGCTGACAATTTTAGTATACTGAAGGAAAAAAATCCTTTTAATATACTAATACCCAATGCTATAAGAAAAATATATTTTCAGATAAAGTAAAACTGAGAGGATTTTCCATCAGTAGGTTTTTGCTAAAGGAAGCAGAACAAAAGTATGAGATCTGAAAAGACATGAAGAACGATAAAAATAGATTGATGAATATGTTTTACCCTTCTGTGTTTTCCCTCCAATAGTTTGGAAGTTATGTACTTTATTCCTTTTAGCAGTTTACATATCAATTATCACATACATCTTAAATTTTTCTAATGTTAATAAAATTTGCCTCTTCCTGAATAATACAAGGACTTGACTTCACATTATCTCATTCCCAATAGATGCATTATTGTTGTCACATGATTTAATGCTTATCATTTTAACTCACTATGACATTATTATTGGTCATCTTTCCAAACAAAGAACAGATTCAGAAAGAAGCTTTTAAGAAATAGGCTAATTAGAAAATCCAAAATAAAATGGTAGGCTTTAATATAAATAAATCAGTAATTACATTAAATGTAAATTGTCTAATTGACCCAATTTAGACAAAAGCATTGCTAAAATCATTGAACATGTCACATTTAGGATGCTGAAGACTGTTTTTTTTAAAATGCAGTTTATAAGAATAGAACACAATGGGATTAGAATTGTCTGGAAATTTTGCCCTGGGTGATATAGGGTGGGGAAAATACAATGGTTTTTATAATTTTGAGCAGGTTACCAAATGAAATGCCATGTCTTTATTTGGTGAGTTTGGTAGAAATATTTTTTAGTGTGCCTTATTTATTTTGAATTATGACTGATTTGAGGAAGGCAAAAATTTAAGTTGGGCTGATAGAAGGATGAGAGCAGACCATGTCAGTGCTTTTAGCTCCATTAATGAGCCTGGTATGGATATTCAGGAAAATGATTAAGGACTAGCTCAGATTCTACATATGCAATTTTGTCTTTTCAACAACTGCAGCACCTAGTACAATGCCCTGTACATACTAGGTGCTCAGTGAACTTTTATTGAATGACTAAATTTTATGAGACCAAAATAAACAACACTCTGAATGAAAAACATTATGAAAGACACATCTAAACTACAAGGCCATATAAAAAGTTAAATGCAAAAGATGAAAAGTAACCATGCAAATAAAATCTAAAAACTGGTGTATCTATTTGATATGGGATAAAATAGAATTTAAGATTCATAGCGTTACTAGAGAAAAAAAGGTCATTATATAATACTAACAGTTTCAATTTCCAAGAAACATAAAATTTTTAAAATGTGTATATATCTGAAAACATAACCCTAAAATACACAAAGAAAATACTGATATGAAGGGGACACTGACAAATTCACAATCATAGTAGTAGAATTTAACAAATGTCCCTCAGTAATTGATGGGAAGCAAACAAAATTAGTAAAGAATATGGAAGGCTTATGCTGCTGCTGCTGGTGCTGCTGCTGCTAAGTTGCTTCAGTCGTGTCCGACTCTGTGCGACCCCATAAACGGCAGCCCACTAGGCTCCCCTGTCCCTAGGATTCTCTAGGCAAGAATTCTGAAGTGGGTTGCCATTTCCTTCTCCAGGAAGGCTTATAGGATGTGATTAATAAATATGACCCAATGGATGCAAATATATTGCCACATCACAGAACACACCTTCTTTCAGACACATACAGAATATTTACTAAAGCTGACCATTCAAAACTTGACCATAATGAATGTTCCTAAGCATTTCAAAGGATAGCTATTGTCGTAACTATATAATCAATCTAGAATTCAAGTAACAATTAATAGTGAAACTAAGTAAAATATTTCAATACCTTTGAGATTAAGGAATTAACTAAAAGAATCCATGTCTTAAAGAATACATCCTCACAGGTATAGAAATTGATGAAAAATGAAGAAAACTATAATAAAAATATTACTATGTCTTAAACTATTTGAAAACATTTATTTGGAAATTTGGGGGAGTTTGGAATTTCCTCGGTTCTGTCTTGTTGCAACAAAAATTTGAAGTGATGGACGGCCAGCATTACAGTCCTTGGATGGACCAGTATTCCAGCCCTCAGATGGACCAGTGTTCCAGCTCTCTGACAGACCAGTGTTACAGCTCCGTGTTACAGCTCAGTTTTATTTAGAAAGTAAAGGAAAATACATCCTCAAGGAGTGAGGGCATGGCAACCCAAAAGATGTGAAGAGAGGCCCCTAACCAAATTTTGGCTCCGCATTTTATGTTTTTTCTCTTCCCCCTGGGCCTGCCCTATGTATATTCAACTGGCCAGGAGTGCTGTTTGTTTTACTTGAGGTCCTCACTCCAGTCCTTGGACCTTCCTTTGTTCTATTTTGGCAGGTTTTTCCCTTCCTTGTCTTTTAGCCACCGCCATTTTGGATTCCTCGTTCCTATTCTAACTACTTAACAGAAATGATATTGAAAAATTAATGAGCTAAACATAAATTTACAAAGTCATGAGAAGAAACTCAAAACAAATGCAAATAAAAAGGACATAATAATGTAGATAAAAGCAGAAATTAATGTCATAGAAGTAATTACCAGGAAGCTTTTCTTTTTTGTTTTTAAAAGGGTTTACATGGTGGCTAGGTAGCAAAGAATCTACTGTCAATGCAGGAATTCCATCCCTGGTCAGGAAGATCCCACATGCTGTGGAGCAGCTAAGCCAGTGAGCCACAACTGTTGAGCCCATGCTCTAAAGCCTGGGAATTGCAGCTACCGAGCTCACGCGCTGCAACTCCTGAAGCCCATATGCTCTAGAGCCTGTGCTAAACAACAGGAGAAGCCCATCCCACACTCTGAAGCCTGTACACAGTGACTAGAGAGTAGCCCCACTCTTCACAACTAGAGAGAAGCCCTTACAAAGCAACGAAGACCAACAGCAGTCAAAAATAAATTTAAAATGCTGTAAGAAAGGAAAAAGAGCCAAAAGTTTGTTATGTGGGAAAGTACTAATAGAGGTAAAACTTGATTAACAATATGGTTCAAGGAAGTATAACGCACAAATAACTAATATCAAAAAAAAAAGACCTAATTCCAGATGTTGCAGAGATTTAAAAAAAGGTAATGTGAAGAATTTGTGAACGATCTTTGGGCCAACACATATGAAAACTGAGATGAAATGGGCAAGGTCTTAGAAAAGGTAAAGCTTAGCAAATCAAAGAAATAGGAAGCCTAAACTAGTTGTCAGAAATCTTGCACAGAAACTTCCAGGCTCTATGGACTTTTAAGGGCTATCATTATAGGAAAAAATAATAATAGTAAAACATAATAAATATGATAAACTGCAGATTAAGACTCTTAAAAAACATTTCCCATGCTTACAGATGGCATGATCAGATTGCCATGAAGTTCCAGGGCCTTGGGCTGTAAAGAAGCAGATGCTCACTATCGTGTTCATGACCATCTCACCCAAGCATGAACGTCTCCATTCTCCCTATCCTAACCTGCCATCATTCTTCCTTGTCACAGAATTAAAGAACTAAATGTCAGGCCATATGCATATTGGCATGTTTGTCTTTCTTTGAACCTTTACAAGATGTAAAGAACAAAAAAAATACTGATGTGTCATACTTAGCATTCAAACCTGGCACTGTGTGGACATTTGGACTACAAAAGGAATAAAATCAGCACATTAGAAGAAACATTGTGTCCTTCTAATCTTTGAATTTTAAAACTCCTGGCATGATCATGTAAATCAATTTTAGTTTTTGTGTGTCTGCCTCCAACAAGTTCGATTTTATGAGGAAAAGGCAACTGAGATTTTTTTGAACTTAAAAATAAGTCTATTGGGCACCTTTCTATGTGTTTTACTTTCAAAAATACTTAGAAGTCACTATATGCAGCCATAAGCTTTCAATTTCTTTTTCTTTACCTTGAACTTGAATGTAAGCATTTTATTGGAACTTGAACATACTGAAGCTTTTTATTACTGGATCCTGTTTCACAATGACATGTAATAATAATAAAAGTGATAATTTAGATAATAATCATACTAGTAGTCACTTACTGAGATGCTTAATGTAGTCCAGCACTGTCCCAAGTACTTTAATAACAAATATTTATTATTCTGTTTCATACACTTTATGTGGATTATGGAAATTTGCTAACTTGCCCATGGATATGTACCTGCTAAATGGCCAACCTAGGATTCAGGATTCCAACCTAAGGAGCTGAGTCCAGGGTTATGTATCTTGCCTGAGTGTGCGTTAGAACCACCTGGAGGGCTTCTTAGTACACAAGCTGCTGGTCCCACCCTGAATTGGTGTGGAGCAGGTCCTCAGCGTGTGTGTGCTAAGTGCTATGGACTGTAGACCACCAGGTTTCTCTGTGGAATTCTCCAGGCAAAAATACTGGAGTGGATTACCATTTCCTCTTCCAGGGGAATCTTCCCAACCCAGAGACTGAAACCACCTCTCCTGCATCTCTTGCACTGGAAGGCAGATTCTTTACTGTCTGAGACACCAGGGAAGCCTGTGGATCAGGTCCTAGGGATTTGTGTTTCTAACATATTTCCAGATGAAGCTGATGCTCTTCTTGGTCCAGGTACCATATTTAAGGCCCCATTGTTATAAGACCGGTGCTCTGAAGCCTGGTGCTATACTGTCTCCCTGCATCATCTCATTTTTTCCTGACAATGACTTGGAGATATGAATATACTCTTATCATCTCCATTTCTAGAAAGGGAAATTGAGAATGTGAAAGAGTACATGTATTACTCAACTTCAAACATCTGGTCAAATCAAAGTCTGAGTTTGCCTGTCTCGATCCAATTTCTATTTTCTTTTGGAGTGTGCGTGTGTGTATTTGGTTTAAAAGCATTTTAAGGTAGATTTTAAATTTTACTTAAAATGTAACCTTTGTGGAAATCACGATCTTCTGTGGAAATCCACACAATGGTTTCCTGGAACATAGTTTAAAAACCACTGCAGAGTCCAAAATTTTAACCACTGTTTCTAACACAAAGTTAAAAATAACCAGGGTCAATCTATATGCTTCTAGCCATCCTTCAAAGAAAAAGCAACCTGCAACTTAGGTTTTATTTCTACTAATTCTGGATATTTATTGCTATTTACAGTGTACAAAATATTCTGGAAGTATTGCTTATTTTGATTAATGTTTTATTAAAATAAATGCTTTTCTTCAAAATTGATAAATGATTAACAATGGTGGAAGGAAGTTTTCTCTCCAGATAATAGTATAATGTTCTCTAGTTTAGTGACAACTCAAAACAGTTTACTAAACTAAAATATTCCCAAATTAATGTAGGAATTCACAGTAGGGAAAAGGATATCTTGAAATTATTTACAGAATTTGAGGCACCTATGCATCTGAATTCTTGCATATTTCTTACTCACTGGATACCTAGACCTTGTGGATATCCCACAGGGAATGCCTACAAGGATCAAAGGGTTCCGCAATGACCATTGCTATTGCTCATCTTCAGATTTTTAAAGCATTGCATTACTTTTAGATCAAAGCCTTCTTTTGGGTGGTCTTCCCACTTAAAAGGCAAAGATGTTGTGATGTGGGAATTTTAAAATCCAAAGGATGTCCCATTTGCTACAGTAGAGACTTCAGTAGGATATGGAAAGATTGTAACTTCAGAGTTCACAGTTGCAATGTTTATCTTGCTATTTGAAGACATTAGGAAATAACTTGGACATTAGTAGTGCATCATTTACTTGAATGTACTCATTCATATTCTCAGGAACTTGCTTTGTAAGTCTGCTCTCTTATCTGTGCTGTTTCCATATAGAATACCTTAGGCGTTAAGCCCTGGGTTAGCTTTGGGCTACAACAGTGAGTTTGCCTGGCTTCTTCCTTTTCCCTTTCTCTTTGAAGCATCTTTAAGAATGAGCTTATTTCAGGGAGAAGCAAACATTCCATAGTACTATTAATATTTGAGTGGTATGTAAAATATTTATTAGAATATTTTTCTTTCTTATGTGTACTTTTAAAAGGTCTTTGGTTTTCTTAACTGATCCAATAGACTTGCAGGCTCAATTTAAAATCATGTAATTAAAAAAATTTTAAATGAGAGAGTATTATAATTCACCTCAACAGTTCTTAATCGCACGTAAATCCACTTTATTTATTGAGGATGGTAAGTGGATTGGGGACTCTTTGGTGAGGTATTTCTTTGAGCTTTATGGAAAAACATGATTCTTTACTTTTCCTTGGATTAATTCCCAAGAAGACTGCTTTCCATGCAACATAAGAGTTCCGTCATCACTACATTCACTGGTACCATCATTAATACGGTCTAGGGTTTGATTCTTATAGCAAAGGGAAATATGTCATTTTGCTCTGAATTTTCTAACAAAGGATGACAAGCCAGTGCTAGAATATATAGTCCTTGGCTTTGAAAATTCTTAGTTTAACTTTCCTTGATCTTTCCCCCCTAAATTATTTCCTGAACTATTAGAAAGCTTTCCCAATATTTCTATCATCATAAATGTTTTGAGTAGTGATAACCATGTGTAGATAAAATTTCCGGTAGCTACCTTGTTCTTAGTGACCAAAGTCGCTTGGGAATTTTTTTGCCTCAATTCTGAGCTCATGTATCATTTTAAAGACCTTTAACTGCATGTCTAATTGAATAATAAAGATGGGTCATTTTCTATAATGTAAAAATCATTTCCTTACTTTTATCTCATTATTGAAATGTCTATATTTTCTAAACAATTTGAGTTTATTTCCATTGCCATATTCTTTTTCAGTTGTGTGTTGGTCAAGTTATAGGCATTTACTCCTTTCAATCTTTCTTCATATGTCAGTCCTTCAAGTTCTGTTGGCCTTTTCATTACTCATTATTTTTTAAAATTTATTTTTAATTGGAGAATAATTGTTCTAAACATATGTGCTGTCTCTTTTGAATCTCCGCCAACCCCCACTCCATCCCACCTCTCTAGGTTGTCACAGAGCACCTCATTGAGCTCCCTGTGTTATACAGCAACTTCCCGTTAGCTGTATATTTTCTATACATCATTACTCATTCTTGAATTCTCATACAAAGTACGTGAAGCTTCCTAGTGGTCCAGCATTAACAACTCTGGCTTTCAAAGCAGGGGATGGAGGTTCGATCTCTGGTTGGGGAGCTAAGATCCCGCATGCCTCATGACCAAGAAACCAAAACATAAAACAGAAGCAATGTTGTTACAAATTCAACAAAAACTTTAAAAAATGGTTTATATTAAAAATATTTAAAAAAATAAATTGCTAACTATAAAATAATATAATCTAAGTGAATTTCTGAAATGTAGTATGTACGACAAGATGTATATTTCTGTGCATTTTATGAAAAGAAAAAAAAAAAAAAAAGAAGAAGCTCTCCTGGCATCTTCTAGTTGTCTTCCTGCATCAACCTGATACCAGTAAATGTGGAATAATAATATGCTTGGATTGCTACACCCACTTGAACCCACTTGAACCTCTGGGAACTGTGTGGTTATTTGGTTAATATCTGTCCTGTAGCAAAACTGTAAACAACTTGAAAGCAGGAACTATATTTCTCAGTTAGCATAGTATATATATATATTCATATATATATATATATATATATATAAATGAAAGATTAAACTTTGAGTTAAAAGCTCTAGTTTATAGTATAATGGCTTGAAGTAAAGAAACAGACTTTCTAAAACTAGGTTTCTAGAATTATTTTTGCAACTCGTTAACAGGGGTGCTTGAATTGAAATAATTGAATCACCTGCCCTAGCCCTGGTATTACAGTCTGTTGGAAAAAAGTGTCAGTCTTTAAGCTAAAAAAGATTTAGGTGTTGACCAGAAGTGTTAATATTTTAAAATTTTTATCAGATTGCATTAGTCAGTCAGCTTAGGCTGCCATACAGAATATCAAGACTGGATGGCTTAAACAAAAGAAACTTAATTTTTCACAGTTCAAGAGGCTATAAGTTTAAATTCAAGGTGGCAGCAAATTGGGATGTTGAGAGAACTTTCTTGCCTTGCAGATAGCAGCCTTCTCGCTGTGTTCTCACATGGCCCTTCCTCTGTGTGCATGTGCGGGGAGAGATCTTTCCTGTCTCTTTCTCTTCCTAGAAGGACACCAGCTTTATGGGATTAGAATCCCATCCTAGGGCCTCATTTAACTTTCATTACTTTCCTAAAGGTCTTATCTCCAAATATAGTTACATTGGCAGTTCAGGCTTCAACATATATATTTTAGAGGAATACAGTTCAGTTCACAACACAGATTTATTTTCACTTCAAGTAACACTCACTGTTTTCATAGTGCCACATTCATTGATACTAAGGCATGCATGCTTGGGATAGGAATGGGAGAGGGGCGCAGTGATAATACAGCAAAAAACAATGAAGGCATTGCTTAGTTTTGTTAGTTCAGACTTTCAAAATCACCATATTCTGAGGTGCTTCCTGACACCAACAGTCAGTTCTCTGATTCTCCAGACACCTACTGGCATCCAGCGATTTAACCGAGTTCTCAAACTACTCACGATTAGTTAGCACAGACCCCACAGGTTAAGATCTCAATGCCACAAGACTTCTTCCACTTCAGGTGCCAGTTGTAAATCCTGGGCCATGTTTTGACAACTAGAAATAAATCAGGGGTTCATACAAACCCTGCTTCAGCTTCAACAATTTGGTAGAAGGGCTCAAGAACACACTTTACTTAACCTTTGTTGCTTTATTAGAAAGGATACAGTACAGGAACAAACAAACTGAAGAGGTGCATAGTAGTTCAAAGTATGGGGGAGAAGATGTGTAGAGTTTCTATACTTCCTATGGGTGAATCATCCTCCCTCTTAGTACCTTGTTTATGAACAAGGGAGTTCTTTAAAGAATATCATTGTTCAGGGTTTTTATAACATCCCCCTGCCTTCACTTCACAGAAGTCAGGGGTGATACTGGGAGTTCCAACTTGCTATTTAGCTGGTCTTTCTTGTGATCTCCATATTGAGGCAAAAACTAAATAGGGTCCCCATCCTAAGTCACCTCATTATTATAAACTCATATGTGATCCAAAGATGCTAGTTATGAATAAAAAAAAGACATTCTTTTTGCTCAGGACATTTCAAGGGTTTTTGGAGCTCTGTATCAGGAACTCAAGACAAAAACCAAATATATTGTTAAATTAAACTACACCATGTTTAAAGAGTAAAGCAGAAAGAGCTAGTCCTGAAAGTCCAAGTTTCATTTGCAAGGGTCAGATTAGAGAGAAAAGGTCTCTCTGAATCCCAAAGTCTATTCTATAAATATCAAGATCCAGAATATAGAGGACTCAAGAGTTTTAAGTTATTTTCAGGAATCAAGGAGAGCAGTCTTTCAGACAGAAATAAGGTAATGGTTTGACAAGTTGGCTCAAAGGAACAGAAGTGGAAAAGAGAATAAGAATTAAAAATAGGTGAGTGTTTCTGAGAGGACCCTGGCTCCTGAAAGTGAATCTCTGGGGAGCTGGACACTGTCAGTTTTCCCAATAAATCTTAAGATATATGAGCAGAAAAGAATTGCATTCTAACTTCTATACAGACTACTGGGTGTGATTGTCTTTATAGAATTTCTTAAACTATGATAGAAATTAAAAAAAATATTCTTCTTAACTCTACTTTATATGACATTTCATGCTTAAAATTAAAATTATGTTTTTGATTAATTTTTAAATAAATGAGTATTTCTATGTTAAATATCAACTTATTAGGACCTGGAATACAGTATATCTTCTGAATCTGGGCAGTTTTCTCCTGCTTTCAGAAATGCTGTATTTCAGGCCCATTCTTGGAATATTAGGCTGTTAATTGCCTGGTAACAGTTACTAGAGATTACAGGGGTAATGAATTGAGACAAGAGTAGCTGTCTTTTGAGAAAGGTTTTGGATACCTCTAAACTTCTGCTGTGATAGAATTACCACAGTGAGTCTCTAACCCTAAACGAATTAAATGTCAGACAATGTCTTATTGTAATCAGCAGAACTCCGGAGATGGTGAGGTGACCCAGTCACTGTGGTGGTTAAACACACCACTTTTGGGAGGAACTATAATCTGACAAAATAGAAGCCACCAGAAACTGTCTTCTGAGTAATGTTTTTAAAATATAGACCAGAGGGAGGACAGTCCATGACTCCTAGAGCAAAGAATTATTTTTTTTCTGATATCTGGAATTAACTCCTCTTATCAGACTCTATGAGTATTATCCACACCTTGGATCTATAATTTTAAGATTCCTAAAGTTTTGAAAGACCAAAGAAGTTAAATACCAATTGCTGTAAATAATTCTGCAGAACATTTGTAGAACCCCTCAGGAAAACACAAACTGGAAAATGCTTGAAAAACATTGATTGTAAACAAGTTTTGATAATTTATGAAAATTTGTGCTCTCCTGGTTATGAAAAAGAACTTTCCTTCTCAGATACTTGAAAGAAATTTTATACTTTTTTGATCCTTTTATCAAATGTTCTCCATGTTATTTTAGCTGATAATATCAATTGGTAATTCCTGATTCACTCTTTAACTTAGAATTGTTGAATTTTAGATTTTAAAAGGTATCTATAGAGATAGGAAATGATAATCTCTGCTGAAGCATTCAAAAATGAGCAAAATAACCACATTAGCTTTGGATTCACATAGTAGAATTACTTCTTGGTGAAACCACTCATAATGAGATCGTTATAGTAACTTCAATAGTTATGGGGCCTGAGATGGAATTTCCATATTCAGAATTCCTTACCTTAATAGGCTTTTGGTGACAGTTCAAGGTACTCTACGTGTATCAGGTATTTTCTGCATTAACTTTTCCCCACTAGGCTCATGGTAAGCACAGAATAGAAACAACATGTTTTTCCTCATAGGGCAGCACCAAGAGGGGCTATTTGTTATAACATTTGCTCTGTCTTGCCAACTCTGCAGAGTGTGCCAACCAAGCTGATTACACAGAAATTTAGGTTTTTGGCAGATTTTTCTGCCATTTGAGTAAGGCTAAAGGTAAGGTTCTCTGTAAATAATACCTTACCTAATATGTCTGGATAGCTCTAAGGCAAGGTTGTGGCAGTTTAGATGTTGAGGTAGGGACATGAAAGCTTGCTAAGGACATGTTCATTGCCAATAGTAATTGTCATCAGTATGTCTAACTGCAGCTATGGCTCAATTTCTTTTCCCTTGTATGTAATTAAATGGAGGCCCTGAACTATCCTATCATAAAGAAAAAATGACACGTCATAGATCTTTATATATTATCAGCATTTTATTGTCAAATATGAGTGAATGCTGGAAACAGTAAGATGATGGTAATTATAGATGAGGAATGCAAAATTAAATCTACCTGTATTCTCATGTAAGTAATAAGTAGAGGGAAAGAAGTTTGCCAAAACACAGTTTTCAGGAAAGTGGCTAAATAATTTAGCACAGTAGTCAACATTTTGACTGTTTTAAGTAAAAGGCCGAAACTTGTATTCTTTTTAATTTGTTGAACATGCTCTAAGTGACAGGGAAGCAAATTATAAAGAAAGACATTTAAAGAGATTTCACAGTTTGATCATGTCTTCTTGAACCAAAATGGAAGAGGAAATAAATGACTTCCTTAATAAATCTAAATGACACATAATGACAATTTTACTGTCAGCCAAAATATAATACTTGTTATGAACCAGGTGCTGGTCTAAACATCTTACATATAGTAACTCATTTAATCCTTCAAACAACAATGTGAAGTCATTAGAGTTATTCCCATTTTACAGATGAGAAACTGAGAAAATGAAGGGTAAAGTAAATTGCAGGAGTCCCCAGACCGGGAAGTGGTTAATCTGGGATTCCAATCCATGCAACCTCCCACTCTTATCTCTTGCGAACATAAGAGACTACTCTGACACTAAAGTAATGCTATAACTAAGATTCGTCTCATGCCTTTCTCATGCACTGCTAACATAATCATAAAAACCCTGCAAAGTAAGCACTGCTACTTCTCACATTTCTTCAGACATAATACATAACGAAGCTGTGGTTCATACTTAAAACACCTGGTTGTAGAATTCCTATCAGTGATTCTGTATTTCACCTATTTTCTTTTAAGTTGTTGTCGTTTAGTTGCTAAGTCGTGTCTGACACTTTTGCAACCCCAGGGACTATGGCCTGCCAGGCACCTCTGTCCATGGGATTTCCCAGGCAAGAACACTGGAGTAGGTTCCATTTCCTTCTCCAGGATTTTTTTAAGTAGGCCATTAATTTAGCTTTCTCTAAGTCACCATAATCAAAATTCAGTGATCTGTTAACATGTCTTCTTTCTAAATTTTGCATCATTTATAAGGCTTGAACTGTTGGGAAAACCTTATGGTGTGCAAGGAGCCATGCTTATCATAGAGGAATTGGTGAATGGATAACTATTTTGTTAGACTTGTTTTCTGGGTTGGTTCATTAGATTGACCAACTTCACAGGATTCTTGATATTTTATCTTCTTTCTATTTGTAAAATATAGATATAATCATAATTGGAATCCACTGATGATTAAAATCACTAAACTACTAGACATACTATAGTAGAGTGGCTATGGGCCTCAGCCATGGGGCCGAGTGTCTGGGTTTTAATTTTTCACTGATTGTTTTTTGATCTTGAGCAAATTACCTAACAAACTTTGCCTCAATTTACTTGTCTATAAAATGGAGATAACAATATCCCCTGTATCATAGGGTTGCTATGAAGACTAAATAGGTATTTCTATGTAAAGTGACTAGCACACTACCTTCCATAATTAAGTGCTGTATATATATGGGACTCCCTGGTGACTCAGATGGTAAAGAGTCTGCATGCAGTCTCCCAGGAGACTCTTGGAGACCTAGGTTTGATCCCTGGGTTGGGAAGATGCCCTAGAGAAGGAAATGGCCACCCACTCTAGTATTCTTGCTTGGATAATCCCATGGACAGAGGAGCCTGGCAGGATACAATTCATGGGGTTGCAAGGAATTGGACACGAGTGAATGATTTCACTTCACTTCACTTTATATGGGACTATCTGGTAGTACTGGGGCTTCCCTGGTGGCTCAGATGGTAAAGAATCTGCCTCCAACGCAGGAGACCAGGGTTCAATCCCTAGGTCAGGAAGATCCCCTGGAGAAAGGAGTGGTTACCCACTCTAGTATTCTTGCCTGGAGAATTCCATGGACAAAAGAACGTTGTGGGCTACAGTCCATGGGGTAGAAAAGAGTAGGACACAACTGAGTGACAAACACTTTTGCATTGAGTGAGCACTGAATCTGGTAGTACTAATTCTCGAAGTCATCAGGCATATTCCTGCCTCAGGACATTTTCACTGGCTCCACTTTCTACCTGGACCATTTTTTCCCCCAGATAAGTGCATGACTCATTCTCCATTTCCTTTAGGTTTTTACTCAAATGCTGTCTTAGATGGTCACACTCTCTAAAATTTTAATACCTTCCCCAGCTTCCCCATATTCTTTATCCCTTTTCCTTGCTTTATTTTTTTTTCATATCATTTATGTATTCCTTATATATTTCTCCTTAGCATTTCTTCTGCTGCTTTGTGTTTTCTCAGTGTTTTATGTTTTATTAATTTATTATAATTTAGAGTCCTATTTGGGCTTCCCTAATGGCTCAGTCAGTAAAGAATCCACCTGCAATGCGGGAGACCTGTGTTCAATCCCTGGGTTGGGAAGATCTTCTGGAGGAGGGCATGGCAACCCACTCCAGTATTCTTGCCTGGAGAATCCCCAAGGATAGAGGAGCCTAGCAGGCTGCAGTCCATGGTGTCACAAAGAGTCAGACATGATTGAGCGACTAAGCACTGCATTCACAGAGTCCTATTTAGAGTCTGTCTCTTCTTACTAGAATATGAGCTCCATGGGAGGAGGGATTTCTTTCAGGTTTCCTCTGGGCAAGCATGCATTCATGAATGAATATTTCCTCTCAATTTAAAGCCAACTAAAAATGGTTAGTAAATATCTATCTATCATCTATGTTGTTGTTGTTGTTCAGCCATTAAGTTGTGTCCGACTCTTTGAGACCTCTTGAACTGCAGTGCGCCAAGCTTCCCTGTCCTTCACAATTTCCCAGAATTCGCTCAAGCTTATGTCCATTAACTCAGTGATGCCATCCAACCATCTCATCCTCTGTCACCTCCTTCGCCTGCCCTCAGTCTTACAGAGGGTCTTTTCCAGTGAGTCAGCTTTTCACATCAGGTGGCCAAAGTATTAGAACTTCAGCTTCAGCATCAGTTCTTTCAATTAATACTCAGGATTGATTTCCTTTAGAATTGACTGGTTTGAACTCCTTGCTATTCAAGGGATTCATCCAGCTCTCATCTATTTATATCTACGTATTCATATTTAAGTATCTATCAATTTATGCACTGCAGGTTCTAAATTCTTCTCTACATCCTGATGAGGTTGATGCTATTCACTTATCAGTAACATGTTTTATTTTAACCTTTAAAATGTATTTAAAATATTACAAAGAATAATTTCAACAGAGATTGCTTCATTTAAAATCAATGGAAAATTTCCTTTTCAGTGCAAGGAAATTTTGGCCAGGGTAATAAAAGTTGCCTCTTTGATTTTTTAATTTGAGACTGCCTCATTGTAGGCTGGATCTGAGATTTTTACTTTAACTCTATTTTGAATTTTCCCTGGTGGCTCAGCTGGTAAAGAATTCTCTTGAGATGCAGGAGACCCTGGTTTGATTCCTGGGTTGGGAAATTTCCCCTAGAAAAGGAATTGGCTGCCCACTCCAGTATTCTTGAGCTTCCCTGGTGTCTCAGATGGTAAAGAATTTGCCCATAATGTGGTAGACCTGGGTTTGATCCCTGAGTTGGGAAGATCTGCTGGAGGAGAGCATGGCAATCCACTCTAGTATACTTGCCTGGAGAATCCCCAGGGACAGACCAGCCTGGCAGGCTACAGTTCATGGGGTTGAAAGAGTCAGACACAACTGAGCACAACTCAAGGAAAAATTGTTCAGTCGCTTGGTCCTGTCTGACTCTGTGATCCCATGGATTGCCTCCGCTGTCCTCTACTATCTCCTGGAGTTTGCTCGCTTTCATGCCCATTGAGTTGTTGATGCTATCTAACCATCTCATCCTCTGCCATCCCCCATCCTCCTTTTGCTTCAGTCTTTCCCAGCCATGGGGTCTTTTCCAATGAGTTGGCTCTTTCCATCAAGCAGCTGAAGCACTGGAGCTTCAGCTTCAGCATTAGTCCTTCCAATGAATATTCATGGTTGATTTCCTTTAGCATTGATTGATTTGATTTCCTTGAAGTGTCCAGTTCAGTCGCTCAGTCATGTCCAACTCTTTGTGACCCCCTGGACTGCAGCATGCCCAGCCTTCCTGTTCATCACTATCTTACAGAGCTTGCTCAAACTCATGTCCATTCAGTCGATACCATCTAACCATCTCATCCTCTGTTGTTCCTTTCTCCTCCTGACTTCAATCTTCCCCAGCATCAGGGTCTTTTCCAATGAGTCAGTTCTTCACATCAGGTGGCCAAAGTATTGGAATTTCAGCTTCAGCATCAGTCCTTCCAATGAATCAGTTCAGTTCAATGAATACTCAGGACTGATTTCCTTTAGGATTGACTAGTTTGATCTCCTTGCAGTGTCCAAGGGACTCTCAAGAGTCGTCTCTATCATCACAATTTGACAGCATCAATTCTTCAGCATTCAGCCTTCTTTGTGTTCCAACTCTCACATCTATACATGACTACTGGGAAAACCATAACTTTGCATACATGGATCTTTGTCAGCAAAGTGATGTCTCTGTTTTTGAATACACTATCTAGAATTGTCATAGCTTTCCTTGTCAATGCCTCCTCCAGCGGACCATGTTTTGTCAGGACTCTTTACTATGACTTGCTCTTCAGCAAACCTGGATGTTGCAATTCCTAGTTTAAGGGTCAGTCCTAGCTGAGCTTATAGACCTGCAACTTAGCAATTTAACACAGTCGGGAGTTCAGATGCACGGAGTTATGGGCACCTCCTCCTCCTCCAGGGAGGCTCCCCCAGTGGCTCAGTGATAAAGAATTCACCTGCAATGCAGGAGATGCAGGGGAATTAGGTTCGATTCCCAGGTCAGGAATATCCTCTTGTGGAAGAAATGGCTGCCCACTCCAGCATTAGTGCTGAGAAAATCCCATGGACATAGGAGCCTAGTGGGCTACAGTCCATGGCATCTTAACACCAGTTTCTTAATCCTAAAATCCATGGATCCCATCATTTATTTTGATTTCTTTCATTTCTCTCAACAAAGTTTTATAGGTTTCCTGTAGAGATCTTGGGCATAGTTTATAAGATTTATTATTAGATAGTTGATATTTCTGTTGCTATTATTAATGGTATTATAACTCATAATTGTTTCTACACCAAACACAAAAAACAATTCACAGTGAATATAAGATATAAGTGTGTGAAAGGAAAAAAAACAAAGAGTTTTCAGAAGATGATATAGAATAGCATTTTTATTACCTGAGGCTAGTGAAGGGTTTCTTAAACAAAATAGAAAAATTAAAAACCATATAGAAAGAAAAATCAATAAGTTTGTTTATATTAAATTAACATTTTTATATCAAATGTACCCAGAAAAATCATGAAAGACAAGTAAACACAACACAACGAACCACTTTCTGTGCTTCTGCATGGTAGGGAATTAAACCTGTCCCTGTTGGCAGACACCCCAAAGAAGAGGACCAGTGGAAGGGAGGGCCTGTGATCCTCACAGCTGTTGACTGAATTATTGCAGAACCGAGCTGTAATCGGTATCCAATACAAGCATGCAACTGCCCATTAAAATGTAGCCTTATTGAATAGCTAAAGAAGATTTTCAGTGTTAAATAAATAATAATATTACATTTGATAAAAGGAAAACATTCAAAGAGAGGACACTAATTAAGCTGAGAGTGGGAGGATGAGTAAGTATGAATAAGTAAGGATGTCTATGTGTAGCCAGCCAGGCTCTTCTCTCCATGGGATGTCCCATGGACAGAATACTGGAATACTGGGGTATACATAAAATACATAGAATACTGGAGTGGGTTGCCATTTCTTCCTCTAGGGGATCTTCCTGAGCCAAGGATCGAACCTGTGAGCTCTGTGTCTCCTCTATTGATAGGTGGATTCTTTACCACTGAGTCACCAGGGAAGCCCAAGTAAGGATGAAGAAGGGGAAATAAAGCTTAGGAGGCATAGGGAACACCATATACTTAGTTTTCAAGAGCTGAGAGGTCAAGAGTTGTATAAAGTGCTTTGGGAAGTGAGTTAAAAGAAAAGAGTATACTAAGAGGTGTCAAAATGGACTTTGGGGCTTAATTTGAAGTTTAGGTTGTTGGCTAGTATAACTTGTCCATAATATAGTCCCCCCAAAGCTAGTTAAGATTGAACGTGAGATAAAGCTCTATTAATCCTTTTAAAGCTAATTGCAAAGTGCCAAAGTTTAAACAACTTGCTCTAAAAGACATAAATTAGAATCACGTTAAGATTTTATATATATATATAATATTTATATAGTAACCTTGTTCTCATTTGCAATCTGTCCTGTTTGCTTGAGAGATAGATTTATAGTCAGTGGCTGCGAAATTATATTTCCCTCTGAGAATGCTCCTGGGAGTGGGTGACTCTTGTTAGTAGAGACTGAGATCCTCCATAGAGGACTATAGGGTAGATGAAGCTGGATAGGCAGGTTGGGACAGGATTTTGAAAGTATTTGAATAACATGTCATGTAAAGCATTTGAGAGGATAGGAGAGTTATTTCTAGTTTGAATCTATGTTGCTGGAGGACATCAGGCAGTGATATAAGGGCAAGAGATTAGAGTCTAGGAAACTCCTTATAGGAATTTGTAGTCATAGAAGTAACTATGCCCTGAACTCAGGTCCTGTCAATGGGGATGGATGAAGATGGATTAGTGAGTCACTGTAGAGATTCAGCAGGATGTGGCCAAGCAAATGGGAAGTAAGGGAGAAGGAAGAATAGCAAAAGGATTCTGTGGGGGCTGCATAATTGGTAGGATGATGGTTTTATTCAATGCAGTAAAGCTCATAGAGATGAATCATGTATTGGGGGGAAATAATGAATTCACCTTTTAACAGCTTTGTTTTTAAGGTATTCCTGGAACATTTGCATAGATAGGCATGTGTGTGTGTGTGTGTGTGTGTGTGTGCTCAGTTGTGTCCAACTCTTTGTGACCCAGTGGGCTGTAGCACGCTAGTCTCCTCTCTCCATAGGATTTCCCAGGCAAGAATATTGGAGTGGGTTGCCATTCCTACTCCAGGGAATCTTCCCTACCCAGGAATTGAATGCATGGTCTCCTATCTCTCCTCAATAATTACAGTAAATGCAACATTTCTCAAGCCCGTGTTAACAGCACTGAGGAACATGCATTTTTCTCCATTTAAAGATGATGAAAGTGAGGCTTCTTGAAGATAAATAATTTGACCAATAAGTGGTGGCTGGGGGTTGAACACAGACAGTTTGACTCTAAAACCTGTGTATGCATCATTAGCCACTGCATCATATGGCCTCTGGGGCTTAGAAGGGATGTCGGGGATACAGATGCGGATTTGAGAGCTATTAGTTTATAAGTGATCTCTGTGGTTGCAGAAGGAGATGAGTTTTCCTACGGAGAGATTATAGAGGGAGAATGCTGGCAGAACACATCTGTACAAGTTAAGCAGAATAAAGTGATTATAGACATTTAATGTCATGCAATGTTGTAAGACTGCTTTACATCGATTTCCTGTTGCAAGCAAATGGCTTTCTGAGTGTAGTGATGTCCCTTTGTTCAGTGCAGTTCATCTCTCATTTATTCTTTCAGGATAAAGCCAATTTAACAATATGTATGACTAATTCTTTTCTTGAGAAATAGAGATGAAGAGGTGACCTTCTGCCCTGCCTTCTGATGGCAGGTTACAATGGAAGGATTGGGGTTAGATGAACTATCTTTTTTTCCCTGTAAGACTATGATTGTTTTGCTTCTTTAGTTCACTTGGTATAGTGGATTTATTCACTATTGATCAGGGTGATAGATTTGGAAAGAAAAACCATAGGAATTTATAACTTAAAAGAAGTAAAATAGCCTTTGGAAGTTACTTTACAGGCTAATTTTTGATAGAATGATTATTTTAGTGCAATATCAAGAAATAAAAATGCTTAGCTGTTTCATAACACCCTTCAGCACATTTTCAAATTTCTTTAAAAAAATTATTTTCCAGTCATAATAGAAATGACAACAGATTTTAATGGATACAGAAGTATCTAATATGTATTGTCACCACCCTTAGTTTCCAACACATTCACTGGTACAAGTAATCTGCCACCAGACATTCATGCTGAAGCTGAAGCTCCAATACTTTGGCCACCTGATGTGAAGAGCTGATTCACTGGAAAAGACCTTGATGTTGGGAAAGACTGAGGACAGGAGGAGAGGGAGGTGACAGAGAATGAGATAGTTGGATGGCATCATTGACCCAAAAGACATGGGTTTGAACAAACCCAGGGAGATAGTGAAGGACAGGGAAGCCTGGCATGCTGCAGTCCATGGGGTCACAAAGAATTGGACATGACTGAGTGACTGAACAACAAAATTCATTTTTCAGAAAGTCAAGAATATTTTTGGCCTTTCAGAATAAAGAAGCCCTGATTAAAATGATAATAACCCTGGAAGGGGAAACTCTTTGGGTTTGAGCTTCTCAAACTTGATTATATGCAGAGTTACTGCCTCAGGGGCTTTAAACCACAGCAGTGCCAGGAATTCACTTCCAGAAGAAATCGATTTAATTGGATAGGGCTAGAATTTGAGCATTGGCTTATTTTTTTTCTTGGCTTAAAACAGAAATTCATTGTCTCACAGCTCAGGCTGCCAGAAGTCCAAAGTCAAGGCATCAGCAGGGCTGTGCTGCCTCTGATGGCTCTAAGAAAGAACTAGTCTTGCCTCTCCTAGCTCTGTTGGCTGCAGGCTCCCTTGCCTTGAAACTATGTAACTCCACTCTGTGCTTTCCTGGGCTTTTCCTCCATGTTCTGAATCCCCCACCTTTCTGTTATAAAAATAACTGCCATTGGATATATAGTCCGCCTGGGAAATTGGAGAAAGAAATGGCAACCCACTCTGGTATTATTGCCTGAAGAATCCCATGGATAGAGGAGCCTGGTGGGCTACAGTCCATGGGGTTGCAAAGAGTTGGACACAACTGAGTGATTAACACTTGGGTAATCCTGGAGAATATATTCTCAAGATCCTTAATATCTACAAAGACCTTTTTCCTGTATAAGTTTACATTCACAGGCTCTGTGAGCTGAATCGTGTCCCCCACCTCCCCAGTTCATATGTTGAAGTCTTAACCTCTAATGTGATGATGTTTGCATGGGAGACAGGGCCTTTGGGAGGTGATTAAGCTTAGGTTTAGTGCCCTTGTAAGCCGAGATGCCAGAAAACTTGCTCTGTCTTTCTTTCATCACCATATGAAGACAAAGAAAGAAGGCAGCCACCTTCAAATCAGAAAGAGGGTTCTCCTCAGGAACTGAATCTGCTGGCGCCTTCTTCAATGATTTCTAGCCCCCAGGACGGTGAGAAAATAAAAATGTCTGTTGTTTAAACCACTCAGTCTGTGGTGATTTACTGCAGCCTGAGATGACCAGGACAACAGGTTTCTAGAGCCAGGATGTAGACTTGTCTTTTGGGGGCCACTCTTCAATCCACTGGAACTGGTATCATCTGAAACTCTTTGGTCATGCTTTTACTTCCTCTTTGGTGCTGTTGTACTTGTTTATTTGCTCAGTCGTGTCTGACCCTTTGTAACTCATGGATGCAAAGCTCATCAAGCCCCTCTGTCCATGGGATTTTCAGGCAAACATACTGGAGTTGGTTGCCGTTTCCTCCTTCCAGGGATCTTCCCAACCCAGGGATCGATTCTGTGACTCCTGCATCTCCTGCATTGGCAGGCAGATTCTTTACCACTGTGTCACCTGGGAAGCCCCTTGGCAGACTCTTTTCCTCTCTCCCTTACCACTGAATTTTTCGATGACTGTATCAAGCTCCCCATGGAATTCTAATTCACAACTAAGTTAACATACATGACTGGATTTTCCAAGCAGATTCTCATAAATCAGAGATCTACTCAGCTCAGATGGAGCAAAGAGAGGTATGGGGACTTCGAATCAAATCCACAGGCCCTATCTTCCTTCATGGACATGCACTTTTTACACAGGATAATAGATGGAGACATGTATATAATAAGTGTAGGAGTCATCTCCCATGGTGAGGCATTCAAATTATTAAGTAGATCTATTTTATATGTGATACAGCACATATATCATTATTCATGGCTTATAGATGCTAGTTTTCATTTACTATGAATAATTCTCAATCAGAGATAGGCTATTAAGGGCATTTCAGAGAGAAAGTCTGTTTTTCTCATGAAGTACTATTGGCCTATTTATCTGGCAATCCATTTGACATAAGAATTAAAAAAAGTCATCTGCTTTCTTTTCATTCCTCCAGGCTGCCCCTTTCCTCCCTCAGACCTCCTCCTCCTCCCATGGATCAGAGGTTTGCTGCTTTCATTCTTTTGCTCCCAGCAACTAAGGCCAAGATTTAGTGGGGAGCGATAACTTGCTGGAGAGTTGCTAGATACTAGCAGAAATTGAGGAAGGCAAAATGATACCAGGAGAAAAACTTCCTGGATCAGTTTCATTTAGTGCTGTCATTCATGTAACAAATATTCATTGATCATCCATTATGTGCTAGACACTGGGTATATCAGAGTAAAGGAACATAGACACAGTCCCTAGTGGTGGACAGACAACTAAGTGAGCAAATATATAAGAAAATTCTCTCTGATAAGAACTATGGAGAGATTAAGAGGGCAACAAAGGAAATGAACTAGAGGAATTTGTATATGGTGCAATCACGGGAGGCCTCTTTGGGAGAGATGTTCCGTGAGCTAAGGACTGAAACAAGAAAATGAGCCTGTTACCTGAAGGGCTGATAGACCTGCCTTCCAGGCAGATGAGGGAAAGCGGGTGGTGTGTTCTTTCAGCAACGGAAATGAGGCCAGTGTGGCTGGGACATGGCGGCTGATGCCAGAAAGAGGGGCTGAGATGGGTCCGAGGAGACAGGTGGCAGAGACCGTGCCAGCCTTGTTAGCCAGGGCTCTAGGTTTAGATTTTGTTCTTAATGCAATGGGAAGCTTCAGGGTAACGAGGGGTATATAAGTGGAGAAGTAAAGCAGTTCCTGATCCATTTCTCTTTAGTAGGCCCTTCTTAAGGGTGCTTATCTTTTTTTTTTTTTTGTATTTATAGTTTTTTAACATTTTATTTTATATTGGTGTATAGCCAATTAACAATGTTGTGATAGTTTCAGCTAGACAGGAAAGGGACTCAGCCATACATATACATGTATCCTTTCTTCCTCAAACTCCCTTCCCATTCAGGCTGCCATGTAACATTAAACAGAGTTCTCTGTGTTATACAGAACTTAGTTGGTTATGCATTTTAAATATAGCAGACTGTATGTTTCAATCCCAGACTCCCTAACTATCTAATTTCCCCCATTCTCAAAGTTGCTTATACTTTGACAGAGGAACTTATCAGAGAGAATACCAACAGTTCCTTAATCAATGACATGTCTACTGCCAAAGCTCTGGCTGACTGGAAAAATACTAATTCTTTCAAAGAAAAGAAAAAGTGAAAGTGTTAGTCGCTTAGTCATGTTAACTCATTGCGACTCCATAGACTGTAGCCTGCCAGGCTCCTCTGTCCATGGAGTTCTCCAGGTAAGAATACTGGAGTGGGGTAGCCATTCCCCTTTCCAGGGAATCTTCTCGACCCAGGGATTGAACTCATGTCTCCTGTGTTGCAGGGAGATTCTTTACTATCTGAGCCACCAGGAAAAGGTCAAAACCTGCTCCTGCTGTGGTAGGGCAGAAACTTGGATGGCAATTTGTAAAAGTAGGGTAGATAACAGAGATAGAAATACTCTGTGTCAGTGTGGGGTTAGGATTATCTGCAAGAACACTGAAAATAGAAAACATTTTGAGCTGTCTCTTATAAATTTGAAAAGAGTTTTACAACTGACTACTCAAAGAAATAAAATGCATATAGGGATTTGAAAATATCTGTTCTTTCGTATGTAATACAATATGCTGGTTAAGTTCTTTATTGTAATAGAAGCAAAAAAAAAAAGTGGGATACAGTAGACAAGCCAAAATAATTTACATAAAACACAATGGAAAGTGGCTGAGAAGAGGACAATTTTGGAAAATGATCTCTCTAGGAATGCTGCCAAGGTAAGTGGCAGTAGATATTGATTATATAGACCTGTCATGGATTGGTTTAACCACTCATTCTGAAAATTGAATTGAATTTTTCTTCCTGAAATGATGTTTTTGAAGGCATGCCAAATGCAATCTCTCTTCCCACCCATTCTGCTTTGTGTCCACTTTTCAGACTTAATAGTGCTCAGACATTTATAATGTTGGTCACAGGAAAGTCTTTCTGCATGCCCCGAGCAAACTGATTACATTACATCATTTTACAGGACAATTTCCCTCACTTAAAAAATACTATATATTTTGCAATAGTGGATGTATAATATGCAATGAATATTATATGCAATGCAGGTGAAGCACAGAAGAGAGAGAAAAGCAACAAAGCATGGAAGCTGGATTAATAAGGTGACTATATAGTTTATCCTTCAAAACCAGGAAACTTTGAGGAGTAAAACAGGATGCTACAATTACACTTTACAACAGGCTTCTGTTGGAGATGTTTGATGCAAAGTGGGTTGTATGTTTATTCTATAGATTAGAGGAGATAAGAGAATCTGAGTGAAAGCAAAATGTTGTGACAAGTAGGTATTTATTTAAGGAACAAGGGTCAAAATGAGGCTTCAGAATAGGATGTGTGAAATGGTTGATTGTGGAATGGGGCACATGGAAATTTGGAAGCCAGTAAGAAAGGCTGATAGCAAACACCCTTTGTAGAAAAATGGACCCGGGATATGAATGAAGACTAAAAAGCTGATCAATTTTAAACTTTAGCTCTATGCTGAAGAGATACCATGTATGTAAGCAAAAGGTGAATGCAACTTAAATGTTGTTCTGTAAGATGAGAGCAAGCAAAAGTACAAGTAACCATACCAAGAGGTAGGTGACTACCATGAACCATAGTCATTACATTCTGGTATGGTCTGGGAAATTTTTGTAGACACTACCTGAAAGTGTTAGTTGCTCAGTCATGTTGACTCCTTGTGACTCCATGGACTGTAGACTGCCAGGCTTCACTATCCATGGAGTTCTCCAGACCAGAATACTGGAGTGGGTAGCCATTCTCTTTTCCATGGGATCTTCTCGACCCAGGACTCAAGCTTGAATCTCCTATATTGAAATAGTTTCCTACTATTTCAGGAAGACCTAGAAAGATGCCTAAGGTTAGGGGGGAAAAGCAGATGATAATAAAGACTATTCCAAAGATTGTCAAGATATAAGGTATACATAAATAATAATTTGGCTTAAATATAGTATATGAATGGGAGTTTCAGGAAATAAGCTTTGAAAGATAGATGAGATTGTCCCCAACTCATAGAATGGCCCTGAGATTCAAAATACGCCTGCTAATTAATGAATATCTCACCAAAAGTTAGACCTGATAACAGATCAGCAGAGTCTGAAACCAAAGATTTGACAGCAATAAACTGGTTCAGAATGCAAAATGTTTGCCATCAACTGTACTAAACTCATTTTTTTCCACTTATGTGAGCCTACTATCTAACTAGAAGTTAGTTAAGGTTGGCCAGTCACTTGAGAGATAAATCAGATCAACCCGAGTCTCTTGTCACCCTTTCCACATAAATGTCGGGGCCCCTCAAGACCCCTGCTTAGAGTCCTTGTTACTTCCAGGCATTCTCTCTTCCCCCAGCCTGGTGGCCCTCTCCTCTCTGTGCTGGCTCAAGTAGGGAACTCAGCCTCTTTCCCTCTCTGTGTCCATGAAAACTGTTTCCACAGATCTTGGTGTGGAGTCTGTTGAAAACAGAGTCCCGGATAGGTAAGGCCTTGGGAGTCTGTTGGGAAGGTGTTCCTAGGCAGCAAGGGCCACGGAAGTAGAGGCAGGTATAAGGCACGGAGGGCGGGAAGACTGTGTGAGGTATGCCTGGTGTCACCTTTGAGAGCAGTGAAATTTGTATCCCACAGACGCCCCTGCTGAGAACCACCTGGAACGCCTCCCTCCATGGGCAGGAGACCGAACAGCTGTTTGCCATCTCTTGCCAACCGGCCCCCCCTACACACACACCATGCCCCGTGGCTGAAGATTCACATGGCCATGTCTCCTGAGCCGGGTGGTACTTGTATGAACAGCTCCAGAGGCACACGAGAAGGCTCTGGGGCAGGATACCCCCAAAAGGGGGTGCAACCATGCAGGCAAGCACTGATCTGTATGTGTCTGGGCTCACTCAGAACTGTTCTCCACAGATGTGTTTGAATTTGAAAGTGGGCTGATGGAGCATGACAAAATCGACCTGCAGCTCCGTGGGGTACTTTTACAAAATGAAGCTATCTCCATTTTATATTGCAGAAAACTTAGGACGTCCTCTCAAAACTGAATATTTGACAACACTGTTTCTAAAGGGCTTTGGACTATTCCAGATTTCTTATGGGACATCTTAATTTGCAGGCTCCAAACTCTTCACAAATTGCCCTTCCCAACCTGTGGCCTCACCCCTTCACATCTTGTGTTTCTCTTTCTTTCAGGTAGCCTCCACTGGGGCTTTCTGAAATTAAATGTTTGACATTATCAGCCAGAATAATCTAGCTTACTTCCTCTAAGAAGACTCTGGACTAACACTTACATATTCCCAAATGCATTTATGTTCTTGTTGAAAATATAGTCATCTACACATCTATACTTGATATCACCCAGGCATATCAGAAAACTGGCTAAGATTTGAGAGTTAGTCTTCTCTTATCCCATTCTCTCTTATTATCCCATTCCCTCTTAGCTACAGTTTAAAAATTTATTTTCCCTATAATATGAATGATGCCTCCTACTCCTAGCCTGACAACTTCCTAATAGCACAAGGGTCAAGAGGCAGTTTTGATTCTAAATTGTTTCTTTTTACCCCTGAGGCTCAGAGAAATTAAGTAACTTCCAGCTCACACAGATAATGAGTGCCAGAGCTCAGGTTCAGATCCACTTCTGTCTTTTAGACATCAAAGCCTGATACCAAATATGTTATATCACATTGCCTTTTTAAAATTGTCATCCTTACACTTAATGGATCTATTAGCTCTTTCTCTTCTAGCTAGGGGCCTTCCCAGGTGGCTCAGTGGTCAAGAATCCGCCTGCCAGTGCAGATGTGTTGAGTTGTATGTCCAGTCCTTGCATCGGGAATATCCTCTGGCAGAGGAAATGGCCTCCTACTCCAGTATTCTTGTCTGGATAATTCTATGACCAGAGGAGCCTGGCAGGCTACAGTTCATAGGGTTGCAGAGTTGGACACAGTTGAGCAGGCATGCATGCTCCTAGCTAGGACTGATTGCATAGCTCTTAGTCGAAGACAGGAAATAAAAATTCTTGAATGTTTCTAGTCTAGCTAATTATCAAACTTCATACTTGGAGGAAAACTTTGCTTTTCCTAGGTGGTTTGTCGATTGTTTTCACATCATCTCTGTATTGTATTCACCTGCATTTTGCTTTTAAATAAATTAGAGCAAATGGGATAAAGAAAAAAATCCATTAAGATTCCTAAATTACAAAGGATCAAGGGTCTGTGTATTTAGGTCACAAATGCTCAGTGTCAAAATAACATGGAAAAGAAAAGGTTAACATTAAGTATGGGTTTTTAGCATAATTTTTCTTGAGCTTCTTGTGATAAAACTCAGGCTAATATTTTTCTAAGTCTCCCTTCTTCAATCGATTTTATATATTAAACCTCACAATTATGTGTATACATACACATAATTTTTATACATATTTATATACACATATTTACATATTTACACATAAAAGAAGTGATATATTGATTGTGTTTAAATTTCTTTGGGTAATGTTTTCTGTTACCCAAAGAAACAGTTTCCAGCACAACAAAAAAGTATAAAATTTTAAACCAGTATGATTAAAAATTTCAGATTTGTCTTTATTCTTTTATTTCATTCTATAGCACCTATGTCATTAATATAAAGCTTAAGACCTTTTAGCTATGTGTTCATGTAATTTATGTCTTCGATTATTAGTATGTTTAACTAGTAAATCCAGTTCTATAAATGAGAGCCTTTCCCTATATATATGTGTACATGTCTGTATGTGTGTGTGTGTGTGTGTCTGTGTCATGCCACAGAGAATTCCTTAAAATGCTCCAAACTAATCCTAAAGTTAAGTCTTGAAGGAAAAAGCCTTTGCCTTCAGAGATTAACTATTTCCAGGCTTTGACATTCTGAAGTCAACTTTCATTTTCTCCAAAGCAAAGTAATTGTGTTGATATTGAACTGTCAATGGGAAAAAATAGGTTTGGGCTCCTAAAAATACAGTTTAATGATTGCCATTCCTGTTATTATATGGACAATAATGTCCTTAGTGTTTCTTCAAAAAGGTTAAGAACGCTGTTACATTATTGCAAGTAGCACTTTCAAAATTGCAGAAAATGATACATGTTCTTTTGAAGGCATTTTGTCAATGATTATTGATTTAACCCAGAAACCAGGTTTAATAATGACTGCTTTACTAAGTATGTGTCACAGTAAAGTGCCCGAACCAGCAATCTACAAATGAGTAGCCTGTACTTGCATTGATTCCTTTTCTTAAGACTTAGCCTTTAGGACTTTTACCTTATTAAAATGTTTATTTAAATTGGCAAATGCTAAATTATGCTAATTTTGTTACATTAGTTCTAACATTCCCTGTTGGCATTTCTTTAAATCTGTACCAAGATGAAGATGGATATTAGTTTAATGAACATTAGCTTTTTTTCTTCTCTAAAGCTGAAATGTGTGTTCTTGATGTTTAGAAAAGTGTACATATTTGAGTTTCAAATTATGCAATAAAGAAATTGATCTAGTTGTGTAGAAAAGACTGAAAAATTTGGACTAAATATACAATCTCACTAAGGTTTTTGTGCATTTTTTATCTTTAATGTTTGTATTAGTTGTCTAATTTTATTATTCAGTGACATTTTCCTTGCCAAACTTTTATTTTAGGAAGTGATACCAAAATAGGAAAGGAAGTACAAATTATTGAGTATAAATTTACTAGGCCCTCCCCTTTTTATTTTCCAGATCACTAAATTAAATAGTATTGCACAGTTTTAACTCTTTACAAAGTAAGTTTATTCTTTTCTGTTCTGGAGTGGGATTGACAACCAAATAAGGAAGGTTTAAAGCAGACCTGTGTTAAGAACTGTGAGGACTCTGAGACTGTACCTTACTTGAAGCTAGTAAATTGACCCACTACAGTTTCATGAATGCTGGCAGAAGCCACAAGATTCCTGTGACAGAGACAAAGGGCTTTATTACTCCCAGAAGAACAGTTGACAGAGAATCCACGTTTACTCCAATTCTCCAAGTCCCCGATCCCACATGGTGACACCAAGAAGCAAAGGTATTATCTGCACACATAGCAGGTTGTGCTACAACAGAAAACCCTGAGCATGGGTCTTTAATCTTTTCTTATGGGCAGAAAACAAACCCAGCTTTTGTTCCCAGAAGACACTATTTTCATCTTCCAAGGCTGTTCATGATCCAAACATACTTGAGAAGATAATCTGTAAACAGAGGACAGCAGTGCCTTGCTGCAAGAAAACTCTGAGAAATGGCTGGAGAACTGTCTGCTCGCAAACTGGTTTACATGTTTCTGGATTCCAATAAGTGATGTTGATGATTTTATGAAGTAGTAGAATCCTGTGAGAGTGTGGATCCATTTGAAAAATGGATGTATCCATCCCCAATTAGTTGAAATTTTCATTGGTAGATTATATATTGGGAGGTGGCACTGTACTCTTCTGAAGCTTCCCAGGACGCAATGGTAAAGAATCCACCTGCCAATGCAGGATACACAGGAGACGCAGGTTTGATCCCTGGGTCAGGAAGACCCCCTGGGGGAGGAAATGGCAATCCACTCCAATATTCTTGCCTGGAGAATTCCATGGACAGAGTAGCCTGGCAGGCTACAGTCCATGTGGTCACATAGAGTCAGATACGACTTAGCAACTGAGCACACACACTGTACTCGTCTGTCTACATCATTTTATTATGAATTATCATGACTTATCATGGCAGACATCAACTCCTTTGGGTTGAATTGGACCCTGATTTACATATTTTAAGCTGTGATAGATACCATGGTTAAAAACAAGAATCAGAGTTGTAACAGGTGAATCTTAACATATATTTCCTTCAGGTGACTGTTTCGTTAAATCTTTGCTATATCTAAAAGCTTCTTCCAGGTATCACCATAATTTATTTCTGGATTTTAAATTTAGGATTAATTAATTAACTAGCATATGTTACTCAACTAATTCAATGATGTCTCATGGTTTAAAATATGAACCAATTGGAGTATAGAATTAGGAACTGTCCAATACAGATGGATTTTAAATGTGATGCTTCATACAATTGGGCTTCCCAGGTGGGGCTAGTGCTAAAGAACCCATCTGCCAATGCAGGAGATGCAGGAGATGGGGGTTCAATCTCTGAGTCAGGAAGATCCCCTGGAGGAGAGTGTGGCAACCCACTCCTGTATTCTTGCCTGGAGAATTCCAAGGAGAGAGGAGCCTGGTGGGCTGCAGTCCATGGGGATGCAAAGAATCAAACACAACCGAGTGACTCAATGCCTATTTACAGTCATACATTGTCACTTGAAATTCTTTGGATTAGTTCTAAAATTATATTATGCTCTGTAAGATTTTACATAATTTTTAAGTCTGTATAAGACAAAAACAGATTTCCTTGACTTTCATGCTTTACTAAGCTTTTAACATTTGTTTACAAGCATTTTAATGAACTTTCAACCTCACATTTCCTTCTTTCTTTACCTTTATAAAAATATATGTATGGCAGAGAGTTCAAAATATACAAGGTTAAAACATCTCTTGGAAAAAAAAACATACGAAGTTAAAATAGACAAATCCTGGATATAACAGTAGTTAATAAATAGAAGAAAACAAACATAATGTCCTTTAAAATAACAAATAAAATTCCATCATTTTTGTATTGTCTATAATAAGAGACATGAGAACATATACCCCATGGACTATACAGTCCATGGAATTCTCCAGCCAGAATACTGGAGTGAGTAGCTTTTCACTTCTCCAGGGGAATCTTCCCAACCCAGGGGTCGAAACCAGGTCTCCAGCATTGCAGGCGGATTCTTTACCAGCTGAGCCTCAAGGGGAGCCCAATAAATAGAAGAAAACAAACACAATGTCCTTTAAAATAATAATTAAAATTTCATCATTTTTCTATAGTCTATAATAAGAGATATGAGAACATATGACTAAAAGTAACATATATTTCTGTTTATGTACATAAAAGAAAGATATGTTCAATCTGTTTCCCAGATTGTTGTCTACATTTCTAAAATGGTAGTATTTATCATGTTTTTTTCACGTGTTAAATATGTTAATGATTCCAAACAGACCACTAGGTAAAAATTTAAGTGTGCTTTCCATGTGCGTGTACTCATGCTCAGTTGTGTCTGATTCTTTGCTACTTCAGGAAACACATCCCACCAGACTTCTCTGTCCATAGTATTTTCCAGGCTAGAATACTGGAGTGACTTGCCATTTCCTTCTCCAGGGAAACTTCCCAACCCAGGGATTGAACCATGGTCTCCTGGGTTGCAGGTGGATTCTTTACCATCTGAGCCACTAAGGAAATCCGTTTTCTGTGATATGATGTGTGTATGTGTAGTAGAGTGCTTTAATATGAAATACAGTGTGTGATTTATCAATAAAATTTTTTCCTGAGGTTTCAGAAAGCAGTTCCTGAGAAAAACATTTAATTAGACAATCTTTTGTTTTCAAGAGATACTGTTGGCACCACAATCAGACCTCATAATGAAGCACTATATTACTCTATTAAAAATATCTTCTGATATGACATAAAAATTACTTAAGTTATTTATTAAAACTGTTTTTAAAATTGGTATCTTGAGCCCAAAATACAACATTGATTATGGGATTCTTTTAGGGTTCTGCTTTGGATTTTTGTTAGTAGTCTATTTTTCTAAGCTTAGGGTATGCTGTTGTCTAATTATCAAGAGTTGTTTCCAAATGAGTTTCTATGCACTCCTTCCATTTTCTGTGTTGATAATTGCTGTAGGTTTATTTCCTAATTATTTTGATTTTTCCTAAATAATAGTCCTTTCATTTTCATACATGTTTTAAGCCTCTTCTGAATAATGGTAGGGTACTTAATCTCTAGGTGCTTAAATCTTTTGACATAAGCATTGTTACTAGTGATTTGTTAGATGTTCCATATATGTGCTTCCTTTTTATACCAGAAGTAGAGACTACTACTTGTATTATACAATCAGTGTCACTGTGGAGGAAACAGTTTCTTCCACAGTCCATATTTGAATGTCAAAAAGGTAATGATTGGCATAATCTAGAAGTTGAATTTCATATGATGAGAAAAACTCTATTGCTGTAACAAAGTATCATCATCTAGAACATCAGAGATCATCAAGAATATCTTTTAATTTAGAAATCAAGGACTAGACGAGAAACTAAAAGATTTTACTGTTGATCAGTAGGCATGTAATGCATTTCCTTTTCTCCTCCTATATAATACTAGGCTGGTTATTTTCTTTTATATATATATATAATCTTATTTATTTACTTATCTTTAGCAGTGCTGGGTCTTCATTGCTAAACAGGCTTTGCTCTTGTTGCAGTGCATGAGCTTCCCGCTGCAGTGCCTTCTCCTGGTGCAGAGCACAGGCTCTGGGGTGAGCGGGTCTCAGCAGCTGTGGGGCAAGGGCTCAGTAGCTGTGGCTCCTGGGCTCTAGAGCACAGGCTCAACAGTTGTGGCTTAGATGCTTCTCAGCATGTGGGATCTTCCCACATCAGAGATCCAACCTGTGTCTCCTGCGATGGCAGGCAGATTCTTTACCATGGAGCCTCCAGGGAAACCCTAAGCTGGTTATCTTCTAATGCAATCATTGTGTGGAATAGACACAGAACACATCTAGTAAAATCATTTACTAACGTTTTTAGGGACTTTAGGGGAAGAAACGTGTCTAAGTCTCATTTTGTTATTAAAAATACAGTAATTTACTATGGAATAAAGAAATGGAAGCCTTGCTTGGTTTTGAAGAAGCCCTATCAATGAGGTTTTCTAGAGCAGGAGAGGCTCTAGAAACTCCAATTTTGAAGTAGGAGGCTCTACTTATATTTATAGCGAATTGGCTGAACTATTGTAATCATTCTTAAATTTACCATTAAGGTATTTTTAATAAGAAGATTTCATAACTTAATTTCATAAATTGTCCAAGTGTTTTATTAAAGATAAAATTGGGTAATTTTTCCTATATAGAACCCAAACTTATTTTCCTATTAATGCTTATGAGTTGCAGCCCTGAGTTCAGATAGCAGTGTGAATATGCTATAACTATCACACTCCTTTGTTGCTTCTCTCACAAAGCATTTCCATTTGTTTATGTCTGTAGTTTGAGTATTTCTAACTTTATTCCTTTATTTAAATTATTTCACCAACTCATTTTTCTTGATTTATTTTAGTCTTTTCCAATATAGAGGTAATTATTTTTATTATTTAAATTTTACCTCAACCTTCTGATTGATAGTAGTAATGCATATATAAGGTGTTTTCTTATTCTTACACTGGAGTTTGAAAATGAAAATTCAAATACTGGAGACCCACTATTGTCTATCAGACCTAAATCATTTGTTTGAAAGGGATGAAGAGACCTGTCACTCATAAATATTCTTTATGCTTGTGACATTTTTAAGATGCAGTTTTGAAAGTGGTTATTTAGAACTAGAGAGTCAACTTAGACCAACACCTTTACAACTTCATCCATTGTTATTTATTGGATGTCTGTTGAGCAGGTGGCCTCTGATTAGTGTGTTTCACAGGCTATCATGGGAAGATTTATCAGTCAGCTCTAGATTCCTTGGTTTACATGATTAAAACTTCCACTGTGGCTTTTGAATTTCTAACTCCAATTTTATGTTTCAGAGGAATTTATTTGAAATGACATCAAAATAAGCAATTTTTTTTTGAGGGGATAATGCTAGTAAATGATTTCCAATAAACAAGAGTTTTGGTGATTTGGGAATTTTATAATATAAAAGGAGTGCAATAAAACAGAAACCGCAAATGCAGAAATATTTAATCTAGTTTACCAGTTTTTGAACCTGAGCAATACAGAAACATTTGTATTAGTAATTTTGAACAGAAGATATAAGTGACTATCCACATCTCCAGGGAGTTTTTAGAAAGGAAGCGTCTACCTCAACCTTCAGTCTTTAGAGTGTGGCTTCCCTGGTGGCTCAGTGGTAGAAAATCCATCTGCAATTCTGGAGACCCAGGTTTGATCCCTGGGTTGGGAAGTTCCCCTGGAGAAGGGAATGGCTACCCACTCCAATATTCTTGCCTGGAGAATTCCATGGAAAGAGGAGCCTGGTGGGCTAGTCCATGGCCTCACAAAGGCTTGGACACAACAGAGCTGCTAACAATTTTGCTTTTGCTTAGGAGCACACAGTGGCTGAGATTCACTGCTCTGCATCATTTAACTTTTCCATGAGATAGGCATTTGCAAAAATGGGATGAGTAAGCAAACTAAGTTATCTTTAAACAATGCAGAACTCTAGGTGAGAGTGTGAATGACAGGTGGAATAGGGCAGAGATTTTTTTCCTCTAGGCAAACTGAAAGTAGGACCTATTGTAGTTATCTGGAAACTTTAGGGTTAAACTCATAAAAAGATAGAATATAACTTTGATCCTTCCACATCTGAGTGGAATTAGGCAATTCATGAGGAATTATACACTTTCAATGTCCTTAATTCCAGAATTCCCTTCCTGATGCTCTCCTTTCCTACCCATGCAACATAAATATGTTTTTAAAACAAAGACATCAAAGTAACCTCTTTGCTCTGATTTCTGATACTCTGTACCTGTTCTCTATTCTTCCTCTTAATTAGGATGGAGCCCCAGACTTTAAGATTACTTCTTAAAGAGAAGTGAAGGTCACGAAAGGTTACATTTGGCCAGAGAATGTATGCGAGAAGGTGGAAGAAGGGGACAGCACCGATGTCCTGTCAACTTTGTAACTGTCTCCTTCTGGGTGACATTTTCTTGCTGCTCATGAGCTGAAAGTAAGTCTACAGATGAGTTTCCCTAGGAGGAGGCCTGAGGCAGTCCCCGGGGAGGGTGTGGGAGTCATGAGAGATGGCTGTATGGATGTGAATCTGTATTGAGAGACAAGATTGAAACCAAAACAAAAAAGGAAGAAAGAAATAACCTTTAAATAATGTTTTCAATGGTTGTAGGTTTTGTAGAATGATGCCGTGGGTATTCTGGAAAAATGGAATCAAGCTTACAGTTTCACGATTTATGGCAAGAACAAGATGATTAAAGAGTAAACTAGGAAGGACTTGGGGAAAGGGTGAATGGGACTATTTGGCAAATACCCTCCTTTAGTGACACTTAGGGGAGAGCTGAGATGTTTATTGATACAGATTGCACATGCGAAAACAACGGAAAACAACATCTGAAGTTAAGTTATCCCTGGCCCTCCATCATAAAATGAGTTATAGATCAAGAGCAAAGCTGTGCCTCAGTTTAACGTAAACTGTTTGCCAGAAACAAGAGTTCACATGTCATTTCTGAATTTTGATTAAATTCATGTCAGGAGATTACGAGTATCTCTTGAATCTAAAGACCCTTTCTCGATTGGCAAGATTTACTACTTCTGAGGGCAACATAACAGTCGACAAGTTAGTAATGCTATTGATGGCAGTCAGTGTGTGCTGGGAAAATAAACATCAATCTACTAAGTAGGATGACAGCATGAGGTACTGGAAGAGTGTAACAATAGTCTTAACAGTAAGAAAATGCAATTTCCCCTGCTGTGCTTTATGCCTAGTTTTATATGACTTCTGCATTATATAAATTAATATTTAATGCAGTTCAACATCAAGCTTGTCAAACAGTAGTGCAGGATATAAACTATTGCAAAATCACACATTTCTGTGCTTGACAGAGGGTAAATATCATATTTTTTTTCTTCTGTTTTTCATCCTAGCTGATTCAAGCCCGGAGTTCTCTCATCGACAGAGTCTACCTTTTGCAACCAGTATTGTTGTGTAAATCACCCTGACCTACTAGAAATGAAAGGAAAGCAGATTCTGTATTCAAGTGTTCTGAGAAGTAATGTTATAAGTTACTGGATAGTAATCTGTATATGGAAGGATTGAGATAACATATTGAAATTAAAAATTAACTTTTATTCTTGTCTCTTATTCAAATTTACATTGACAAATATGACTTTGGGGGATGGATTACAATAATGACCCAGAAACACATTCCTAGGCTTATCTTTTCTCCTTTGGTATGTTAATAGTGTGGTCAGGAAAGATGGGCAGATCAATGAAAGATTTACTAAATTTTTATAATTTATTTATAAAAAATTTAATAAAGATTAAAATTAAATAAAGATTTAATTTTAAATAAAGGCTTAATTAAGATTTATTAAATAAAGATTTAATAAATTCCTTTTGTCTAAAAGGGAAAGATACTCACTGTGGTTCATGGGCTGAGTCACAACAACCTGTGACTATATCCTGCTACCCTTATGAGGTGGATGGTAGCCTTATCTGCTTTTCTGCTCATGGAGGAAACTGAGAAACTTTTCCCTATTTTTCTTAATTTGAAGTCAACCTAGGTATTTTTCTTGTATTGAAGATAGGCTGGTGCTCAGTGAAACTTCGTTGTCATATGTCAGATAGCCATGGAAACATTACTGACTATAATCAGTCCTAGGCAAAATAATCAATTCAGTTCAGTGCAGTCTCTTCAGTAGCATTCGACTCTTTGTGACCCCATGGACTGCAGCACACCAGGCCTCTCTGCTCATTACTGACTTCCTTGCTCAAACTCATGCCCATTGAATCAGTGAGGCCATCCAACCATCTCATCCTCTGTCATCCCCTTCTCCTCCTGCTTTCAATCTTTCCCAGTATCAGGATTTTTTCAAATGAGTCAGTTCTTCACATCAGGTGGCCAAAGTATTGGAGTTTCAGCTTCAGCTTTAGTCCTTCCAGGGAATATTAAGGACCGATTTCCTCTAGAATTGACTGGTTGGATCTCCTTGCAGTCCAAGGGTCTCTCAAGACTCTTCTCCAACACCACAGTTCAAAAGCATCAGTTTTTCAGCACTCAGCTTTCTTTATAGTCCAGTTCTTACATCCGTATATGATTACTGGAAAAACCATAGCTTTGACTAGATGGACCTTTGTTGGCAAAGTACTGTCTCTGCTTTTAAATGTGCTGTCTAGGTTGGTCATAACTTTTCATCCTGGGAGCAAGTTTCTTTTAATGTCATGGCTGCAGTCCATCTGCAGTGATTTTAGAGCCCAAGAAAATAGTCTGGCACTGTTTCCACTGTTTCCCCATCTCTTTGCCATGAAGTAAAGGGATGAGATGCCATGATCTTAATTTTCTGAATGTTGAGTTTTAAGCCAACTTTTCACTCTCCTCTTTCACTTTCATCAAGAGGCTCTTTAGTTCTTCACTTTCTGCCATAAGGGTGGTGTCATCTGCATATCTGAGGTTATCGACATTTCTCCCAACAATCTTGATTCCAGCTTGTGCTTCATCCAGTTCATCATTTCTCAAAATGTACTCTGCATATAAGTTAAATAAGCAGGGTGACAACATACCGCCTTGACGTACACCTTTCCTGATTTGGAACCAGTCTGTTGCTCCATGTCCAGTTCTAACTGTTGCTTCCTGACCTGCATACAGATTTCTCAAGAGGCAGGTCAGGTGGTCTGGTATTTTCATCCCCTTAAGAATTTTCCATAGTTTGTTGTGATCCACACAGTCAAAGGCTTTTTTTTGCATAGTCAATAAAGCAGAAATAGATGTATTTCTGGAACTTTCTTGCTTTTTCAATGATCCAATGGATATTGGCAATTTGATCTCTGGTTCCTCTGCCTTTTGTAAATCCAGCTTGAACATCTGTAAGTTCACAGTTCATGTACTGTTGAAGCCTGGCTTGGAGGATTTTGAGCATTACTTTGCTAGCGTGTGAGATGAGAGCAATTGTGTGGTAGTTTGAGCATTCTTTGTCATTGCCTTTCTTTGGGATTGGAATGAAAACTTACCTTTTCCAGTCCTATGGCCATTGCTGAGTTTTCCAAATTTTCTGGCATATTGAGTGCAGCATTTTCACAGCATCATCTTTTAGGATTTGAAATAGATCAACTGGAATTCCATCATCTCCACTAGCTTTGTTCGTGGTGATGATTCCTAAGGCTCACTTGACTTCACATTCCAGGATGTCTGGCTCTAGGTGAGTGATCACACCATCATAATTATCTGGGTTGTGAAGAATTTTTTCATATAGTACAGGCAAAATAATGAAGCCAGCAAAATTTATCATCACCCTCCAGTCACTTCTCTTTCCACATTCCTTTCTACAATCCTAGCCTCACTTTCAGTTTCCATTCTCCATCTTCATGCACACCTTAACCAGACTGCTTGGTTTTCCTTTAGAAGTATAGACCCAGTACTTTAATTCTTTACCATTAAAATATGCATTTCCTTGATGTTTTTACTTCTACTGAATATTAAAGAAATGCTATTGTGAAATTTTTTAATGTAATATACTCTAGTTTAGAAACTTTTTGTCATAAATCTTTGGTGCTCAGCCTTCTTTATGGTCTAACTCTCACATCCATACTACTGGAAAAATCACAGCTTTGACTGTATGGACCTTTGCCAGCAAAGTGATGTCTCTGATTTTTAACACACTTTCTAGGTTTTCATACCTTTCATACCTTTCCTTCCAGGGAGCAAGCGTGTTCTAATTTTGTGGCTCCAGTCACTGTCTGCAGTGATTTTGGAGCCCAAGAAACTGAAATCTGCTACTGCTTCTACTTTTACCCCTTCTACCCCTTCTTGCCACGAAGTGATTGGACCAGATATCATGATCTTAGTTTTTTGAATACTGAGTTTTAAGCCAGCTTTTTCACTCTCTTCTTTCACCCTTGTCAAGATGCTTTTCTGTTCCTCTTCACTTTCTGCTGTTAGAGTGGTATCATCCGTATATTTGAGGTTGATGATATTCCTCCTGGCAATCTTGATTCCAGCTTGTGATTCATCTAGCCTGGTGTCTCACATGATGTACTCTGCATAGAAATTAAATAAGCAGGGTGACAATATACAGCCTTGTTGTACTCCCTGCCCAAGTTTGAACCAGTCAGTTGTCCCATGTCCGGTTCTAACATCTAATCATTGGCCGATATTGTAATTTCCAGCTTCACATCCTGAACCTGTTGCTTATGGCCACTGCAGCATCTTTTTTCATCTGCTTCTTGCTGTATCTCCTGAGTCAGTGATTCCCAACATGAATAATAGAGAAATATCTTGAAACATTTTCTAAACACGTAGAGCTATATTCATTAGTCAGAATGACTGAAGGAGACATTAGTGCTTTAATGGGCAGAGGCCAGTGATGTTAGATGCCCTTCAATGCACAAAACAGTCCTCTAGAAAAAATTAATGATCCTCCATCCCACTTTCCTTTTAAATGTCTCATATTCATGATCATTCCCGAGCCTAGAATTTAATTCCATTGTACTTACAAACTCCAAGTGGGTTTTTGTTTTAATATATAAGCATTTTCCAGGAATGTGCCTGTTGTGTAAATTGAAGGAATGCTATGCTTAGTATTGTTTAAGATTATTAGGATATTTTTCATCATCTCAGAAAATGACATCATCACTGGCTATGCTGTCCTTGGTCTTTGAATTGCCAATATAAAGCACTGGCCAGCTCTTTCAATGTTCACATTTACAGCAGGCATACAAATGGGTATCAAAATCTGATCCCTAGTCACTGTTTTCCAATGTCTTTTTGAAGGCAAAGACATTGATAGAAAATACACAATTTTTAAAATAAATCATTTTCCATTTATTCATGTTTGATATTAAAAATTGGGCTTTTGAAATTCTGTATTATTTTAAATGTTGATTTATCTTGGTAATTGGTTGTAGAGGTAGTTTAGATTTATTTAGAATAGTAAAGAAAGCATTGTTACTATCTTTTATTTAAAAAGTACCCTGGGCTTGACAGTATTGAGAACCACTTTCTTCTTTCCTTCCCCATAGCTGCCAGAGTTATCCTGTAACCCTTGAGTAGAGAGGGACGACTCTTGGTCTAGTTCTCCAGTGGCTTCAATATCCCGAAGGCTAAAAGGCAGAGCTGTGTGGTCTTTCCCTGATAACCTCTCTGCTTCATCTCCTAACACCCCTTCTCCTGAAACTCCCCCAGAACATTGCTCTGTACTCAGAGCTGATCTCCTTGCAGTTTTCGTCACACATCCAACAAACACCTACCTGCTTGATGGCAGTGTGGCACTTCACCTAGGTCTCTGCTCAAACGTCTTCCTTTCCTATAAAAAGATTGTCTTAGACTCCCTGCCCTCAAGAGCTCTTCCCTCACCTTATTTTTATTTTTTAAATCCTATTCAGTAGCTGCTGATGTATTATACACTTAGAATTTTTGTCTCTTCTTTTGAGTAGAGTATGAACTGTATGAGATCAGAGATTTGGTCTGTTTTGCTTCCTGCTTGGTCTGTGATGCCTAGAATGGAGCTGGCATGTAAGAGACACCCAGCTATCGAATGAATGAGCAGGTATCTGTGTTTTCAGTCTTCAACGTTGAATACCACAAGTGCCTTTTCTTAAGAGCAAGATCATGGGCAATTCAGACGCAAGCCTCAATTTCCACATCTCAATCAAGATACCGACTTCATAGGATTCCTGTAAAGGTTAAGAAGGATAATTGATGTAAAGCCCCATTATATTGCACAGAATATATAAACATTCAAGTTAAAATATCTATCTATCTATTTACCCACTTATCTCATTTATTCATCTATGCACTTACTTATCTCTGTATTCTCTCTTTCTTATCTGATTGTCTTACTCTGCCAGTTCACAGAGTAGTTAGGTTAGCCCCAGTGTGCCTTTGGTTATGCAATTTTTGAGATTTGTGTATGTTGTGGGTATATATGGAGACTGAAATGATTCTCCTGAAGAAGACAGAAACTTTTATATTTTCTGGTGAGACTGAAAAATTGATATAGAAAAAGTATTCAGGAGTACATAATATTATTATAATGTTCTAGAAAATGCAGGCGCTAGTGGTAAAACGGAGAAGGCAATGGCACCCCACTCTAGGACTCTTGCCTGGAAAATTCCACGGACAGAGGAGCCTGGTGGGCTGCAGTCTATGAGGTTGCTAAGAGTCGGACACGACTGAAGAACTTGCTTTCACTTTTCACCTTCATGCATTGGAGAGGGAAATGGCAATCCCCCCATTGTTCTTGCCTGGAGAATCCCAAGGACAGAGGAGCCAGGTGAGCTGCCGTCTATGGGGCCACATGGAGTCGGACACGACTGAAGTGACTTAGCAGCAGCAGCAGTGGTAAAGAATCTGCCTTCCAATGCAGGACACGCAACCCATGCAAGTTCAATCCCTGGGTTGGGAAGATTTCCTGGAGTTGGAAATAGCAACCCATTCCAGTATCCTTACCTGGAAAATTCCATGGACAGGGGAGCCTGGCTGGGATACAGTCCATGGGGTTCCAAAGAGTTGGACACTACTGAGCACACATGCATACCAGATCTGTTTACTGGATCTCATCTTTCCTTCTTCCTCTGCAATTATGTAAGAGTGTAATCCAAGGAAATGTGGTAAACTTAATTGCCAGATAGGGGGATTAACCATGATGCTGCTGCATCATAGGTACCTTTACAAATTTATTCATATGACTAGAAAAGTTGAATTTCAATTAAAACAATAATTAAAATCCCATTTATAACAAATTTAATGAAAGGTTTTTGGTCCATTAGAATCATGGAAATCAACCACACAAATACTTTTTTAGTATTTTCACTCTCCAATTTTTCTTTTTCTGTAGATCATCAGGGATTTTGCCCTATTTCATTTTTTAAGAGCAGTAGTGATCTCTTTGTCTACTTATTTATTATTTGCAGGCAAACTCTTGGTTACTAAGTAACCAATATTTTATTCTTGTTACTGGTGTTTAGGGGAGGGATATGCCCTGTTTTGAATATACAATAAGTGAAGATTAAACAGAAGGATGCAGTAAGTATTTCATATATAAATTCATTCCTTAGAAAAAATTTCAAAATCAATTGAAGCATTGTGTGAAATAGAAAAAATGCTAGAAACAATTCAACTCATAGGAGACTGGTTAAGGGGGGGAAATGGCATGACTATGTATATATAGTATTTGTAATATGAACATATCCATTTGCTTAAAAGAATACATGTCCAATTGCTGAGTGGTTTCAGCTTTGGAATTAGAGTTATGAAGTAATTTCACCTTCTATATGTATATATCAACGTGATAGAGTTTGATCATTATCTAATAATAAAGCAATGCAGAATAAAGTCCCCTGCATTTAATGCGTAGATAACTTTTTTAGAAGAAAATCATATCTGTTTTTCAGTACATTTTTCTATAATTTAGGAGTCAGAAGAGCTTATATATTCAGTGCAGAGCTTCTGGGAAGAATCTAATTTGTAACATGCATATAGTACTTGGACAAGTTATTTAACCTTTCTGAGACCATTTCCTCATTTGCAAATGCAGATAATAGGAGTCACTACCTCAAAGATAGTAAAAGTGAATGGGAGAATTACCACTCACAGTAAATGCCATGTCAAAGGGACCTACTGGTCTTACTTTTAAATCAGAACAATGACGCCCTTCCAGAAAAAGAGAGAACCCAGAGAAAAAACTGCCTATTGGTGGTTGTAGCCTTTGCTTCTCCTTCAGAATTTTATGTCTATTCTTCTTTCACATATTTAAATAGAAATCATTATTTTTCTGTGCTTTCTTTTGGGTCCCTTCCATTTTTAAGAAAGGATATTTTCTCCTCAGAAGCTAAAGACATTTGTAGAATTCTCCAGCAAGAATTTTAAAACAAGGTTAAATGCTGTAGCTCTAGGTCATACTGCAAGAGCTTGGTCCCAAATGAGTAACAGAAGGATGTGTGTGTGCGCATATGTGCTCAGTCGGGTCTGACTCTTTTCGACCCCATGGATTGCAGCCTGCTACTGGAGTGGTAGCCATTCCCTTTTCCAAGGGATGTCCCTGACCCAGAGACTGACCCTGGGTCTCCTGCATTGCAGGCAGATTCTTTATTGACTAGCCACTAGGAAAGCTCCACAAGTGAGACAGTGATAAAATTAGTAAATCTTATAGACCCATTCACTGACTGAATTTGTTTTAAGTTATAATATTCTATTGCCTGCTTGAACCACTCAACAGTGATTAGAATATATTAGACATTCAACAAATGACAGTTTTAATGTGATATAATCCACCTCTTCTTGCATAAAAATTATGTTGTCAGTCTCATTTTTGGTCTTTATTCACTTTTTTCAGGCATATTAGAAGTGAGTCTTTGTCATTTTGTGAGCTTAATTTAAGAGTTTTTAAAAATAATTCTCCATTTCCCTCTCTTGCCATCCCCTGGCAACCACCACTATATTTTCTTTTTCTATGAACTGGACTATTTATATACCACATATAAATGGAGTCATGCAGTTTTTGTCCTTCTGTGATAGATTTATTTTACTTTGTGTAATGCCTTCCAGGTCCATTCATGTTACAAATGGTAGGATTTTCTTTAAGTGGCAACCCACTCCAGTATTCTTGTCTGGAGAATCCCATGGACAGAGCAGCCTGGTAGACTACAGTTCAAGGGGTCGCAAAGAGTCGAACATGGCTGAGTGACATCCCTTTCACTTTCTTTTCAGTATTCTATTACATGTATATACCACATTTCCTTTATCCATTCATGTCTCAGTGGACATTAGGGTATTTCCATGTCTTTGCTATTGTAAATAATGTAGCACTGAAGAAGGGGTTGTAGATATCTTTATGGGATCTTAATTTCAATTCTTTTGGATATACATCCATCCAGGAATGAGATTGCTGTATCATACAGCATTAATAGTTCTATTTTTAATCTTTTGAGGAAACTTCATACTGTTTTGCATAAAGGCTGCTCCAGTTTTCATTCCCATTGATGGTGCACAGAGGTTCCTTTTTCTCCACATCTTAGCCAACACCAGTTATCTCTTGTATTATTGACAATAGTCATTCTAATAGGAGTGAGGTGGTATCTCATTGATTTGCATTTTCCTGCTTTTTAGTGATGTTGAGCATCTTTTCATATACCTGATAGTAATTTGTATGTCTTCTTCTTTGTTTTTTGACTGGCCATGCAGCTTGAAGGATCTTAGTTCCCAGACCAGAGATTGAAACTGTGTCCCCTGCAGTGGAAGCGTGGAGTTCTAATCACTGGACATTCAGAGAATTACCTGTATGGTTTCTCTTGAGAGATTGTATTCAAGTCTTTTGCCTTGAATTGCATTTTATAATTATTTTTTTTACTATTGAATTCAAGTTCCTTATTTTTCTTACTATTGAATTTTGTTTTTTTAAACAAAAAATTAAATTCAATTTAATATTGAATTTTTTTTTTTACTATTGAACTGTGGGAGTTCCTTACATACTGTGGAAATGAATCCCTTATTAGATATATGGTTTGCAAATATTTACTCTTAATCCAAAGGTTGCCTTTTCACTTTGTTGCTTGCTTTCTTGTTTCTAATTTTTGAGCTTAGTTTACAAGAAACTTTTGTGATGAATCTATTTCATTTATCTGTCCACAATGTCTTTATCAATATGTATAATGTGTATTCACTAAGCTAATATTAATTACTGAGCTTAGTAGATGGCATTAACCTGTTTTACATTCATTATTATTTTTAATATCATTTTTCTATTTTTCTATTGTTCTTTTCTCTTAAGGTGGATCACATTTTCTTCTCTCTTTTCTATGCTAAGTAAGTTTAGATTGTACCCTAAACATTACAAATGTTTTGGAGGCTGTGGATTCTGTTACAGTCTTCCAAAGAATGTTAATGTCTTGTGTAGTAGACGACTAACTTCATAGACAAACACTGTCTCTTGAATTGCAGTGCAAAATTTAGCTCAGTCATTTGATTCTCAACTGGACCATTTTGAATCTGCCATGGCAAGCATAATTCAAGAGTCAGCCACAGATGTTTAGACAGAATTTGTAGCTCCCCATCTCTGTTTCCCTTTCTTCCAAGATTCCCCTATCACTTTCTAGAATTCTATACTCTGTTATTTTCAGACTGGGAAGATGTGAATTTTCTATGAAATTTTCTAATATAGCCATCATGAACAGAGTTGACTATGGTACAGTGTCAAGTTAGAGCATGTGGTCTCATGTTTGCTAATTCAGTAGTTGACTCCTCTAAGAGAAGTTTTGTTCACTCTCCAAGGTTTCCAGACAGTGGTCTGTTGTATTTTGTCAGAAGTTGATAGTTTTTTTTTTTATGGGAAATATATTCTGGTAGAATCTTAGTCTATGATACCAAATTTGAAACATCTTTTTAAATGTAATTATTTTTATTGAAGTATATTTGATTTACAATATTATATTACTTTCAGGCCTGCAGCATAGTGATTCAGTATTTTTACAGATTGGTGGTGGTCCAACCCTTTGCAATCCCATGGACCAACCATAACCATGGGATTTTCTATCCATGGGATTTTCCCAGGCAAGAATACTGGAGTGGGTTTCCATTTCCTCCTCCAAGGAATCTTCATGACCCAAGGATCAAACCCACGTCTCTGACATTGCAGGCAGATTCTTTACTGCTGAGTCTAGTGATTCAGTATTTTTACAGATTATGCTCTATTAAATCTCATGTGTATAATTCCCTGTGCTATACAATATATCCTTGTTGCTTATCTATTTTATACATAGTGGTTTGTATCTTTTATTCCCCTACTCCTAACTTGCCAACACCCTTCCCTCTGCCAACTGCTAGTATGTTTTCTGTATCTTGATTCTATTTCTGTTTTGCTATATACATTTTTGTGTTCTTTTTCACATTACATGTCACATGTAAGTGATATCATATAGTATTTGTCTTTTTCCATTGGACTTATTTCATGAAGCATAATATATAATATTCTATAGAATATGTATGGAGCATATTACAGAAAACTATAGAAAAGTATATGGGGCACTGCACATGTGAAGTTTTGATGGCCAGGTTGGGAGGTAACACACATCATTTTCACTCATATTCTACTAAATAGAAGCCAGTCACGAGGCTGTATCTAATTTCAATGGATCGTAAAGAATATAGGGCCAGGAAGACGAGGGGTGAGTGATTGAAAGTCACTCAGTCATGTCCGACTCTTTGCAACCCCATGGATATACAGTCCATGGAATTCTCCAGACCAGAACACTGGAGTGGGTAGCCAGTCTCTTCTCCAAGGGATCTTCCCAACTCAGATCCTGAACCCAGGCCTCTTGTATTGCAGGCAGATTCTTTACCAGTTGAGCCACCAGGGAAGCCCAGGAAGAAGAGGAAATCATTTTCTAATCAGTAGCTTCTGACACATAACATTTTAATCATTAATATTTTCACAGAATTATTATGAATTGCATCTTCTGAGGAAAATTTAATATGGCCATTACATCTTTCCTCGATATCCATTAATGATTCCCTGAACTGTGAATAATATCTTTTCATTGTCTTCATATCTTAACATTGTCTGAAATATGCATCTATGGAAATATTATTCATGTTAGGATATGACTGTCATACACAGCTATGCATTCATTTAAAAACATTACAGAACACCTCCTATGTCTAAGATTTATGAGAGTCACTAGTGTAGAAAAGCTCTTTATGGTCACTTAGGCAGGACCAAAAGAAGAATAACAAAGTCAGTTCTGCCAAATCACTACCGTAGAACAATTTACTTCATCTATTTCATACTTCAGTGTATAAGGTCATGACCCAATTCTAACAGACAAGAAAAATACTTTTGCTCATTTCCTTTTATGAATATGAAGAACATTAATACGGCGATGAGATGGACTAACAAGAAAAGAGGTCCTTACTTTGCTGTGAGTCAACAGAGCAGGTCCCGGATTGGAATAGGATGCTAAAGGTGAAAGGATACGTGTGAAAAAATAACTCCTTAATATCTATCTTTTTAAAATGATGGGACTTCATTGATAAAAATGATGGAACTCTCAGCCTCAGCAGCTTTATTTCTGAGACAGATTCAGATTTGGGGGGTAATAGATACTGTACCTTGTTTCCTGATCTCCTGCTTGCAAATTCCAAAGTCTGTGTGCTTTTATTTCTATTGAGAAAAATGGAGAACTAGTGTGACTTTTGGATCTTTGTATCTTTGGTACCCCGACCTAAATCTCAGATGTGCTAGTAGATGAGCCAAGGTCAATGAGACTGTCATTTTCTCTCTCAAGAAAGGAAGAAACTATACTTGCCTATGTCAGGGTTTTTCTTTATTTGTAGTAGTTTGTTAACCCCTGTGAGCATAGCAATTGGGAGCTAGGAAGGGAGTGGCCGTTATCATACATCTTCCTATATTTTCATTTCTTCATTGTTCCTAGACAATTATCTCACAAGTTGTTTCAAGGAAAATTGATTCTCATTAAGCTGAGAGAAAAAAATATGTAGGTCTACATGGATTTTATTTGGTATTTTAGGTAGAAAAAAATAGGGGCTGTTGGAAATTTCCAAGTCACTTGGAACCAATCACTAGGAAATATCCATAAATATGCAAGAAAGTGATCATATTTTCAATCAATTTATGATTTGGTGTATGTATCTATTTGTAAGATATCAAGCAGAAATCTGATGATAACAAGCTTTTCTTAACAATATTTCTCACAACCCAGAACAATTGTGCTTTGAGATGCAGACATACCCATCCCCTTAGCCAGTGGTCACCCTTCCCCATACTTTCAGAGATACAAGTTCTATACACATTGTTGCATTTTAATTTGCCCTGATGTTAAGTTGCTTCAGTCGTGTCCAACTCTTTGTGACCCTATGGACTGTAGCCTACCAGGTTCCTCTGTCCATGGGGATTATCTAGGCAAGAATACTGGAATAGGTTCTATGACCTCCTCCAGGGGATCTTCCCAACCCAGGGATTGAGTCCACGTCTCTTATGACTTCTGGGTAAGTTTTTTACCACCAGCACCAAATGGTAAGCTTCATCAGGCAGTAACTTACAGCAAGCCTATTTCAGGTCGGCCTTTGCATCAGGGGACAGCGAATCATAAAATAAACAAACAAAACCCACCATTTTGTCTATGCCGCCACACAGGAGTACTACCTCCTTGAAGAAAGGAGGATATGGAACAGAATTTCTCTGATTTATCAGCTGATTGCTCAGAACTAGTGGAGATCAGGCACGAGGCCTAGAGAGCATAATGTTTATTTCTATAAAAGGCAGGTAGTCACTCAGTTGTGTGTGACTCTGCGATCTTATGGACTATAGCCCTCCAGGGTCCTCTATCCATGGAATTCTCCAGGCAAGAAAACTGGAGTGTGTTGCCATTCCCTTCTCCAGGTGATCTTCCTGACCCAGAGACTGAACCCAGGTCTTCTACATTGTGGGCAGATTCTCTACTGCCTGAGCCACCAGGGAAGCCCCTATAGGCTTGAAGGGAAATGCCTAAAACTAATCTTATAAAGCACCTTAGTTATGCAAGTAAAAGCCTACTTGATTATGCAACTAAGGTAATTTTTGAGTAGTCATATGTCTTATGGTAGTTAAGAACTATATTACAATTCACAGAGAAGCCTAAGGGGGGGATTACTATTTCCTCATATGCCATAGGATCAAATATCTGCCAGATATTAGAAAATACTATAATATTGGTTGCTTCCCACTGAATTATCCACCACACTTGCAATTATTCATGATGCTTTTTTATATTTGTTGACTATATGTTAAATATACATATTATTTTAGAAAAGTACACATTTTTACTATCTTATCTGGAGTCATGCCTACAGTCTTGTACATAATACATACTTCTAAGTTCTTTCATTTTCATCCTATGACACAAGGCAAGGATGTTTGCAGACTCTTGGCAATTGCAATGACTCTGATAGACTCACTTTATTTAGTGAATGACACTGAATTAACCAGAGAAGACATTTATTGGAATTTAAATTAGAATTTTCATTTTCTTTTCTTATGACATTTTCATTTCTTAAGTGATTCTCATTTCAAGATGAAAGACATTTTTTTTCATTAGTTGACTGTGTATTGTGTTACAAGAGAAAGAGAATAGCACTAATTTTCAAGTTTCATATTTGAAATTGTAAGATCCTTTGTTCATGAAAAGAAATTAAGTAATTGTTCTATGTCCAATTTATGACTGGCCAATTACTTCACCCTCACCATGCTTACAGGCTGCCAAGATAATAATACATTGATACTACTATGTCTTAGACCTTTAGCTAACCTAGTAAAGAAGACAATTTTTACTTAGGAGCTAGCTTTACAAGAGAGTGAATAAAACTTTCTTCTTTATAGGTAAAGATTTGTATGCAAGGATTTTTTTCTCCTCAGAAATTAAAGGAAGAAAATTGTGGGCCTAATAAGCTTAACAAAAGCAAACAAATAACAAAACCTAACAAGTTAGCATAAGTAAGTCCTGGAAGTGTTTCTAGAAATCATTCATGGGAATTGCGGTTAAGCCAGAAATGAAGTCTTTTGACTGTGCTGTCACAGAAGATTGAGTGGTTAAGAATCTTTCTTCCCTTTCCTCGCATGCTTTTTATTGTTCTTCCTATTCCAGGATCCCTGCAATCTCCATCTAGCCCCTGACTAAGAAGTTTAACATTCAGGTCATATCACAAGTGCTGCTCGCTAGCACGGTTTCACAAATATTTAAGTTGTTCCTTCCAGTCCCATACAGGATTGTACTTCATTTTCCTTTATAGTTAGTTTTGGTCACATGTATTGCTTTTGGTCCATGAAATGCTAGTGGAGATAATGTGCTTTTTCTGGGTAAAATATTTAAGGGCCATGTATCTGCCCACAATGTGAAAGACTGGAGTTCGATCCCTGGGTCTGGAAGACCCCCTGGAGAAGGAGCTGGCAACCCGCTCCAGTATTCTTGCTTGGAGGATTCCATGGACAGAGCAGCATAGTGGGCTACTGTCCATGGGGTCACAAAGATTCGGATGTAACTGAAGTACTAACAGTTTCAGTTCAGTTTTCATGTATCATTTATCTCTTCCCTTCTCCTTTTTCTTAAACAGAGTTTACTCCATCAGCCTGGATCCCAGAGAAAGAAGACATGGAGCAAAACCTCTAGACAACATGTATAGGACATGCAGTGTGAGATTAAATACAAACATACATACACACTTATTATGAGGTGCCTAATTTTTGGAATTATTTGCATGACCTAACATAACTTTCAGAAAAATAAGATCATGGCATCTGGTCCCATCATTTCATGGGAAATAGATGGGGAAACAGTGGCAGACTTTATTTATTTAGGCTCCAAAATCACTGCAGATGGTGATTGAAGACATGAAATTAAAAGACTCCTTGGAAGGAAAGTTATTACCAACCAAGATAGCATATTGAAAAGCAGAGACATTACTTTGCCAACAAAGGTCCATCTAGTCAAGGCTACGGTTTTTCCAGTAGTCATGTGTGGATGTGAGAGTTGGACAGTGAAGAAAGCTGAGAGCCAAAGAATTGATGCTTTTGAACTGTGGTGTTGGAGAAGACTCTTGAGAGTCCCTTGGACTACAAGATGATCCAACCAGTCCATCCTAAAGGAGTTCAGACCTGGGTGTTCGTTGGAAGGACTGATGTTGAAGCTGAACCTCCAATACTTTGGCCACCTCATGCGAAGAGTTGACTCATGGGAAAAGACCCTAATGCTGGGAAGGATTGAGGGCAGGAGGAGAAGGGGACGACAAGAGGATGAGATGGCTGGATGGCATCACTGACTCGATGGACATGGATTTGGATAGAGTCCGGGAGTTGGTGATGGACAGGGAGGCCTGGCGTGCTGAGATTCATGGGGTTGCAAAGAGTTGGACATGACTAAGTGACTGAACTGAACTGAACATAACTTGCCTGATGTATACCAACATAATTGTTGTTGTTTAGTTGCTAAGTTATGTCACAGTCTTTGCGACCCCACAGACTGCAGCCTGCCAGGCTCCCCTGTCCATGGGATTTCTTAGGCCAGACTATTGGAATGGGTTGCCATTTCCTCTCCAAGGGATCTTCCTGACCCAGGAATCGAACCCTTATCTTCTGCTTTGCAGATAGATTCTTTACTGCTGAGCCACTGTGGAAGCCCATATCAATGAAAAAAAGGAGACGTTTCAGAATAAATTTTCCCAGAGCAACATTTATTGTTTAAGCTCCTCTACTTACCAAAAAATAACTAGCCCCAGGAGGGGCAGTCTTTCCCTAGCCAGAAAGGGTTTTTTTAAGTTGTCAAAACATCATAATATATAGAAAATTAAACGTATATGCAAAGGCACAATCTCAATCACAAGGGGGCAGGGATGCAAATGCATTCTGCAGGAGGCCCTGAAAAACTGTATCTCACTAGATGGGGGGTATAACCCACATGGAGAGAAGGAGAGCAAATACGTGGGAACAAGATATAATTTATTGCTTAAGACACAGGCAATTTACAAAATCACGTATGAGAATGAATAGCAGCATACACATTTTCAGCTCAAGTAGTAAAGTCTGCAAGTTAATAATACAATGACGATTCTTGGTGCATATGGGAAAACATTGTTTTAACTTCTCTGATGACAATTTGACTTTCGATATCAGGACTTTTACTCTCAGAATTTCATCTTGATTAGTACTTAAGAACATAAAACAAATTTTGAAAGTCACCACAAGATATTCATCACAACGTGGATTATAAAGCCAGTGGCTATGCTTTGAATATCCCATGGAATTGTTGAGAATTGTTGAAATAAGTTACAGCACTCCCATGTATTAACATATTATAGTGCCATTAAAAACACAATCTGAAATTCCGTTTATGAGTAAGGTAAAGAGAACTGAAATTCTCAGTCTGTTTGTGAAGTGACACATTTGAATGAATCAATGTATCCATTACATTACCTGTGATTATTTCTGGTTATTTGGATAATGGACAACTTTTTCTTTGAACAACTTTACATTTTTCTAATTATTTTATAAGTAAAAGCATTACACATAATTACAATTTTTTTCTAATGCACCCAGGCAAGCCTATGCTGATTTTCCAGTAGGTGTCCACACCTAACATTTTGTCTCTGTGTTCAATCTGAGGAAAGACAAGTTAAAAACAGTTCTCAAAGCTGGCTACTCTGAATAACCTTTTCCACTGCTTTGTCAAGTGAAGCATTTTTAGACATTTCAGACACACACTGTGCACCATTCACTTGCTCTCTGTCAGAGCCTTCTGTGTCCTATAATTTTAAACTCTAAAAATACTCAGTGGTGAAATATTGATTTCCTCTCTAACTTCTGCTCTGCCTGCAGTTGGATGCCGGGTAAGGATTCCACTCTGAGAAGTTCAGTGCTTGACCCTACACTTCGTTCCTTAGCGAAGAGATACATTGCATCTTCATACTCTCTCTTTCCACTGCCTTTTTCTTGGTGTTTGTGTTATGTGCTGTGCTCAGTTGCTCAGTTGTGTCCGACTCTTTGTGACCCCAGGAACTGTAGTCGCCCAGGCTCCTCTGCCCATGGAATTTTCCAGGCAAGAATACTGGAGTGGGTTTCCACTTCCTTCTCCAGGTTATCTGTTTATTTGTAAAAAACCAAATAAACGCTTTTTAAAATGGATTAAACTCAGCAATGTTTATAAGTTTGTATAATTTCATTGGAATATTAGTTGTAATGAGAAACTAAATTATAATCTGTCTGAAAGCAGAAATATTTATTTACTCTTTTTTAATTTATATCAAAATAAGTATTTAACATAGAGCTAATGAATCACAGGAAAGATTAGAAAGATCAGTTGCAACCATAAGCATATATCAGACTTTTGTACACGATTCCCTCATTTATGCATTTATTGTCCCAACAAATAATATTAAATTATTTGGTAATTATTTATTAAATAGTTTATTGGAAGACTATAAGATAAAGTCAATATTGTCCATAAATGAAAAAAATGTTCAATGAATAATGATATTGGGATAATTTGAATAAATCAAACCCAATATCCCTGTGGCAAGGAGGCATATACTTTCTGTAGGAGGTTCTGAAAAGTCATTTGAATTTGGGTAACACATTGAAGCTAAGACTGGTGCTGGTGGAATATGTTTTCAATTTTCTATTATAGTGAGTCTGTACACTTATTAACCAAAAATTGAATCAGTAATGGATGTGAAATTTAAGTTGCTAAGGAATTTGTAATACAATATCACACAATATTATAATGAATACATTTTTATGTTAAAACGTATTTAAGTGGTATAAATGTTAATTTAATTTAGCTAGCCTTTCAAAAGAATATATGAAATTAATTGAAATTAAATATAATATGCAGAAAAAGGGAAATATATCAAACAGTATAATATTTATTTTTAAACCATTAAGTGACAAGAAATGTGAAAAGTAAGGACATTATTTGTAAAGTCAAAAAGTGTTAGAAACTCATCGTTTTCTTTTTTCTTTTTAAACTCATTATTTTCTAAAGTAAATACCCTAAGCTTTTTAAACCTTTATACAATTTTTTTCAGAAAATAGACTATAATGAAAATATCTTTTAAAATGCCAACAAATTTAATGTTATAACTTGTATATAACTTGTTTTCATGGAAAAAAGAAAATCATCCTGCTCTATTTGTAGATACTTTATCCATTTTAATATAAATTATTTAGCAAAATACCTAAGCCTAAATATCTGCTACTGAACATCTTCTTAACAATATCCTTCAAAAAGATTTTACGTAGTAACAATCCATCCAAAGATTGCAATAGTACCTATGACTACTGCAGTTATTTTTGATTTCTTGAGGGGAAGAGGATACCCATTATCAGAATTAGAAGATTCTACTGTATTACTATCTGTAAAACAGCAGCAATGACAACATTTTCATGAATAAGTTCTAAAATTTTGTCAAATAATGTTTTTCTGCATCTATTGTGGTGGTATTAGTTTTCTTTTTTCCTATTAATATAGTGAATTGCATTGAATGATTTTCAAATATTAGACTAACTTCCATTCTTAAAATAAACTCTACTAGATCTCACAGCATCAGTACTTTCTATTTTGACAGAGTCAGTTTACTATCATCTTGGCCAGGATTTTTGCTTCTACAATCATGGAAGATCTTCCATGAAATTTTCCTTTCTTAAAAAGTCCACATTGTGTTTTGGTATGGGCTGGGAGAAGTGAGCTGATTTGACAAAACATGGTTTCTTTTTGGAAGGAGACTTTCCTGGGAAGATTTTTAATTATAAATGTATTAAAATATATTTTATGTCAGATTTTAAATTTATATTTTTGAGAAATTTGTATATTTTATATTATGTTCACATTTATTGGAATGAATTTGTTTGCAATATACTTTTATTATATTTTAAGTTCTTTAGGATATGTCATGTAGCCCCTTTTATTTCCACTGTTGATAGTACTCTCTCTTTTTTCATAATTGGTATTTGTAGGATTTTATCAATTGTATGAGTTATTTTAAAACACCAACTTTTGGCTTTGCTGAATTTCTCTGTTATATGTTTTTATTGTTATAGATTTTGTTCTAAGTGTTTTATTTATATTGCAAATGTTTCAATGTGTTATATTTTCTTTACCATTAAAGTTCAAAAGATTTTCCAATTTTAATTTTGGATTATTTAGAAGTATGTTACTTAATTTCCAAATATTTGAGCTTTTTAGTCATTTTATTATTGATTTCAAATTGTGCTATTCAAATTCATATTTTTCTGAGGTATTTTTCTTTTGCTGTGTGTGTATTCTATCAGCCAGAGACATATGTTAAAATTTCTAGGTACATATGTATATATATCTTTTAATACAATGCCCATCCAATTTTTGCTTTATTTATTTTGACCCCATGAGATTAAATTTAGACAAATTTAGAGCTGTGATATCTTCCTGCTCAATTGACTATTTCAACATTATGAAATATTCTTAAGATACATTATAAGCAATATGTAGCAAGGATATTTACATTCTGAAGTCCTATTGCTAAAATATAATTATAGATCCTCATATAATTATAGATCCTTATGTGGTGTATGGACTCTGGTTTTATCATGTAATAGATTATACATATAACACAGAGCAGCATACATAATGGATTTAAAAAACAAAATTTGTTCTCATTTTTTTTTCTTCAAGTCATGGGATTTCTTTGTGCCAATATTTCATGTTTTATATGGGCCAATATTTATTATTGAAAAATCTGAGCTATGTCATGATCTAGAAGGGTGGGATTGCAGGGTAGAGGGGGAGAGTCTCAAGAAGGAGGAGATATATGTGTCCTTATGGCTGATTCATATTGTTGTTAAGCAGAAACCAACACAATATTATGAAGCAATTATTCTCCAATTTTAAAAAAAAGACAAAAATCTGGGAAAGACCTCCATACCCTAAGTTTGGTAATAGTGAAAGGTTTATTTTTGAAAAGTGAAAGTGTTAGTCACTCCGTCGTGTCAGATCTTCGCAACCCCATGGACTGTAGCCTGCTAGGCTTCTCTGCCCATGGAATTCTCCAGGCAAGAATGCTGGAGTGGGTAGCCATTCCCTTCTCCAGGGGATCTTCCCAACCCAGGGATTAAACCTGGGTTTCCCTCACTGCAGACATATTCCTTACTGTCTGAGCCACCAGATTGTAAAAGATTTATTTTTATTCTCAGGGAAAAGCGGACATAGATATCTAGAGGCTTTAAGAGAAAACAGGTGATAAGCCCTGATCTTTCTCTGTGCCGTTTAACAATTGACTCTGGATATGCTGTTAACTTAATGGATAACGGCAGAAGCAGAGTAAGGAGCTGGGGTTGAGAGAAGAAGTGGAATTACTGAATCAAGGGTTTGCCTGGGAAGTCAGGGGCAAACTGGAAACTACAGATTCCTAGGAAGGTCTGGAACAGAACTGCTTTCTTTCCCTCTGTAACTTATTCAGTTCAGTTTAGCAAACTTATAGTTGATTCTAGGTTTCCCAGGTGGTGCTAGTGGTAAAGAACTCATCTGTCAATGCAGGAGATGTTAAGAGACACGGGTTCAATCCCTGGATCTGGAAGATCCCCTGGAGGAAGGCATGGCAACCCACTGCAGTATTCTTGCATGGAGAATCTTATGGACAGAGGAGCCTGGTGGGTTACAGTCCATAGGGTCACAAAGAATTGGACACGACTGAAGTGACTTAGCTCTCACACACATGTACTTGACACTAACCACGTTCTAATATTTCCAGATGCTGAAGCTCAAAAACAAGTAAAACGTAGTAGCACTTCTTGAGATATTTGTCATCTGATGAATGAGAGAAAGACAGACAAAAGTTTTGAAGTAGAATAAAAGAGAGCGTGAAGTCAGATATTTGCCAGACATGAAGGAATACCTATGGTGGTGCCAATTTATGTGGCAGCCACTAACCCAAAGGAGGTGGGCAAAAGGCAGGAAGTGAGTCGAGGGGTGAAAAGTTAGAACTAACTTAATGCTCGTTTATTGGATTTTGAAATTATTGGAGATTTTTGCCAAATGTTTAATTTCACATGCAATCCAGAATATCAGTACAATTCTGCATATTACATTTGCAGAATAGCATATTTATATAACATTAAAATTTTTGTAATTTTTCTGTATATTATGTGCACTAAAGCCTTGTAAAATATGTCAACTCCTTTTCCAAAAATCAATAATATATTCCATGGAAGGCACTTGTTTGCTCAAAGTTACATGTAGATAAAATTCTATGACCTTACTTTCTTTATAGGTGATATTTTGATGATAGAAAATGCATAGCAAGAGACCTCCTATTTATATGAAAGGAAACTATAATTTGAAATTTCTAATATTAATGGAGGAAAATTTGAGCTAAACATGTTGAAAATTCAGCCTTGGCAGCTGGAAAAGATAAATGAAATCTAATTTTGCTGCTCAAGTAATTATTTAAGTTCCTGCTTGGGATTAGGCTAGGCCTTGAAGCCATCACCTGCTATAGATCACCTGCCTTGCTCCTAGATGCATCCATTAATACTGGGTAAATTTGCCCCAGCAGAGATGATTTATAGAAAATGATATTCCTTACATATGGTGTAAATGTCACTAAATTATATCAGGAAATTTTAAAAGCCATGAATTTAGAAAAAAAATCAGTATATGAATAATTTTAGAAATCCTAGAAGTTAATAATCAGTTTCTTTGGGAATGTTACAAAAGTGAAAGCCCTAGATAACTTTCTTTTCTTTTTTTTTTTTTCACTGTAACAAATTCAAGAAAGACTTTTTTCTTTACATTATTGTGTTGGTTTTGCCATACATTGACATGAATCCGCCATGGGTATATATGAGTGTAGATAACTTTCTGAGCAGAGATTTGACTTTTAAAAATTGCCAAAGAGCAAAGAACTGGAATGGGAATCATATGATGATGCTTTTACCAAAATAATAAGTTATGTAATTTTTTTTGCTCTGGATCAACTTTCATAGAAGTTGCAGTTTTGGTTTCCTATGTAAAGGTATTTAACTCAATTTTGATGCCTACATACTAAATGAATAACTTAATTTATTGTGGCTCAGTGGTAAACAATCTGCCTGCTATTCAGGAGACCCAGGTTTGATCCCTGGATTGGGAAGATCCCTTGAAGAAGGGAGTGGTATCCACTCCAGTATTCTTGTCTGGAGAATCCCATGGACAGAGGAGCCTGGAGGGCTACAGTTCATGGGGTTGCAAAGAGTCGAACACGACTGAGCAACTGAGACTTTCACAATCAAATTAAACATGAAAATAGACATTTGATTTCAACTTAATAATAGCATTTTACATTAGTTGAACACATACCTACTACATGCAAGGAGCAGAGTGAAATAAACTGATAAAGAATCCACAGGGTCTGCTCTCAAGGAATTTTAATCTAGAAGACAGAAAGCAGACACTCAAACAAGATGGAGCACATTCCAAATAGGAAATCGCAGATCTTCAATGAGTAATAAAATCATGCAAAGGCACTCAGAAAGCAGAGTATTTCCGGCTCTATTAGTCAGGAGGCTTTTAATGGAGGTCATGTAGGCATTTATAATTGAACTGTCTCTTGAAGAATGAGTAAGATTTAAATAGATGTAAATGAGGGGGTATTAGTAAACATGTAAATAGGAAAACACAATTAAGCTGCCTTGGTAGGCTACAGATGACAATTCATGAAAGACAGTTATAAGGAAAAACTGTTAAGGGAGGCTAGGGCCCTGTCTGTAATGGGCATTGAGACTCGTGCCAGGAATGTAGACTCGAGTAACCATGGATATCACGAGGCTTCTTTTATAATAAGCGAGGGAGTTGTGTGATTGAAACAGTGCGGTAATAGTCCTAGAAAGATTACAGAGGGGAGCAGTGAAGCAAGGAGGCCGTAAAGATGCTGTTAAGTGTCCAGGCACCTCATCTCAAGATAAGGGAAATGGGGGCAAGGGATTGTTCATTAGTTCTCTTGGTACAGAGCAGGGATAAAATTTGGAGAGTGATTAGATATTGTTGGTTTTAGGAACAAAGAAACGTAATGACTCCATGAATAAAAATACACAGGTCTGGGGAGAGAACTGAAAATGGCGTGACAAATAGGAATTGCTACCATATTGTTTCCCATAAGGAAAAAAAACGTTAGAACTCCTTTACTGCTGAAAGAAAATATTTGAGGTCATAAGTATAGCTGTGAAAGTTGAAGCCAAGAGGGTGGGCAGGCTTCTTATGGAGTCTATACGAGATGAGAAGGGTCCTATTGCGAAGGCTACGCTTAGGGCATGCCCACAATTAATTCCATGAAGAATCCAATAAAGGACAATGGAATGAGTTTTCAGACAATTAGAAGGACTAAAAGAGACAAGAGTATTATTGAATCTAAAAAAAAAGTCCTAAAAAGAAAAGTTGGTAGTTTTGTAAGGTACAGTAGAAAGATGGACAGAGTAAGGACTGGCAGGCAGCCACGCTAACATACAGTTAGGAGGAACCTGGAGAATTATAAATGTGCAGGTTTCAGAAAGTGAAGAGTAAGGGGGAGCACATGCATAATTCAGGCCTGACAGGTTATCAGCTTTGGTTTCTCTCCATTCTATCATTTACAGCGTATTTGTGGAGCACCTCCAGTGAGCTTCAGGGCTTGGGGATCCAGCAGTGGACAAAACAATTTCTCTCATGCTTCTTACACTGGAAAGGGAAACAAATATATCTCAAGGGGTGATGATTTAAAGAAGAAATGCAGGAAAGGATGGGGATGTCTAAGGGATTCATAGTCCCCGGCTTAAAAGGAGATGCCTTTTATTCTCTTATTTATCAGTGTTCCAACTTTGCAACAGATACAGGCTTAACTGAAGAATGACTGAAAAACTGCAAAATGCTGTTGGAGAAGGGAGTCACTTTCCAGCCTTGCCCTTTCTTACAGAATGCACTTCTTAGAATGAATAAGACTCTATCCGGGTAGTTTATGCAGGCGAAGAATTAGCCCATCCAGCAAAAAATTTAACAGCTTTGTAGAAAAGTAAAACTGAGGAGATTCAGTGTCAGTCCCAAGATATCGGTTCTCTTTATCTGTCTTAGATTGGGAAGAAGACCAAATTATTTTATTTTAAGGAGTCGGTTGCCTTAAATGGATTAAAGGCCATATTAGCACAGCTTGCAGGTGCCTCCTATTGCCATGGCTTGAACATATTTTCACCTAAATTAAGTGAAATGAACAAATAGGAAAACTTCTATAATTCATGGCTTCAGGTAGGAAGAGCTATAGCCTCCAGTGTACACAAATAAGAAACACATAGGCAAGTTTTGATTTAACACTTTTTGCAAGGTCAGGTTGCTTAACTGAATAAGGAAACCATGTTTCACACAGGAAAGAAATAGATGCTGAGTGCTGAGGAGAAGGCCCTTTCACTACCTCGATTAACCTTGCACTATTTTTTTTTAAAGAAATATATCCATAAATGTAGGAAATTTCACTCCTTCCCAAACAGAAGGTAATTAAAATTGCCTTATGTGTCTATTTGCTGCTACTAACTCACTTCAGTCGTGTTCGACTCTGTGTGACCCCATAGACGGCAGCCCACCTGGCTCCTCCATCCCTGAGATTCTCCAGGCAAGAATACTGGAGTGGGTTGCCATTTCCTTCTCCAATGCATGCATACGTGCTAAGTCGCTTCAGTTGTGTCTGACTCTGTGCGACCCCGTGGACAGCAGCCCACCAGGCTCCTCTGTCCACAGGATTCTCTAGGCAAGAATACTGGAGTGGGTTGCCATTTCCTTCTCCAATAAGTGTCTGTTTAGTGGAGGATATTTGATTCTGCCTTTACGTAAAACCACCTTTGGTATTAAATGTTGTCTTACCTAAAAAGTAATATAGCAAAATGACTTTTATTACAGATGGTAATTTATGAAAAATGTAGCCAATGGAACTGATGTCAAACTTTTTGTCCACAAGCTCTATTTACTTTCATATTGCTCACTATTTACCAAGGTTTGCTATGGCACTAGGCACTATCTCAGCTGGCATTCTGCCTGTTTATATTTTTTAAAGTGGCTTTGTTTTTTATCCTCATACAGCACTGGAGCTAATTACAGTTGCTCACTCTTCTATTTCAACCCTCAAAGCTCTCCATTTTCTTTGGGTTTTGCTTTCACTCACAGGCATAATATATGGTTTTTTTTTTTCCATTTTGTGTCTGATCCTCTTTCATATACAGCCAGGAGAGGAGCGTCCTCTGCCACAGAGAATGAAAAGGCTTTTAGAACTAATTTTCATTTGTTGTGCAGCACCCATGGCGTTCTTGGAGTGTGTGATGTGCTATCATCAGGTTTTGATCATGCAATTGAAATGCAAAAAGTTTAAAAGCTCAGCTTTATTGGCCTTATCAGCAGTTTGCACTCTTCCAAAAGCTCTGTTAGAACAAATACATGATCACGTTTGGTTCAAAATTACTATATGTTTTAAGAAAAAGAATCTAATAGATGATGCTTAGAGAGAAATCGGTGTTTTAAAATTTTATACTGTATTTTTAAGCCAATTTTGTTCAGTTTTTTTCTATTAAAATCCTTATTTGGATATGACTGAAATTTGGAAAAAGTGCACAACTGTACCTGGTCTTTTAATTTGCTGGCACAGACCTGGCACGACAGATCTTTATAAAAATATTCTGCATAGAAGGACATTTAGTTAAAAAACTGGCTGTTTGTATACTTTTCACCTTGCAGGTCTTCCACTTTAAGTCATTCTGAACTGGAGTGGACCTTGGATTATTGTAAAAAGTGAAACAATCAGTTTTCTTGGGAAGGACTTGAAAATCTGTGTATTTGCATGTACATGTTCGGGTGTGTGCCCTCATGTACACATTATTCTAGACTAGTCAAGAAAGGACTTCAATAAACATGCAGGATAAGAGAAATGTCACCTAGGTTTTATGGGTCTTATGGTCTAGACTGGAAACACACAATGAGCTCTGCTATGGGAATGTGACTAAGTGTATTTTCCACTTTCTCCACTGATTCAGATATTGCTTGACTTTTATAGAAGCTGATGTAGGGAGAAAAAGGTTGAGCTGTAAGAAAGTAAGTCCAGTCTTCTTTGTAATTAAAATAAAGTCACTTTAAGATAATTTTGTGGTCATTTCAGAAATAAGAGAGCAAATGCTCAATTATGATTCTTACCCAGTTTTTATGTTCATGGAAGACATCATGCTCAACCTTAGATCATAAGAGAATCTATACCACATTTAAATTAGAGACACTAAACTCCCTTGGAAATAATAGCGATCAAGTTAACCTGCTATGGAGCATGATATAAATCTCTGTATTGGTTTAGCAGTGCTGACCTCGTGACATTACATTCTAATCATGAAAATGAGATCTGTATGTGACAATGTACTAGCACCAAAGAAACCTGGGTGCAAAAATGAACTTCAGATTCCACACAGGATCAGAGATCAAAAGATCTGTTCCATTAAACTTTAAACCAGAAAAATTCATCTGTCTGCCCCAAGGCCTAGTGTCAATCAATGACTCAGCTTTAGCTGGATTATGGTTAAGCCTGAATGGTCATGCAAGAGAGAATTTCAGACAACCAGTCTCCAAAGACAGTGCTATTCTAGGACTCAACATGAAAGAGAAATATGCTTTTTGCTGTATAGCAAAGAAATCTTATTCACCTTTACAGATATAGTGACAGAAATCTATACCATATTTGTCATACACATATGCACATAAAAACAGGATAATCATTAGAAATGTGACAAAAATGGATATTTTGTTTCATGTATTTCTTTCTAAGGATTTGGGGCCTTTCCTTGCTCTCTTAATTTGCTTAATATAATTTAAACCAAGATTCCAAAAGGCTGTGGTATTAAGTAAACTGGTGAGAATCTAAAGTATCACTGTATCTTCACAGCTTATATAATTATAGCCAGTTTATTGAGGAATCCCTACTCACTGGGATATCAAGATGTAACAGTTCTGCACCTATCTTGTTGAAGCCTCCCTTCCCACTGATGAGTCAATTTCTTTGCATCGATTTAGTGAAATTCGGCAACTTTTCAGTAACATCAGTTGTTGGGAAAGTCTCCAATTTGTTATTAAAGCGTAGTCTTATTCATTATGAAAATTCAATATCATATCAGTTTCAGTTCTATGGTTAAGTTCTATAGTATGCAGAATCAGAAAGTCAGGTTGAGATTCACACGTGTTTAATGGCATCACCTAAGCAGTTGGTCACATGGTACAAGCTGAATATTTAAAGATAAAATAAGGTGTGAATTTGAAAATATTTTATTTTAATCCTAACATGAAAATGATGAAACAAAGTAAGTCCACAGCTATTCTGTTGGTTAGCTGTACTATCAGAAGGGAAATTTAATTTAGAGGATACATTGAGTCTAAATGAGTCATGAGACAAGAAATTTTAAGATATGTGACTCCTCTGGCCATAATTACATATGAAATATTTGAAACATGAATACATTACTATATTTAAGCAAAGTGCAGGGAGGGTTTAGACTGGTTGCTGGGAGCCGTCAGGATGCCCCCTTGCTCGGATGACAAGGTCACGAGACTAAGAAAGAAATTGCAAAGCTGACTTTCTTTATGGGGCATCCCGGGCTAGGCACCCCCTGGTATTTTTCTTGGGAGTTCTGTCCATGCTTGGAACATTGGCTCATCTCAGTAGGTCAGTCCCAGCTGGAAAGATTTTGTCCTGAGATAATCCCCCCAGACCTTATCAACCAGAGGATCTGAGAAGGTGGATCGCCTTCCCTGGGGGCTAAGGAGGAATGAAAGGGACACTTAAATAGATTTCTCCTCCTCCTACTCATTACTGGGGAGTTTACCAAGAGTTCTCTGGGGGTCATGGCAAGGCCACCACCAGAAATGTTCGTACTTGGGTCACCTTTCCACCTCCCACTCCCCCGACCACTCCACGGAGGAGGCTCTCTTCCTTGAAGAAACCAGGCTGGAATGGGATTTTGGAATGCTCAAAACTGTGGCCAGCATAGTTGGATATATTGATTGCTTTAGGATAGAGTAGACATAGGAATTCATTATAGTAGTTAAAGTTAATAGGGTTTTATTGCTAAAGCAGTGCTGCTTGACTGTCTCTTAGTCCTCTTTCCTCTTTCTAAACTGTCTTAGTCCTCTTTCTTCTTTCTAAACTGTTTCTTTGTCCTCTTTCCTCTTTCCTCTTAAGAACCAGAGTAGGTTACTAGAATAAAACAGTTTCAAGCTTTAGCCCTTCCCTCTAGCTTCTACATAGTTGTACCTGATAAGAGAAATGTAACCTTTCTACTTAGATTGATGTACTTATCATGACTGAATGAAGTATACTGAAGACATTTAAACGGTAAACATACTATTGTTAAATTTAATTACATAGAAATCTGACTTCTGTAAGGGGAATGTTTCATGATAGATTGGGGAATGGGCTCAATGATAAGGTTGTTATGGAAGGTAGAAAACAAAAAATTTTATAGAATGATAGGTGATGTAATGATGTAATGGGAATGTCTTTTGGCTATAACACTGTAAACCAACAACAATAAACGAGAGACTGCTCCATCACCACATCGACTCAGCTCAGTTCTTCCCCCGACGCCACTCATCCCTCAAGACCCCTGGACCCACCGAGGCTGGACCCCAGCAACTGGTATCTTTTGAATGTGGTGGCGGTGGTGGCTTAGTTGCTAAGTCATGTCCAACTCTTGTGACCCAATGGACTATAGCCCACCAGGCTCCTCTGTCCATGGGATTTCCCAGGCAAGAATACTGGAATGGGTTGCCATTTCCTTCTCCAGGGGATCTTCCTAACCCAGGGACTGAACCCCAGTCTCCTGCATTGCAGGTGGTCTCCTGCATTGCAGGCAGATTCTTTACTGACTGAGCCACCAGGGAATCCTGTCTTTTATATATATATATATATTCAATATATATATATTATATGACTGAAATATCTTTTACTTTTGACTCAATTTTATTATAAACATGTAGTGCATCAAGTATTAAACTGTGTACATACTTAAAAATCTGGATAACTTTTTCCACTTATTTGAAAGTAGTAAAAATAATTATTTTCTAACCGAATGCTGATCAGATATTAAAACCTTTATCCTAATTGCAAAATCACCCAGGAGATAGAAAGCATGTTGACCTGAGTTCTGGATCATGGGTCAGAAGAGGGAAACAGATGAAGGAGAACTAGAGATCGTGGTGAACCTGAAGCGCCATCTGTGTATCTCCACAGCATCTGTCACCGTGGCGCTGGGCGTGACAGGGAAAGGGGCATGTGCACAGCCAGGGGACAGCTTTGAGGCTCAGAATCCTGGTGACCCCAAAGATCTGAGCCACTTGGAGTGGTTTTATGGATTTCCCTTTCCAGGCTTTGGCTCAGTTTCTAATATGACTCATTAACACAGAGTAATCAAACAACAGTTTTCACTTCGGTGCTTATAACAAAATGACCCTCTCCACTTTCGAGCCTCAAAGACAGAAAGTGCTAAATGCCAAAGCAGAAATAATAGCTCCTTTTTGTGGATAAGGAATGAGACGGTGACTGACGTTTATAGTGCAGAGTTTTTATTAAATCACAGTCTTTCTCTGAGCGGCCGAATACTTTGAAGGGGAATTTGAGTTCATTAAAGAACACGCCTCACTTTCCTCTAAGCGCTCTCGTGTTCTCTTCTAAAGATGCTGCTCGGAGGCCTTGTCATCTTCATCTGTTTCGGCATCCTAATCATTTTACTTTAATGGAAGAAACTCTGATAACATAGTCATAAGTAAATGCTTATTAAAACAGCCTGTTTATCAGGGTCTCTTTGTAATCAGTTCGATTGGGTTATGATTTAGGTTATAACACCTGCAGTGTGTTAATTTAGTTGCTCAAGTGCACTAAACAAGGATGACTTGTGTTTATATTTTGACCTTCTTTCTAAAGATGAATGCCACCTTCAAGACCACACTAATTAACACTGCTCAATATTCTGTAATAAACTACACTGGAAAAGAATTTGAAAAAGAATAAATACATGTATATGTATAACTGAATCACTTTGCTGTACACCTGAAACTAACACAACACTGTTAACAAACTATGCTCCAATAGAAAATGAAAAAAAATTTAAAAAGTATATGCGAAGGCCATTAGAGCATTGTGTTATGAGAAGAATCTGCCCTTTGACATAGTATTAGGCTAGAAAAAATATTACAAATACAAAACATGTTTATCTAACCAGATTTTTGTTTTTGTGGAATATCCATTTTGAAACAGAGATATGGCAAATGTTACCCCTCTTATGTAAGAATTAATAAACTTCCTTCAGGACTTATTCTGTATTTACATACAGTTTAACAAGTGAAAACAAATTGCCTGTGGGAAGGGAATGCCTTGTCACCGAGACACAGAGGGGACAAAGACTTGTTTAGCAGGATGACTTGTCTGATCTCCCTACTCTAAACTTTTCCAGGTTATTCCGGCATCCTGTTTTTAATCCTATTACCTGCATCACTACACAAATTCATTTTTTCAGTTCATTTCTTAATGGCTACTTTTAAAATGCCTACAATTTTCACAGCAGTGGGTTAATTTTACTAAATTGTTATAAGTTATTTAGTATGGATGTTACTATGAGGATTATATAAAACCATCTATTTACACAATGCTTAGTTAGCCCACACACTTAATTTCTCCTTGGTTCCTTTTCCGCATCTCTGCACACTGATATATGTCTGGAAATTTTTTAAAATTTATTTTTAATTTTTAAAATTTCCTATTTTTAAGGTATAATTGACATGTAATATTATGTAAATTTAAAGTATACTCGTGTTGATTTGATACATTATCAAACAATTATTAGGTCTCACTTTATGTCAACTTTCAATAGCACTTGATGGAGTTGATCATTACGTTTTTAAAATAATTTTTTTCTTTGTGGACATCATAGTTACCTTTATCACTTGCTTCTTGATTTCTTTTTGTGGCTCCTCCTTATCCTTCTGATATGTTAATTTTGGAGTGCTTCAATGCTCAGTTCTTATACTACTTGTTGACAATATTAACACTCATCACTTTGGTGAGCCCATTCAGTTTTATCATTTTTTATAACATCCATACACTAATGCTCTCAAATTTATATGTTGTCAGAAACTTTTGTCTGAAATTCAGACTTGCTTGTAATGCCCTCTGCAATCATGTCTTTATTGATGCCTAGTGGGCATTTCTAGTATCTCAATTAAATACAACCCAACTGAAACCTGTTTTTACTATCATTCCAAACTTCACCATCTGAGTGAAAGTCAACAAATTAGTCCTAATTGATCAAACTGAAGACTTTAGAATAATTTCTAACTTTTTTCATGACAGTCTAATCTATATACACATAGTGTTGGCAGTATGTTTATGAATAGTTCTTACCCCTCTACTACCACTTGATCCAAGTTACTTTCCTCTTAAAAACAGATAATTGGAAATGCCTCATTAATTATATTCTTTCACCTATCTTTAATTTTCCTCCTAAGTCTATTCCCATCTCCACAAACAAATCATGCTAAATTGCTTCAGCCGTCTCTGACTCTCTGTGAGCCTATGGACTGTAGCCAGCCAGGCTCCTCCGGGATTCTATAGGATTCTCCAGGCAAGAATACTAGAGTGGGTTGCCATCTGCTTCTCCAGGGAATCTTCCTGACCCAGGGATTGAACCCGGGTCTTCTGCATTGCGGGAAGATTCTTTACCACCTGAGCCACCAGGGAAGCCCCCTACAAACAAAGTGAACCTTAAAAAGTCAAATCAAACCGTATTACTTCTCTATCAAAATCTTCCAAAGAATTTCCAGCCCACTCGGGGTATAGCCCAACTCCCTATGCAATACAGCACCTATCAATTCTTCATCCTTACTTTCAGTTACTCACCCTGTTACCATGGTGGTTTTCCCACACTCCTAATTCCTAACACACACCAGGCGTGTTCTTGCCTCTGGGCTTTTCCACTGTCTGTTAACTTCTGAGATCCTGTTTCTCAGCTCTCCTCGTGGCTGCTGCACCACATACTCCAGCTTTGGCTCTGAGTCCTTTCCCAGTTACTTATTACCCCCTTCCTCTCGCATGACTTTTTTTTCATAGCATCTATTATCATTCGATGCACTATGTAATTTACTTCTTTATTGCCTTTCTCCTCTCATTAGAATGTGAACTACACGACGACTAGAATTTTGATGGTGTTGCCCACTGTCTGTACATAACAAAGTAAGTACTTAATAAATGTTTGCTGAATGAATGAGATGAATGAGCATCTTATGGCCACCCCTGAACCACTAGGAAAAAGTGAAGAATGACCCTGATTTATTAGGCCAATTGGTTCTTCTCACCTGGGACTGGGTCTTATTGCTGCCTACACAAAATTGAGCTTCTGTTATTGAGAAGGTGGATGGGCATGTTGCTGGCAACCAACATAATTGCTGCTGAGAGGAGGAAGACTAAAGATGGTGTTTGAAGTGCTTAAATGTGTGTGTCTTTAAAGGAAAAATATGAAAATTCATTTTGGTGCATATGAAAAGATTCTGTTATTCCTTGTGCTTCTATATATGTTTTTTTTTTTCAAAAAAGTTGGATGTTTAGAAAGCAAGTCTTCGAAATATCAAGAATTTTAACTACAATCCCAGGTGTCTTATACTGTCAAGCCCCCATGGTACCTTGTAAGGACAGCATTTTCATTGTCATTGCTGTTATTTTTTTTTTTGCAAAAGTCCCATTCTTTTCCTTGGTATGCTGATAATGCTGACAATAAGGTTTATCTGCACTTGTACACTATCAAGTCAATTGTGGGTGACTGAACTAAGGGTGAGAGTCAGAAATAAAAGAGAGAGAGAAAATATAACAAGGATTAAGGAAAAAAATATACGCTTTTTTGGGTCACTTTGAATGATTACACGGCATTTTTGTCTATTTTACATCTTTTTAGTTCTCTCAAACCCCCAAATGGGATGGTAGTGTAAATAATACACCATGAATATATATGTGGGCACATCCTCCAAAGCTCTGTTTAAATAACCTGTTATTTAAACACCTGGTTTGTTGTGACAGTCTGTAGCACAAAAAGTTATGCAGGAGGTTTTATTTGAATATATGTACGAGGTTTCATATGAATCTAGAAAAGTACATATACAAATGGAGAAGGGAATGGTAATCCACCCCAGTACTCTTGCCCAGAGAATTCCATGGACAGAGGAGCCTGGTGGCCTGCAGTCCATGGGGTCACACAGAGTCAGACAGGACTGAGCAGCTAACACACACAAATACACAAAAGCACAAAAATAATGGCAAAAAGATGTAAAATAGAAGTTTTAATATAATTACATTGGAAATATTCATAAGAGAACCTTCCACCATGGATCAAACACCATCTATACAGGCCATGAATCAGCAGCCATCTTTAGCTTCCAGATTTCAGACAATAAAATCACTTACACTACTCTTCAATACAGCTTGAATTAAAAACTAAAAAAATCTCACAGATCTCAGCCTTCAAGAGAGATGTTGACCAAGCATCAGTGTTGACCTAGAAGACATCAGTGTTCAAATATCAACGTGATTGATAGCTGGAGTTATCTTCAGCTGTTACTGCAAAAGGGCGGGCATGTCATGGAAGAGAGAGATCACAAATACCCAAGTCAGAGAGAAGGATGTTGGTCACCAAATTCCTGGGGAGTGAGTGCCCAGCAGTGAGCACTTGTATGGGATTCCCTGGTGGTTCAGTGGTAAAGAACTTGCCTGTCAATGCAGGGAATGCATGTTTGATTCCTGGGTCAGGAAGATCCCCTGGAGAAGGAAATGGAAACCCACTCCAGTATTCTTGCTTGGGTAGAACCATGGACAGGGGAGCCTGGAGCACTACAGTCCATGGGTCGCAAAGAGTCAGACACGGCTTAGCTACTAGGAGGCAAATAACAAATTTTGAAATTGAATTGATAATAATATATGGATTGTTAGTAATCCCAGATCAAAATACTACTACTTCACTAAAATTATTTGTAAATGGCTTGATAGAAGGTTAACATGGAATGGAAAAGAGATTTATAAAGATGTGAGGCACTTGCATAATGCAAAACCCAGACTCTAGAGGGAGAAGTTGGGATTGAAAATTTATACAAACATGCTTGAAAGCAAAAATAAAACATATCTCCTGAGATTGCAATGATAATAGACAGTGTTAAATCTAAGAGATTTTCCTTTTTGTCTTCCACAATGTGGATATACACTTTAAATCTGTGCATGTATATTCCATGTGTGTGTATATATATATATGTTTTTTCCATCTAAAACTTGTCTGTAGGAGACAGGAAGCCCACATGAACAGCTAGAAAGCTTTTATTCTATTCATATTAGACAACTAGCCTTGTGGGGACCTATCACAGTAGGCCCCTCCAATCTTTTTACCAGGCAGCACCCAAGTAATTCTGCTGAAACACATGGAATACTGTTTTAGGCACATTAACTCAGACTTTGGAAAATAGACCCCTAAGAGTTATTGTATCCTTTGTATTTCCCTATAAGAATGAAATGAATACCTGTGATTTAGAAAAGAACTTTTCTTTAGAGGTGAAAGATTTGCAAAGTGAGATGTTGAGAAAAAACTGCTCTCTTTGAGGAGAGGAAACAACAAAATAAAGATGAATCTTGACACAAGGATGTGAGAATGAACATCAGATCATGTGAGGTTTATTTATGGTTGGTACAAGTAAAATATTTTTCTCTATACTTTGAGAGCGATACTATTGAATTCATATTTTTTGGCCTATATTGTAATCCCCTCTTGCTTCAGTCTGTGGTGAACTCTTCTATTTAAAATAGATTTTTTGTCTTGTGGCATTAAAGAAGGATAAACTTTTTTTGCATCTGTCTTTGCAGAAACCTTTGTCTTTGGGCTTCACAGGTGGTACTAGTGGTAAAGAACCTTCCTGCCAATGCAGAGGACATAAGGGACGCAGGTTCGATCCCTGGGTTGGGAAGATTCCCTGGAGAAGGAAATGGCTACCCACTCCAGTATTCTTGCCTGGGAAATCCTACAGACATAGGAGCCTGGTGAGCTACAGTCCAAAGGGTGGCAAAGAGTTGGACACAACTGGTGTGACTTAGCACACATTGCATAAACTACTGTAACTGCATTATATTTTAAAAGAAAGAGGTGCCAGAATTCTCAAGTGAGGGCCTCAGCGAGGCAAGCAGAGGCTCATGGCAGACTGGAGAGTGGTGGGTAGTGGCCACATCAGATCAGAGAAGAAGGCTACACCATGAACTCTTTCCTCTTCCAGCAGAGGATAAGAGACAAGCGCCTGTTCCATCAAATATGCTATGAACCTTTAAAAAGAATGTCAAGCAATAGCATTTGTATGTGTTTATCAGTGCTTCTCACTTCTAAAGCAGGAGGGAGTTAATGAACCTTCTCGGGGATTCCACTAAGGAAACTAAGCAGTTTGGAATTTATAGGAAGTCTGTTTTGTTTTGAACATTCATTTATCAGAGAAGCACAGAAACAGAACCACAGTGAATAACATAAAATAAGGGATTTATTATAGGGAGAGACTCTCAGGAGTTGTGGGTATTTGCTAAACAAGCTATTGAAGGCTGTTGTTTCTGTTTCTAGGGTTAGGTCTGAATGGTCAGCTGGGAAGGAAAAGATAGAGGAGAAATGGGAAAAGCAACTAACAATGTTTCTCATTGTCTCTGTTCTTAGATGCAAGAGCCCCAGAAATATGTGGGCACCCTTCACCGTGACACTATATTTGCTACAACTACAGTTGCTAGAGAAGCTGAAAGAGGAGATGGCAGAAACTAGAAGATTCCAGAGGCCTGGCTGCCACTGCAGCAACAAGATCAATCAGCAGGCTGGTGACAAAGTGCACGAGCTACAACAGCTACCAAACTCACACTCACCTTTCAAGAATAAACTCAGGTGCGGCTGCCTGCCATCTTTCAAGTTATATGCAGGTTCCATTTGTGGCCAATTCTAGTTTGTAACCTTCCAAATTCATCTACATGGAAGACAAAGATGGGGAATGTAGTTTCAGCTCAGCTAACTTGACAGAGAAAGCCACTGTATTTTGTTAAATTTTGCAGTTTTAATGTAATTGTGCTTTAAATTGTGGACTTCAGGTTAATAATAAAACTTCAGGAAGCTATGGCATGTTATCTCATGCTTTTGAATATATCTTAGAATGTTGCTCAGGCTATAAGATCCTCTGCAGCAGGGCATGGCAACCCACTCCAATATTCTTGCCTGGAGAATCTCATAGACAGAGGAGCCTGGTGGCATATAGCATCTCAAAGAGTTGGACAAGACTGAAGTGACTTAGCACGCATGCATGCACAGGCTATTATATTGTGGTAATTTTATAGAATGGATTTAGTATTCTGAATCATTATTTTTGTCCTTTCAAAAGTTACTATAGTGTCCCTTCAACTAACATTATTGACTCTTTTCTGTATCAAGAAGATCTCAATGATATTTGTAATTTAAATTCTGATGACTAAAATGGGAAGCTCAGTTAAACAAAACTCACTAAAAATAAAAAGGATACCTTACCAGGGTTGTGTATTGTGCTTTATTTTAGATGGAAAGAAAGTGACAATTCATAATTTTCTGTGTTTGAATATTGAATACAATATTAATTAAATGTAATAAGCAGTTAAGTTTCAGACTCCACCAAAGGAAGAAGGAACAAAAATGATGGTGACATTGACAAAGAAGAAGGGGGATACTGGATTATGATGATGATAAACAACTCAAAATATGGTAATAAATAAAGGAAACTCCTCAACCATTGTTTTCAAGACAAGGCAGGCTGTTCTCATAGAAAACTGGATAAATCACTTACCAATGAGCAATTCTACTGATCTACCCATCATGATGTTGTACCCTCAGAGGTGATATTCTCTAAATATCTCTTATTATTCTTAACCAATTAGTAACTCTTATGTGAGCTCATCATAGCCCTTCAAGAACTCACCTATCATATGTCACTGATGTCATATCATGGCATGTGATCATATATCATCTCATATGTCATAACTTCTATATAGTTAGGGAATAATCTGGCTTTCAGGGTCACATGGCAAAAAGTATGACAATTTTGGGTAGCAAGAACCACCTTTACTCAGCGAAGACCTGTAGAAGGGGCAAGCTTTTTGGTTTTATGGACTGTGCAATGGCTATCTGCTATTTGCTAATCCTACTGCTAATTGTCCTCAGTTAGTCAGTTCAGTCACTCAGTCATGTCTGACTTTTTGTGACCCCATGAACTGCACACCAGGCCTCCCTGTCCATCACGAACTCCTGGAGTCCACCAAAACCCATGTCCATTGAGTTGGTGATGCCATCCAACCATCTCATCCTCTGTCATCCCCTTCTCCTCCTGCCCTCAATCCTTCCCAGCATCAGGGTCTTTTCCAATGAGTCAGCTCTTTGCATCAGGTGGCCAAAGTATTGGAGCTTCAACTTCAACATCAGTCCTTCCAATGAACACCCAGGACTGATCTCCTTTAGGATGGACTGGGTGGATCTCCTTGCAGTCCAAGGGACTCTCAAGAGTCTTTTCCAACACCACGGTTCAAAAGCATCAATTCTACAGTGCTCAGCTTTCTTTATAGTCCAACTCTCACATCCATACATGACTACTGGAAAAACCATAGCCTTGACGAGATGGACCTTTGTTGGCAAAGTACTGTCTCTGCTTTTTAATATGCTGTCTAGATTGGTCATAACATTCCTTCCAAGGAGTGTCTTTTAATTTCATGGCTGCAATCACCATCTTCAGTGATTTTGGAGCCCCCCCACAATAAAGTCAGCCACTGTTTCCACTGTTTCCCCATCTACTTGCCATGAAGTGATGGGACTGGATGGCATGATCTTAGTTTTCTGAATGTTGAGCTTTAAGCCAACTTTTTCACCCTCCTCTTTCACTTTCATCAAGAGGCTCTTTAGTACCTCTTCACTTTCTGCCATAAGGGTGGTGTCGTCTGCATATCTGAGGTTATTGATATTTCTCCCGGCAATCTTGATCCCAGCTTGTGCTTCCTCCAGCCCAGCATTTCTCATGATGTACTCTGCACATAAGTTAAATAAGCAGGGTGACAATATATAGGCTTGATGTACTCCTTTTCCTATTTGGAACCAGTCTGTTGTTCCATGTCCTGTTCTAACTGTTGCTTCCTGACCTGCATATAGATTTCTCAAGAGGTAGGTCAGGTGGCCCATCTCTTTCAGAATTTTCCAGTTTATTGTGATCCATACAATCAAAGGCTTTGAATTGTCCTAAAGAGGAACATTTTTGAAACAGTGAGAAAGGCAAGAAATTTGAAATATATGATACAGAGATGTTTTGGCTTGAACGTGTGAAAGAAGTATAAGACAATTTTTGATGTTTGATTTTTAAGCTAAAAACAGTACTCTTCCCCTCTATTGCTCAGAGAGGCATCCACCTCTACTCCAGTTCTTCTCCTGGACATGTGGTGGCGCTGTACTGCATCAACCCCTCCTATCACCTCCCACACTGCAGTTGGCCATGACCACTGACCAGCTGTGGCCAATGAAATAGCTGAAGAGAAATACGTCCCTCCGCGTAGGAGGGATTAATTGTGGACACCCAGATATAAGCTTCAATTTCTCCTGTAATGATCACAGTAGCAAGAGCTGAGAGGGAGCCTCTACCAGCCTGGGACTCTGGGTGACTGCCGTGAGCGGATCCTTTTGCTGCTCCATTGACACATTTAGGATGAGTGGAATATAAACATTTGTTGTGTTAAGCCAACGAGAATAGGGTGGTGTTTGGACTGCTGCCTGACCTGCCTGTCCTGACTAGTAAAGATGGTGACCTCTATGGCTTATATAGTAAAAAAGAACCATCCCAGAATGTATAGTGCAAAGCCACTTAGCTTCTCCTCATAAAATTTATACAGAGAGAAGGAGGCTGGACATCACAGATGGTGGGCCAGACTCCTTGGTGGTTGGTACTGGGAAAACAAGTGTTAAGCCCAGGGAGAATGTGTGGGCAGCCATCTGCCTCTGGCCAAGTGAACATGCGAATGTTCCAGGTCTTTAGGCAAAAGCAGAAAAGGGATGCAGCATTGTGATCAACAGACAGTCTCAAGGTGCAAAACTTTTTTGCTCTGTGTCTTTCTTTTTTCCTACCAAGCCTCCAGATCTCTAGTTCTTGATCATCTACAGACAATGATATGAAAGCATGAATTTATTTTTATTCTTCTTCTTGCATTAAATAATGTCAGGCTCTTGATAAACTGGCCAGGCACACACTTGGTGAAACAGTTGCACTGTTGATATAATGACACAAAATACTTCACATGTTCAATTCATTTCATGTCAAAAAAGGAAATAAAATAGTTTGGAATTAACTTAAAGCTGCTTAATGCAAATATATATTCATTCTAAATGTGCTTGTTGTCTTTATTATAAACAATATCATTTTACAAATACTTACTAAGTTAAAAGAAAATTAGTGGCTAGTGCTTTATAATCATTGCTTGGAGATTTTGAATGTCTGTTAATTCCATGATAGCACAGCTTTCTTAGACCAAAGTAATGTGTTATGTATAAGAAGTATAATACATTCATTAGTTATGGTCCATAAGCACTTTATTAGCCCACCTGTTTAAAATTACCTGGATTATCTTCAAGTTTCATTAGAAAAGAGAGAGTTTTTCATTTCTTGAAGGATGCTAAAGGATTTCATATAATTTTTACTCTAATACCTATGTCAGAGTCGATAAATATTAGGAGCACATTAGGTTTCGAAGGACTTCCCAGGTGGCGCTAGTGGTAAAGAATCTGCCTGCCAATGAGGGAGACACGGGAGACATGAGTTTGATCCGTGGGTCAGAAAGATTCTTGGGAGTAGGAAATGGCAACTTGCTTCAGTATTCTTGCCTGTAAAATTCTACCGATAGAGGAGCCTGGTGGGGCCACAAAGAGTCGAACACAGCCGAGCGACTGAACCACACACACACACACACACACGCATACCCACACACATACATTTCAAAGACTGTGTCAAATGCAAAGACACATGATGAAAAACACAAGGCGGACCTGTTTGAATGTACTTTATTATATTAGGATCAATATTATGCATGCCATTACACAAATAATTTGTTAGGGTCAGATAAGTGTTACAAAGGGGGGCGTTCAAGCTACTGTGAAGAATATAATAGAAAGACATAATCTTATCTGAAGTTCAAGGAAGTTTTTCTAGAAGAATAGACATAAGCTAAGAGAAATTGAAACACAGGTAGGAAGCAGACAAAGGAGCAGAAGAATCTTCCAGATGGTGGAATTAGCTTTGCAAAAGCTAGATAACTAGAAATGATGTGATATAGTCAAGGAATGAAATAAAAAATAAAATAAGTGTACAAAAAAAAACCATGGGGAGTGGTGGAAACAGACTGGAGCAAACACCTGGAAAAAGATCATTGTAGGTTGCAAATACAGATAGACATAGAGAGAGTTATTAATATATATGCAATAAGTGAATGAGTTTGCCTAGGGAGTGTATTTGTTTTTTTTTTTTTTTTACCCATACATTCGCCCAAAAGATTTTTATTTATTTATTTATTTATTTTTTATTTCTTTTTTTTTTTATTATTGTTTTTGCCATACATTGTCATGATATCACCATGGGTTTACATATGCTTCCCCTCCGGAACCCCCCACCCTCCTCTCTCCCCCCCGGGAAATCTCGATGCACCAGTCCCGAGCATCAATCCTGGGCTGGCGATTGATTAGACACATGACAATTAACATGCTTCAATGCCCTTCTCCCATATCATCCCACCCTTACCCTCATCCACAAAGTCCACGAGTCTATTCTATACATCTGCGTTCCTTTTGTTGTCTCCCATGTTGGGTTCTCATTACTGTCTTTCTAAATTCCATATATATGTGTTAATATACTGTATTGTTGTTTTTGCTTCTGGCTTACTTCACTCTGGATAATGGGCTCCAGTTTCGTCCATCTGAGTAGAATTGCTTCAAATGAATTTTTTTTTAATGCTGAGTAATATTCCATTGTGTATATGTACCACAGCTTTCTTATCCATTCATCAGTTGATGGGCATCTAGGTTGTTTCCATGTCTTAGCTATTGTAAACAATGCAGCGATGAACATTGGGGTACACGTGGCTCTTTCAATTCTGGTTTCCTCGGTGTATATGCCCAGCAGTGGGATTGCCGGGTCATATGGCAGGTCTATTTGCAGCTTTTTAAGGAACCTCCACACTGTTTTCCATAGTGGCTGTACTAGTTTGCATTCCCACCAACAGTGTAAGAGGGTTCCCTTTTCTCCACATCCTCTCCAGCATTTATTGCTTGTAGACTTTTGGATGGCAGCCATTCTGACTGGTGTAAAGTGGTACCTCATTGTAGTTTTGATTTGCATTTCTCTGATAATGAGTGATGTTGAGCATCTTTTCATGTGTTTGTTAGCCATTTTTATATCTTCCTTGGAGAAATGTCTGTTAAGTTCTTTGGCCCACTTTTTAATTGGGTTGTTTATTTTTCTAGAATGGAGCTGCAGGAGTTGTTTGTAAATTTTTGAGATTAATTGTTTGTCTGTTGCTTCATTGGCTATTATTTTCTCCCATTCTGAAGGCTGTCTTTTCACCTTGCTTATAGTTTCCTTTGTTGTGCAAAAGCTTTTAATTTTAATTAGGTCCCATTTGTTTATTCGTGTTTTTATTTCCAATATTCTGGGAGGTGGGTCATGGAGTATTCCGCTTTGGATTATAGCAGAGAGTGTTTTGCCTATGTTATCCTCTAGGAGTTTTATAGTTTCTGGTCTTATGCTTAGATCTTTAATCCATTTTGAGTTTATCTTTGTGTATGGTGTTAGAAAGTGATCTAGTTTCATTCTTTTACAAGTGGCTGTCCAGTTTTCCCAGCACCACTTGTTAAAGAGGTTGTCTTTTCTCCATTGTATATTCTTGCCTCCTTTGTCAAAGATAAGGTGTCCATAGATGCGTGGATTTATCTCTGGGCTTTCTATTCTGTTCCATTGATCTATATTTCTGTCTTTGTGCCAGTACCATACTGTCTTAATGACTGTGGATTTGTAGTATAGCCTAAAGTCAGGTAGGTTGATTCCTCCAGTTCCATTCTTCTTTCTCAAGATTGCTTTGGCTATACGAGGTTTTTTGTATTTCCATACAAATTGAGAAATTATTTGTTCTAATTCTTTGAAGAAGACCTCTGGTAGCTTGATAGGAATTGCATTGAATCTATAGATTGCTTTAGGTAGTATACTCATTTTCACTATATTGATTCTTCCAATCCATGAGCACGGTACATTTCTCCATCTGTTTGTGTCCTCCTTGATTTCTTTCATCAGTGTTCTATAGTTTTCTATATACAAGTCTTTTGATTCTTTAGGTAGAAATACTCCTAAGTATTTTATTCTTTTTGTTTCGATGGTGAATGGAATTGTTTCCTTAATTTCTCTTTCTGATTTCTCACTGTTAGTGTATAGGAATGCCAGGGATTTCTGTGTGTTGATTTTATATCCTGAAACTTTGCTATATTCACTGATTAGCTCTAGTAATTTTCTCGTAGAGTCTTTAGGGTTTTCAATATAGAGGATCATGTCATCTGCAAACAGAGAGAGTTTTACTTCTTCTTTTCCAATCTGTATTCCTTTGATTTCTTTATCTGCTCTGATTGCTGTGGCCAAAACTTCCAAAACTATGTTGAATAGTAGTGGTGAGAGTGGGCACCCTTGTCTTGTCCCTGATTTCAGGGGGAATGCTTCCAGTTTTTCACCATTGAGGATAATGTTTGCTGTGGGTTTGTCATATATAGCTTTTATTATGTTGAGGTATGTTCCTTCTATTCCTACTTTTTGGAGGGTTTTTATCATAAATGGATGTTGAATTTTGTCAAAGGCTTTCTCTGCATCTATTGAGATAATCATGTGATTTTTATTTCTTAATTTGTTAATGTGGTGTATTACATTGATCGATTTACGAATATTGAAGAATCCTTGCATCCCTGGGATAAAGCCTACTTGATCATGATGTATGATCTTTTTGATGTGTTGTTGGATTCTATTTGCTAGAATTTTGTTGAGGATTTTTGCATCTAAGTTCATCAGTGATATTGGCCTGTAGTTTTCTTTTTTTGTGGCATCTTTGTCAGGTTTTGGAATTAGGGTGATGGAGGCCTCATAGAATGAGTTTGGAAGTTTACCTTCGTCTGCAATTTTCTGGAAGAGTTTGAGTAGAATAGGTGTTAGCTCTTCTCTAAATTTTTGGTAGAATTCAGCTGTGAAGCCATCTGGTCCTGGGCTTTTGTTTTTTGGAAGATTTCTGATTACGGTTTCAATTTCCGTGCTTGTGATGGGTCTATTAATATTATCTATCTCTTCCTGGTTTAGTCTTGGAAAGTTATACTTTTCTAGGAATTTGTCCATTTCATCCAAATTGTCCAGTTTATTTGCATATAGTTGCTGATAATAGTCTCTTATGATCCTTTGTATTTCTGTGTTTTCTGTTGTGATCTCTCCGTTTTCATTTCTAATTCTGTTGATTTGGTTCTTCTCCCTTTGTTTCTTGATGAGTCTGGCTAACGGTTTGTCAATTTTATTTATCTTCTCAAAGAACCAGCTTTTGGCTTGGTTGATTTTTGCTATGGTCACTTTTGATTCCTTTGCATTAATTTCTGCCCTGATCTTTAAGATTTCTTTCCTTCTACTAGACCTGGGCTTCTGCATCTCTTCCCTTTCTAGTTGCTTTAGGTGTAAAGTAAGGTCATTTATTTGATTTTTTTCTTGTTTCCTGAGGTGAACTTGTATTGCTATGAACTTTCCCCTTAGCATTGCTTTCACAGTGTCCCATAGGTTTTGAGCTGTTGTGTTTTCATTTTCATTCGTTTCCATGCATAACTGAATTTCATTTTTAATTTCTTCTGTGATTTGTTGGTTATTCAGCAGTGTGTTGTTGAGCCTCCATATGTTGGAAGTTTTGAGAGGTTTTCTCCCGTAGTTGATATCTAATCTCACTGCATTGTGGTCAGAAAAGATGCTTGGGATGATTTCAATATTTTTGAATTTATCAAGGTTAGATTTATGGCCCAGGATGTGATCTATCCTGGAGAAGGTCCCGTGTGCACTTGAGAAAAAGGTGAAATTCCTTGTTTTGGGGTGGAATGACCTATAGATATCAATTAGGTCTAGTTGGTCTATTGTTTCATTTAAAGTTTGAATTTCCTTGTTACTTTTCTGTCTAGTTGATCTATCCATTGGTGTGAGTGGTGTATTAAAGTCTCCTGCTATTATTGTGTTGTTGTTGATTTCCCCTTTCATATTTGTTAGCATTTGCCTTACATATTGTGGAGCTCCTATGTTAGGTGCATAAATATTTATAATTGTTATTTCTTCTTCCTCGATTGATCCTTTGATCATTATGTAATGTCCATCTTTATCTCTTTTCACTGCCTTTATTTTAAAGTCTACTTTATCAGATATGAGTATTGCCACTCCTGCTTTCTTTTGGTCTTTATTTGCATGGAATATCTTTTTCCAGCCTTTAACTTTCAGTCTATATGTGTCCCTAGGTTTGAGGTGGGTCTCTTGTAGACAACATATATAGGGGTCTTGTTTCTGTATCCAATCGGCCAATCTTTGTCTTTTGGTTGGGGCATTCAGCCCGTTTACATTTAAGGTAATTATTGATAAGTATGATCCCGCTGCCATTTATTTTATTGTTTTGGGTTACAGATTATCTATCCCATCGGTGTTTCCTATCTAGGAAAGATCCTTTAGCATTCGTTGGAGGGCTGGTTTGGTGTTGCTGAATTCTCTCAGTTTCTGCTTGTCTGAGAAAATTTTGAATTCTCCTTCAAATTTGAATGAGATCCTTGCTGGGTACAGTAGTCGGGGTTGTAGATTGTTTTCTTCCATGACTTTAAGTATGTTTTGCCATTCCCTTCTGGCCTGAAGCGTTTCTGTTGAGAGATCAGCTGTTATCCTTATGGGATTCCCCTTGTGAGTTATCTTTTGCTTCTCCTTTGCTGCTTTTAATATTTGGTCTTTGTATTTGATATTTGCCAATTTGATTAATATGTGTCTTGGGGTGTCCCGCTTGGGGTTCATTCTATTTGGGATTCTCTGTGTTTCTTGGACCTGAGTGGCTATTTGCTTCCCCAATTTAGGGAAGTTTTCTACAATTATCTCTTCAAGAATTTTCTGATGGTCTTTCTTTTTGTCTTCTTCTTCTGGGACTCCTATGATTCGAATATTGGTGCGTTTAATATCGTCCCATAGGTCTCTAAGATTGTCCTCATTTCTTTTAATTCTTTTTTCCTTTTTCCTTTCTGTTTCATTTATTTCTGTCATTCTGTCTTCTACCTCACTTATCCTGTCTTCTATCTCTGTTATTCTACTGCGGGTTCTCTCCAGGGTGTTTTTGATCTCATTTATTGCATTATTCATTGTATTTTGTCTCTTTTTCATTTCTTCTAAGTCCTTGTTAAAGCTTACCTGCATCTTCTCTATCCTTGCCTGCAGGTTGTTGAGCTGCAACTCCAACTTATTTTCCAGGTTTTGGATCATTTTCACTATCATTATTCGGAATTCTTTGTCAGGTAGACTTCCTATCTCTTCGTCTTTTGTTTGGTCTAGGGGGTATTTATCCTGTTCCTTTACTTGCTGGGTATTTCTCTGCCTTTTCATCTTGTTTATCTTGCTGTGTTGTCCCTTTATTGTGGGGATTCCTCTCTATGGGAGGGGTTGGATGCGTGGTTTGTCGAAGTTTCCTGGATGGAAAGGCTTGTGTGGTTTTCTGGTGGGTGAGTCTAGGTTTCCTCACTGTTACTAGCAAGAGATAAGAATGGGGAGAAAGCAGTCAAGCCAATGATCTCACTCCCAGGTAGCAGTGGGTACTGGTGCTTGGATCTTGAAAGGTACAAAGTTGATACCAGGTACTAATGAGCAAAGATTAAAAATCTAGAGTAAAGACTGGGTTCTCAAAAATACTTAAAAAAAAAAAACCGGAAATTAAAAATAAAGGAGAAAAAAGAAATAAGAAGAAGAAAAAAAAAATAGCAAGGTCATATGGGACTTAAAAATTCTAAAAAAAAAAAAAAAAAAGAAGAAGAAAAAGAAAAAAAAAGAAAAAAACAATATATATATATAAAAGTTTTAAAAATTTAAAAGATGTTCCTAGTACAGTTATAATGAAGGCTTTCTCTGGTGCTGGTGCATTCAGTGAAGGGAAGGGTCTGTAGATTTTCAGATAATTCCCTGGTCCGGCTTCTCCTTCTCACAGACTATAGACTCCTTTCTATGCAGTTATCGCCACCTGCAGGGCTTTAATTTGCTTCTCCTGTCTGTTTCAAAGCTGTTAGTTCTGCTAGCGTCTTCTGTCTGCTGGTCTTTTAAGTGTCTATTCAGCGCTTTGGAGTTTGCCCTGCTCCTGGTGAGAGGGCTTCCCCCGCCCCCTCTGCTCAGGCTCTCTGTCGTCGGCCCAGCACAGTTGGGGAGTGGGGCTTCTCCCCTCCCCCGGCCCAGCCGCTCGGTTTTCTCAGCGTGCAGCTAAGCAGGCCTTCTTAGTCGGGCTTGTCCTTCTCACAGTCTATAGTCTCCTTTCTATGCAGTCTGTTCTACCGGCAGGGATTTAATTTTGGAGTTTGCCCTGCTCCTGGTGAGAGGGCTTCCCCCACCCCTTCTGCTCAGGCTCTCTGTCGTCTGCCCAGCACAGTTGGGGAGTGGGGCTTCTCCTCTCCCCCGGCCCGGCGGCTCTGTTTTCTCGGCGTGCAGCTGAGCGCTCCTTCTAAGGTGTATACAGCACCGATCTGTCCAGAATCCCCAGAAGTCTTGGTTAGCCTCCCCGGGGCTGGGTTATGCCCACTGCTCTCAGGCGGGGGTTGGGCCGGTCCGCAGCCCGCAGCTGCCCAGCCTCTCTGTTGACTCCTCACCGCCCTTTGTTTTGTGCATGGGCCTGGGGGGGAGGGGGAGCTTTTCCTGGAAGGTTAGGTCCCTCAGGCTGCTCCGTTCCCTGAGCCCGCGGCCCGCCCCTCCCTGAGCAGGAGCAGTCCCCTTCGGCTGTGCTGCCGCGCTCGGCTGTTCCTTGTAGCCAGAGACGAACCTTGCAGGGCTTAGCTATTAATCTGCTTCTGCTCTCAGTTATATTGCTCTCCAAGATCCACCGCAGATCTGCCAGAGAGAATGCTCCCTGGTATTCAGAAACCTTTCTCCTCTTTTTTTTTTTTCCTCTTTATTCCAGACTCCCCTTCTGGGACGGAACCCGTCCCCAGCTCTTTGTCTCTCCCTCTACTTTTTTTTTCTTTTCTTTCTTTTGTCCTACCTCCTCACGTCGGCAGTGGGTCGCCTCTCCAGATGCCCGATGTCCTCTGCCAGTATTCAGTTCCTGTTTTTTGGAGTTTGCTCGGCCTTTAAAAGTTCTTTTGGTATATTTATTGGGGAGAGAGTGTTCTCCCCGTCCTATTCCTCCGCCATCTTAGTTTCGCCTCCTCCGGGAGTGTATTTGGAATGAGCACATAGAACCTTCTTCAGGATTTAGAAATGAATCTCAAAGAATTCCTACATTTAAAGTTGGAGGAAGAGAAAAAAACGATGGGGAAAGAGCTGTTAGTGAATCAGGAAGAAAACAAAATATGGTGTTACTAAAAGCAAAGAAAAAGTCTTTCAAGTTTATGGAGTGGGGTGAGTCCCCATCTCAAGGTAAATGTCCGTAGGAATAGAGACACTGTGTTGTGTGCGATCTTCTGATTTTATAAAAAAAGCAAAAATCTAGATTATATTCAATTCTTAAATTTTAAAATCAAGATTGATTGCTAAAATTGTACAAACTCCACCAGTAGGCTGGAAAGGTTTCCATTTTAGAAATTCTGTAAACAAGAGTGACAACTAATTGGTTTAATCAGATATGTAGAAAATTAGCAAAAATGTTTGGCTGTAATGCTTATTTCAGGAGGTATTGAAATGTTGTAGTCAGAAACAGGGACGTACTGAAACAAGTAAAACCACCAAAGTTTTACAAGCAGAGGTGTTCAGTTCAGTTGACAACTAGTAGGGCTTACGCTATGGATGACGGTATCAAATGTGGTAATAGTCTTAACACCAGGGAAAAATTTGCCGATGAGCAAGAACAGGCCCCATTATATGTTATTCTACTGCTTGCCCCACTTAATACATAAGAAGAAATCCTCTTTCATCTTCCCTGATTCTAATTTCACCAGACAGACCCTCTAGTACAAGAAAATGTGTTGACATCCTTGATAACATAATTATCTCCACAACTAGGTGGCCGGTGCTGTTACACTACAGCCTGAATCTCTATCAGGATGCACTTCAGGGAACCTTCTATCAGTTGACTCGCAGATCCAGGCTTGCGATGTCTCTGGTGGCTGCTGGGCTTGTGCAGTGACCTCAACCAAAGCATGACTCCTTCTCTGGAAGTCCCAAGTATTCCCCCTTTGACTTGACACTAGACTGTGGCTTAGTGTGTACACTGGCTCTTTCCTCCCTGCTAGTATCTGAGATGCACATTAAAAGGAGGGAAGTCTCTCAACGTGACTTACATTAGACTTTGGAGGAGGCTGACAAAAGAAGCATTTGAATGGAAAACTTGACTAAATTATTACCTATGTCAGGTTCAAAATCATTTCTCCTCTTCTAAATCTAGATTTTGAAATAATATTTTTGGTGTTTCAAGCATCTACAAAGAGACTGCTCATCAATTAGAGCTCTAAAAGCTGTAATGTTTTTTGAATTTAAAATTACTTCATTTGCATTAGTATCACAGAGAGAGAGATGATATAAGAACGTAACTGAATATTTGATCCTTTTGTTATATTAGATTCATCACTGAAATCATAAACTATAGTTTGGTGAGCACCTCTATTTTCTTGACTTTTTAATATTTCTTATTTCTTAATATAAACGGAAATACTGAGAATGTGATTACCAGAGTCCTCATTTTCATAAGATATAAATGAGTTTCTAAACAAGATATGATGCTAAAATAAGATTTCTAATGTCTATATTTCAATTATTTCCACATCTATGAAATTTGAAATAACTTCATTAAACTGAAAAGTAAATAAATTGAATTTGCTGACAAGCCTAAAATGTAGTGATGTATATGCTGAAGTCAGTGGAAGCCAGATTGTTTTTCATATATCATGTATAATTAAAGAGGTGATATGTTATCATGTCATTGACTATAAAATATAATCATTATTTCTATAAGATAAAATGTCAGTGGGGTGTGACTGAAATAGGTCAGTGTTAGTTTTACCTCTTAAAAGTGGCATCCTATTTTTTTCCTCAGGAAATGGCAGTCCACCCCAGTATCCTTGCCCAGAAAATCCCATGGACAGAGGAGCCTGGCATGCTACAGTCCATGGAGTCACAAAAGAGTCAGACACGACTTAATAAGTAAACAACAAATTTCTTTCCTCATGACTCCTTCCTGGCTAAATGTGTTTAAAATCTGAATTTGGAGAAATAAAGGAAACTTTTCTGACAGGCAGTGATTTACAAAGTAACTTCATTATAGATACAGTTACCTAAATGTAGTCTGGTGGATTGCAGAGTACCAAGGAACAAACAAAAAAACTGAAGGCTTCTAGACATGGAATCTGTATTAGGCAAGGGCCCAACTAAAAGAATTTAATTCCAAAAGTTTGAATGAAGATACTTTAATGAAGAAACTATTAAAAGAATCACGGGCTGTAATGAAGGAACTGCTTAAGAGGAGCAAAAATCCCGAGTGAGGCATCCAGTGAGTAGCATCTAGGAAGCCATCACCTGCCTTAGTGTTGGAGGGGCAAAGGGAGGAGACAGTGTCACTGCTGGAGGCGAGGGCGAGATGGAGCAGCTGAAGAGGTTCATCTGGTAGACACTGTCCTTGTAGAGGAATAGGACCCTGCAGGGAGAGAGCTGTGAGGGTAAGAACACTGTATCTCTCTCCTACTCTCTGACCTCCTGCTGAGGCCAACTAGGGGTCAACTCAGCAGAAGTCAACAAGCCCAGGGACCCTGGGTGATTCAGCAAGCAGGGCAGAGAGGTTTGGAGAAAGGATCTGAGTAGAGGGTGCAAACAGTGGATACTCAGCAGAGATTCACATCCAGAGAGGCTGGGAAGGTCTCCAGGATAACCTCGGGCTGTGTACACGTGCAGAAACTTGGAATTTCCAAGAAACTTCTTGGAGAGGTGACACTCTGAACCTGGTGGTGCCAATTGCCTTTGAATATGCTTGTGCCAGGGATAATTCTGTACCAGGAACGATGCTTCCCACATGGCTCAGTGGTAAAGAATCCACCTGCTAGTGAAGGAGACGCCAGAGACTCAGCTTCGATCTCTGGGTCAGAAAGGTCCCCTGGAGTGGGAAATGGCAACCCACTCCAGTATTCTTGCCTGGAGAATCCCATGGACAGAGAAGCTTGGCAAAGTAGTCTGTGGAGTCAGAGAGACAGACACAACTGAGCAACTGGGCACTAGCACAGATATTTCTCGCACACTTACTTGGTTGCAGGCACTGTTCTGTTCTTAGACCTTTGTCTTATATTATAAGCACAATATTCAATTGGGAGAGGAATCATTTCCAATGTGTATACATTTAAAAGAGAGAGAGAGAGAGAAAGAAAAAACCCTGATTTTTAAGAGCTTAGATAGCTGTTAAGTAAAGAGATGGATCTTCAGGCTGAATTCTCATTGTATCTTCAGTCTGTGTTCTTTTCCTTTCCTCCATGCTTCCCTTTGATATTTGAAAGTGTTTGCTTAGCTCAAAGCAAAATCAGCAGCAAAACCCCTTCATCTTCCTTCCTGGAGGTAGAAGTGACCCCTTCAGTCAGCAGGACTGTCACTGTGGCCTTTTACTTCAGACCTTCCAAGTCTGTTCCTTTTTCAGATCTGGCGTCAACCCAGTTCTGGTCCTCACTTTTGCTTTCCTACCATCTGGTCTACTTCTTTCCTGTTTTTTTCCTCTGGCTCCAGTCCTCAGACTCTAGTCAACTACCTCCCATTAAAAAAAAAAAATCTCCTTGGGTTTGGGAAAAATTTGGAATCAAAGGCGAAAAGTGAAAGAAAAAGCTGGAAGCAAGTAAAGAGGTTAGCAAGGGTCCACCAAGAGAGCTGGCAGTTCTTCTGAAGTGGGCAAATGGAGCTGCAGCTGCCAGGGGGCCTGGTCGGTGGCTCTGAAGCTTTGGGCACATGAGGAGTCCTGCAGAGCACGCGGCTGCTCTAGTTTGTCTTCCTGAGTTGAAACCTCACAAAGAACTGGAAGAAAGCAGAGCTGGAGTGAACTGAAGTGCAACGGGGAAGAATTACACTTCTGGAAGCCTCTTTTTGGTGCACTAGTGTAGGCTGTTCCCCTTGACTGTGGTTTGCATGGTATCCATACACAGCTGAATAATATTCTGAGAAAACAGGGAAGATCTCACAGGACCTGACTTGCTTAAGAAGTTCAATTTATATGAAAGGCACTTTCCTAATTCAGTATGCTACTGAAATCTGGAAATTTCACTTTACCATTGAGTCTATTGTGTTTATGGTTTTGCATCACAAGCTTACTGATGAATATGGTCACTCCTTTCTCTTTGATGCCTCCATTCTCTCTCTCTCTTCTGCTGAAGCAACAGATGATTTTCTTGAAGCTAATGAAAGTTAATTTTCAGGGTCCTTCACTTGTCTGGGCTCTTTCCAAGACTTTATGTCTAGTTTTGTGTTTGCAATTTGTTATTCCTTTACTTCTTAATAAAAAAGTCCCCTCAAATGTTGTAAGCTTCAGGCTCCATACAACCTGCTTGCTGGGTGGGGTTTGGGCTTGGGCTTCAGGAAAGGGCATGCTCTGATGAGACTACAATCCTTTTAGCACCAGTTGGCAGATTCTCGACCCCTTGGTGGAAATACTGTCAGAATTGTCACTTCTGACTTCATCTTTCTGCTCCATGACACATCTACAAAAGAGTTAATCAGTGACAAATTCTTATATGATAAATTGCCTCCAAGATGGCTTTCACGATGCTCAGGCCAAATAAACTTGAGTGGTTTAACATATGCATGAATTAAGTGCTGCCAGCTCTTCAAAGAAGCTTTCAAACCAATGAACTCTAAATTGCATGGAAAGGAAAGTGCAGAGTGAGTGATTGTATCTTGCGCTTTATTGCTCTCCAAAAATATTATGTATCAGAATTTTTGGAATAATATGTCCTGTTATTTTTCCTATGGTTCCACTTTCTATTTAGGCAACAAGCATATTCACACATTAATGAGGAAGCAAGAATAGATGACTGAGGTCTACAAACCTTTTTGTAGAGGACAGATAAAAAAGGAACATATAGAAAATGTTTTGTTGGTCACATAATCTCTACTATAATTACTCATCCTGATGCTATAACATGAAAACTATCATAGTCAATAGTTCCATGAATGGATGTGGTTGTGTCCATTTATTTATGAACACTGGAATTTGAATTTCATATAATTTTTATGGTCACAAAATATTACTTTTCATTTTTATTTTAAAAATCCTTTAAAAATGTAAACTCATTCTTAGTTAACAAAAACAGAAGACAGTCTAGATTTGGCTTGTGAGGCATCATTTGCAAACCTCTGATCATAGTAATAGTGGGGAGAATATGAGTTGCAGAATACTCAGACTTAATTTCAATCTTGAGTCTATCACTATTAAGTAAATGAACTTGTGCATCAATTCACCAACTTCCCAGAGCCTCTATAGTATTATCTCTGAAATGGGGTTGCAATACATATCCTGGAGGGCTGTTGGTAGGATTACATGAGACACAGTATTTCAAAGAATCTATCATAGTTTCTCAAGAGTAGTAGTTAATCAATATATTTTAATTCTTTTCCGTTTTCTAGACTATTTGTTTGACTTTCTTGACTAGTCTGTTTTTACACAGCCACGAAAATTGAAAAAATATTTTTAAATTAGACACTAAAGCAATGAAGTTTTCAAGTAATTAATGAGACAATATGATGAAAATGTCACTTGTATGCAAAATCAAGTTTGAATTGCCATTATTTTAATGCCGCTCTTTGGGATCATGTAGTTTTCTTTGCATTACTACAATTTTTATTTTTTGATGAATTGTTTATATGTTTTGAATTTGATATAACTAGCATTATGTTAATTTTGTGCTTTTCCCATGAGGTCTTACTCTATCTGCACCACTGGGCTTACTGTATATAATTTATGGCCAAGATAACACTCATAGTAGAGGACTACAGATGCTACATGCTACCTCAGCAGTGTATGTTTATAGAACAATGTGTGTGACTTAACTTCACTAGAGGACACTGATGTTTCAGCCACCCAGGTGGCTCAGTGGTAAAGAGCCCATCTGTCAAGTGGCAGACGCAGGGTTGATCTCCGGGTCAGGAAGATCTGTGGGAAAAGGAACTGGCAATTCACTCCAGTATTCTTGCCTGGGAAATCCCAAGGACAGAGGAGCCTGGCAGACTATAGTCCATGGAGTGGCAAAGAGTTGGACATGACTTGGTGACTAAACAACAACAGCAGCAAGTGTATACTGAAAGTGTATGCTGTGGACCAAGGTCACAAAGACCCTTGGAAAAATGCATCACTTCTAGACTCTCTGCATTCAATTAATACTCCATATGACTTTATTAGTTAAGCCAAAATTCTAGAGCAGTAATTCTAAACAGAAGGAAGAAGTAATGAGCTTTTGAATCATCCAAAGAATTTTTTCAAAAATATTCCAATTCTTCACCATTTGCCTTGCCTCCCACTCTTTCAACCAACAGAACTGTAGGGTAGGGAAAGTGGTCTGTTTATTTGTATTTTGAAAAATAAAAGCTTCTCAGGTGATTCTGACACCCCTATACACACACACACACACAAAATGAAACAGTACTTACTCTTAAAGGTCAATGGCAGTACTTTTCTATCTGTTAGGATTCTTCCTATTGAAGAAGCTGTTTTGCTTCAAAACCTACTCTGAATGTAGAGGATTATTACCAGGGAGTTACATTCAGTTTTCTCCAGGGCAGCAGTCTGAATTTTGATAACTTTCTCCTTCAGTCTTTGATGCTGGAAATAACTATTGAGCATTCACTGTAGGCTAGACACTGCCTCATGCTGTGAGGTATAAAAAAGGATGAATACTACTTCTCATCTTTAAGGAGGTACAATATAATAGAAGAGATATTAGACAGGTACACACCTCAATGTATATTATGACATATAAATGAGAGGTATGCGAAAGAAAGCAATGTCCTACTGGAAACTAGAGGATCATGAGATCATTTATGATTGCAGGGACAAAGAAAGTCTTCATATGTAATTGGAACTGCTCTTTCTTAAGTGTTGCTAATTTCTAAGAAAATGGATAAGTGGGCATTTTTTAATGATGCAATATTGTTGGTAAATTTAGGATCTGATTAATGGTATTGAGGGCTTCCCTGGTGGCTCAGCTGGTAAAGAATCTGGCTGCAATGTGAGAGACCTGAGTTCAATCCCTGGGTTGGGAAGATCCCTTGGAGAAGGGAACAGCTACCCACTCCATTATTCTAGCTTGGAGAATTCCATGGACTGTATAGTCCTTGGGATTGCAAAGAGTTGGACACAACTGAGTGCCTTTCACTTTTACTTTCAATGGTATTGATGTGTTGGGTACATCTTGATTTAAAAATCTTTGAGTCATCCTTTTATGAGTAGTATCCACAAACAGGTTAATGCATTGAACAATGACAGACTTCCTAAGAGCTCCTTTGACTATATAAGAGCATATAGCTATAAAATCTGAAGTTTCTTCAATGTAACCATTTATAATTCCACCAAAAGTCTCAAACGCGATCAAGCCATATTGATTATAATTTATTTTTCCCTCAAAATGAAGGATTCCATCAGAGTGCATTCTAGCTTTCCTGACTCTTTCATTAGAGAAGAAAGAAAAAATTAATTAAAAAAATCACCTATATCTCTCAGTATGAAATAAATAATCTCCAGGATTCTTACAAAGCTTGCAGACATAAATGGATGCTTTCTAACAGTTTTTGTCAAATTCTATGCCCCTTGGGAAAAAATTGATTTCTGGGTTGCAAACAGTACACATGAAAATTATAATTTTCACAATAATATTCATTAAATATTAGAAAAATGGGGGCACCAAGTGGAGATTTTCAATTTGATACTAAAAGCATGTATTGATTTCTCACCTTCAGGTTTTATTCCTTCAACATATTCAGCAAGGAATTGCTGAAGTCAATAGTTAAAGTGTAGTTTGTTTGACTACATGTGAAAATTAGCTAAGATTTAGTTCAATTTGGTCATGAACAGCTCACGCAATAGTTAATTCACGATAAAATGAATTTGTCTCTCTTCAGATCCTCATTGAAAATTTCACTAGAGGCACTGTAGGCATAGAAATATAATGAGTAGAAATCCAAATTACCATAGGGAAATGCTTCAGTAAGGCCAGGGCTTTTAAAAGGTAAATTTTGAGCAATATATATTGAACTTGATTTCAGTAACTGCTTGAGCTTAGAATATAAAAGGCAAATCACTGGGCACTTTTCCATATTTTGTGACCTCAAAATTTTTCCCATAAACATAACAATTTTTTAATTAAGAGGAACATAATTTATGTGATGATATTGGGAGCAGTTGCTCTCAAAAATATATTTTTAAAAAGTTAAGAAAATTGTTAAATAAACATTTTTATTGTTTTAATTGTCCCATTTTCTCACAGTCAAGAGGATTTATTTCATCTGGATCATTATCTCCCAGCTTAGAAGGGCACATGCAAGAATCCATTACCCAGAGCAAGAAACCATTACACAGAGCATTCTAGTGACTCAAGACCATCAAGAACCATCACCTCACTTGAGGAGAATTAGACAAGAAAATGGAAATTCTAGAAAGGATATATGTTTAAGCTTCGATATTAACATTGCTGTTATATGGCCATTAGTAATTTGAGTAAGCTCGGATTATATAGGCTATGTTTATTGACTTAAAGAGATGAGGCTATTTTATTTCTTGTACAAATCATTGGGTCCTTGATAGTAGAGAAATGTAATGTTATATAAGTAATGGCCATGTCTATAATACTGCCATTTCCTAATATTAACAATTTGTGTCAAAATTCTTATTTTGATCTTTCCTAATCTCCTATACTAATATGTTTTATTTTTAAAGTGAGTCAAGTAATATTCCTAAATTCTTTCAATAATTTATCAACTTACTTATTCACTTACTTATTTCAAGAAAGCTTTATTCTATTTTGTGCAATTATTATTCGGTAGTGCCAAATGAAGTTCCAGCTTTTCTAAAAGTAGGGGTTTAAAGTAGAATACATGGTCTCTGCTAAGGAAATCAAAACTGAAAAGCCTACTTATTGAAAATACATGATTCTAGTTCCCCTAGTTTAAAACCTACCATTAATAGTCTGAAAAGAGGTTCTATAGTGCAAGATTTAAACAAAAAATCAAATGAAAATTCATCACCATCTATAAATCACGCTACACACAGCCTACTGATGACTAATCTAAGTCCTTACACTCCTTCTTTAAGCTCCAGTTAACACACAGTCATTTCTAGAGTGTGATTCTAGGATTAATCACCAATGCCATCACACTTGTAGACCAGGGAAGTACTAGCTAGGATGATAAGTGACATATCTGTTCTTATCCTATTCACTTCTTCATTTATTTGTGAAGTCTTCTTTTTACTTGTGTAATCCTTCAATGGTCTGTACCCCTGTGCCTTGCTCAGAAAATTCTTTTATATTTATTCAAAATTCAGCCCTTATGGAACAGGCTTTCTGCTTTTGATATTATGTATTGTACATAATTATATATATATGTATACCTGTTTTCCTTATTTCTACTTTTTTCCTAACTGCTGTTAAACAACTCACATAATACAGGAACCACAGGAAGTAGTCTCAAGAGGGACTTTCTTTAAGGGCCCTAGCATGCCTGCAAATATCTCTGAAAACTTGTGCAGTTCCCTTGCAGTATTTTTTTTTTTAAGAACACCCTACTGTTATCCAGGAGAAAGCAGTATCTTCCAGGCTAAGTAACTCTCTTCCATTACTCAAGTGCTTTTTCTTTCTTTTATGGCTGTTCCCTGCCTGTCTGCAGGTGTAATGGATGGGGAGAAAATTCAAAGTTAAGCTTATGGCTTGAGGGTTGATGTTTAACTCTTCTATATCCACTAGGATTAGGTTACAAGAGGAAGTAATTCTATTCTCTAAGAGCGGAGAGGAAATCAAGAAAACAAATGATCTGAACTGACAAATTTATCCAGTTTAACACCCAAGTTATATTTTTTAGTGAACATTTGTCACACAGCATTTATAGTATCTTCTGAATGCATACACGAATTATATAATTATTCACCCAGTTCTGTGTTCTCTGACCTGTTGCCATTTGGAATACGTCTGATCTAAAGACATATTTTTGTCATAGTTTCAAGTCATTGGAGAGAGATGCCACAGATTATCTCTACTAGCAGCGCTAGTTCAACTACCATCACCACAGCCACTACTGATTTTAATAATTACTACCTTAAAACTTTGACAGGCGCTCTTGTTTATTTTCACAACAGTTCTTAACAGAATAGGGAGACAATATTATCTTACTTTTACAGATGAAGAAACAAAAAATTGGACAATGTCAGGCAATGGTAGTAAAGGAAACAGTTTTCTAATTGAGAAAGTCTGGCTTCCAAAGTCCATGCTCTACCACTCCACTACACATTTATTCTGAATTCACTCAACATTCTATAAAAGCGCTTGTATTAGCCAGCAACATAGATATACAGACACTCAATCATAAAAATGAGTAAGGGATATCTCCAAGGCACCTTGCAGGATGATGGGTACAAAAGACAGCAAATGCAACAAAAATTAGTTTGATAACACATACACAGTATACAATGAGAACATAAAGAGCAGATAACCTATTTAGCTTTCACATGAGAGTATAGATCAGAAAAACCTTCACAGAGGGCATGGATTTGTGAACTGTTTCAAATGTAGGTTAGTGTTTGTCAAGAGGGCAGGAGAGAGGAATGATGCAAATGGAGCTGCCACTTGAAATGAAGCCCAAATAAACCACAAGAGGCTTCTTATGGCTGTAGAGTTGAGGGTAAGTGTGAAAGGCAGAAAGAAATGACTCCATGGAGTGATGAAGGAGCTGGTCTTGGAGGACTATGCACAGTCATGGGAAAGAGTTTGATTCTTTTTTGTGAAAATCGGATGTTCAGCAGGGGGTTTAAGTAAAAAAAGTTCTGGGTCTGAAAGCTGGACCCAGTAGCATGTGTGATTATGTTCAAGGCCTTGCATCTAAGTCTCTGTTCTCTCACTTGAGAAGTGCATATTGTTAATACTCAACCTTATAACCTGTTGTGAGCAGTGAGACAACTATATGTAACATACATCTGATCCCTGATCCCCTAGTCAAGAGAGAAAGGAGATGCAGAAAGAGTGTGTGTGTGTCTGTAGGTGTAGAATGGGGAGTGCTGGTGGCTTTACTGGTTGTGGGGGTTCTTGGGTCTGGCAGTTGATAGGGTGGTCCACAAACTTTGAACTTTCCTCCTCTTTATGGGTTATGGCAAGATTACACTTCCTTCCTCTCAAGTACTAGGACTCAGCCATTGGCAGGCTTGTCTACTGAGATGTTTGCAGAAGCAATGTGTGTAGTTATAAACGGGAGTATTTAATTATCAGGTTAAGACCTGCAGCACTCTCTCCCTGTGCTCTGCTGTTTATGGAAGCTTCTATGGAGGTAGAATTTCCATATCCTGCTGGGTTTTTCATGATTATCAGCCCCACTGTCAACTCCTGCTGGGCCTATACTGTGCCAGAGAAAACAATTCTTGTTGAGAGAAACCACTGAGAATTTGAAAGCTGTTACTAAAGCATAATCTACCCAACTCAACTGGTGCATGAGTCAAACAGGGTGTAGGCTGTTGATGGGTTGTCATGGAATTGGGGTTGGGTAGAAAGTCTCCTATGTGGGGTTACAGGAAAGGTGAGCTAGAAGTCACTGAAAGGTGAGTGACAACTTGACATTCAATAGTCCCCGAACTCACTGGACACAGAACCAGGAATTCTTATTCCAAAAGGAAAGTCATAACAACATGAGGCTGGCCCAAACCTGGGCTAGAAACACTGGAAATCTGTACGGCCCCACTGGTATGAATGATGCATGCATCTGAGGACCATTGGGTATAATTTTCTCATTTTAAGATGCAGGGATGGGACTAGCACAGTGTCTAGCATATAATGTAGGCTCAACAATTGTTACCTGCCTTGTGTGTGTGTTAGTCGCTCAGTTGTGTCCGACTCTTTGCGACCCCATGAACTGTAGCCCACCAGCTTCTCTGTCCATGGAATTCTCCAGGCAAGTACTGAGGTGAATTGCCATTCCTTTCTCCAGACACTCTTCCCAACCTAGGGATTTAACCCTGGTCTCCTGCATCACAGGCAGATTCTATACCATTTGAGCTATAGGGAAGTCCTGTTACCTGTCTTAGGCATCTTCTTTTTCCCTATTTTATAAGATCCTGTGTTTGCTATTTGTTTAGCAGATGGTTGGGATTGTTTGAAGTGTGAATTCATAAGAATGCAACCCCTAATGCAACCCCTATTGTAGATTTCCTTCTGCAATTTAGTGTTCTTATAAATAAGTCCTTCAGTTCAGTTCAGTCGCTCAGTCGTATCTGACTCTTTACAACCCCATGAACCACAGCACACAGGCCTCTCTGTCCATCACCCACTCCTGAAGTCCACCAAAACCCATGTCCATTGAGTTGGTGGTGCCATCCAACCATCTCGTCCTCTGTCGTCCCCTTCTCCTCCTGCCCTCAATATTTCCCAGCATCAGGGTCTTTTCCAATGAGTCAGCTCTTCGCATCAGGTGGCCAAAGTATTGGAGCTTCAGCTTCAACATCAGTCTTTCCAATGAACACCCAGGACTGATCTCCTTTAGGATGGACTGGGTGGATCTCCTTGCAGTCCAAGGGACTCTCAAGAGTCTTTTCCAACACCATGGTTCAAAAGCATCAATTCTTTGGCGCTCAGCTTTCTTCATAGTCCAACTCTCACATCCATACATGACTACTGGAAAAACCATAGCCTTGACTAGATGGACCTTTGTTGGCAAAGTAATGTCTCTGCTTCTTAATATGCTGTCTAGGTTGGTCATAACTTTCCTTCCAAGGAGTAAGCGTCTTTTAATTTCATGGCTGCAGTCACCATCTGCAGTGATTTTGGATCCCAGAAAAATAAAGTCTGACACTGTTTCCACTGTTTCCCATCTACTTGCCATGAAGTGATGGGACCAGATGCCATGATCTTGGTTTTCTGAATGTTGAGCTTTAAGCCAACTTTTTCACCCTCCTCTTTCACTTTCATCAAGAGGCTCTTTGGTTCTTCTTCACTTTCTGCCATAAGGGTGGTGTCATCTGCATATCTGAGCTTATTTATATTTCTCCCAGACATCTTGATTCCAGCTTGTGCTTCCTCCAGCCCAGCATTTCTCATGATGTACTTTGCAAATAAGTTAAATAAGCAGGGTGACAACATACAGCCTTGACGTACTCTTTTTTCTATTTGGAACCAGTCTGTTGTTCCATGTCCAGTTCTAACTGTTGCTTCCTGACTTGCATATAGGTTATTCAAGAGGCAGGTCAGGTGGTCTGGTATTCCCATCTCTTTCAGAATTTTCCACAGTTTATTGTGCTCCACATAGTCAAAGGCTTTGGCAAAGTCCTTCAGCTGCAAGCTAAAATGTACTCCAAATGATTCTCTTGCTTCTATTCATTATTCAGTAGTGAAAAAGGCATGATCTCATAACTTTTAGATCATAAATGTAAATGCACTAAACATTTTCTTCATTCCGTAAAGTTTTATTCCTTTGTTGTTGCATATCTTAGGGTGCCTTAATCAAAGCATTACATTTAATGATTATATGGAGGCCGATACTTTGACACTATTAACATACCTTAACAATTGACTGTAATGACTATTAGTGAAGCGCTGAACAAAGAAAAGTTTGTGCATGTGATTAAAATGTGTGCTTGTGACATACTTTGCTTAATATATAATGATAGCTTATCTAAATTTTAGGAAACCATAAAATCAAAAGTTGTGGAATAACATCCAGTACTTGAGGATAGACAACCGAAAGAGGAATTACAAGGCAAGGTGAGTAGAGATCCACATGTAAGCCTTCAGTAGAAAGGGTGGAAATCTGAAGTTTTGTCAGTCAAGTATCTAATGATCGAGATAAAATGTAAGTCACCAGTAACTGGCGCCAGAGTCTCATTATTTCCTTGCCTTGAATTTTCTTCTGGTGGAAAAGGACTGACAAGGCCAACATTTCTAAGCATCTGTCTACTGATTGGTCTACCAGGGCTAAAAAGATGAATTAGATATTATCTAGGAATTTGCAGAGTATAAGCATGACAGTTAAGGTAATGTATGGACAGTTTCAGAAAAAAAAAAGTTGAACTGAGTATTAACAGTTCCAGTTTAAATTATGTGGAGAGCAATCATAACAACATAGTTAGTAGGAATCTCAGCATTTACCTAGCTCATTCTTTTAGCCAATCAAGGTCATACAGCCTTCATTTGAATATTTCCAAATTCTGATACAAGACTAAATCATATTCCAACTTTGTAGTATGCACACTAGGCAATTTATTAACCTAAATAAAATTTCCTCTTCCATTTAGCAGTCTTATTACTGATACAAAGAAGGTTCTAGATACCTTAATTACATTATTTGAAGTCATACTAAAAAGAAATATTTGTTAATATTAATAAGCTGAACTCCATCAATGTTTATATACCAAAATGACAGATAAGAGCTAAGGTCAAAATTGAATCAGATGTTTCACTACCCACACCCCCAGAAATTAATGTGACAGAAGTTCAGGATAAAAAGACCAATGTATGACTCTAAAGGCTTTTTTTTTAATAGTAATAGATTTGTATATACTCTATGGTTAGAGTATAAATTTAGAGCATTAGTATTGTCAGCCTGTTCTAAACTTGTACTTGAAAGTCTAGATGTCCTAGATATCAACCGTGAAGCTCTTTAACACAATACATTGGAAAATGAAGTCTTGGCTGTCTGACTCATCTATGTGCAGATTTGGGGACTTTCGGTCCAATGCTGATTCTAACATACATGAGCTGATCAAAGAGAAAAGCTGTAACTTACTCTATTTTACTTTTAACCATCGAGCGCAATTTGTTGGTATCTCAGTATACAATATGCAATCTCTGTACCTTAGTGTTTCTGAAAAAAATAATTATCTCTTAGATTGACCACTAATTGTACTAGAAATGCAATTAAGTTACAGCCATGGAAGCAATTTAAGGAAGAAATAAGGAAGATTGCCAAGAGCTGTTAACCACTGGAACAGGTGACATATCTGTACCTCAAACTCTTTTTGATAAGACAGACAACTGGCAATTTCAGATTATTCAGTAGTGCACAAGCAGTGAAGTGGAATCCTTCCTCTGTATACATGGGGGATTGGTTCCAGCCCTCCAGCACACACACCAAAAGCTATGTATGCTTAAGTTCCTTATATAAAATGATGCAGTATTTGCACATGACTTATGCATATCCTCTCAAATATTCTAAATCATCTCTAGATGACTTGTAATATCTAATACAATGTAAATTCTATGTAAATAGTTTTAAATACAATGTAAATGACATGTAAATAGCTGCTGCAGCATAGCAAATTCAAGTTTTGCTTGTTGAAAGCTGGATTTTTTTTCAAATATCTTTCATTTGCAGTTGGTTGAACCTGAGGGTTCAGAACCCAAAGATGGGGAGTGTTTGCTGCTATGTCTAAAAATGTGAAGGTGTTTAAGAATTTTAATGAAACTTGAAAATGGGTTCTGCATTTACAATGAGTCACTAATCTCAATTAAAGAGTTGACAGGTTTGTATAAAAGTCAGAAGCCACAATGATTTGTGTAGATTCAGTAATGCTACTTAAAGATCAGGTTATTTAACATAGGAATGCATAAAGTTTGATTGTATTTCTATAAATAATATAATAAACTTACCCAGTAAAATGTTTTCCAAAGAAGTTACTTTGGGAGAATATATACTTATTGAAGATGGTTAAAATGTAGATTTTCACTTTTAATTTCAAACTTTTAACTTCAAAATTGCCATCACAGGCAGTTTATAATGTATTTGAGGGAAAATAAGTATCACTACTGGATAGTTACATCTTGTTGACATCTGAGCTCTTTCTAAAGAAACACATTTATTGTCAAAGGATAAAGCTTTGCCACCACTGACGTTATTAAAAAGAAAATGCTGCTGGTTCAGAGGGAAGATGAAAGAGAACCTAATAAAATGCTTTGAGCAATGACAGCATCACTGAAAAAATGGACATCATTCCAAGGAAATTCTGTGTAGCTGACAATGTTCATTTGTTCAGGGAAGCAGTGTCTGGTGGGTGCAAAAAGAAAAAAATAAAAAAGAGCTGCCATACATTTCATTCTCTTTCACAGCAGCTTTCTTTCCTTGCCAGGTTCTTAAATATGGGTGTTATCTAAGGTTTTGCTATTTGCTCTCTTTTTTTCTCATTTGAAGTCTCTTGTATCATTTTAGTTCTCTTGCTGGTTACAATTAGCACTGTTATAACTGCCTAATGCCTGCTGCCATGGCACATTTTTCTTACCAATTTTACAATAAATACATCGAGCCTCTCGTTGGACTTTTCCAACAGATACCTCAAGTTCAACATGACTGGAATGAAACTCATCATTTAACTTCCTACAAGACCCTCAATCTGTCTCTGTCCCAGTTCAGTGAAGAGAATCACCATCTGGCCATTCATCCAAGCCAAATGCATATGCTTACCCTAGATTCTTCTTTCTATCTCATTCTCTGCATCAACAGGCCGTCAAATCCTTTCTTAGAATATCCTCTCATTATTCCCTCCTCTCCATTCCTGCTATCATTTCTTTTTTTAAAATTAATTAATTCATTAATTTGGCTGCACTAAGTCTTTGTTGCAGTATGCATCATCATCTTCAATGTGGCATGGGTGACCTAGTTGCAGCCTGTAGGATCTACTTCCCCAACCAAGAATCAAATCTGGCACCTCTTTGCATTGGGCGCATGGTGGCTTAGCCACTGGACCACTAGGGATTTCTTTATTCAGGTTATTTCTGCTTAGAATGGAAGGGGTGTGGAATAGGTTTCATTGGCTTCTGTTTCTTTCTTACAACCTATTTTTAAGTGTCGCCCAGGTAACTCTAAGATGAAAATAATATCATGCCACTTGGCCCATTATTCTAGAACAAAATGCTAGTGCATTCCTTTGAGTTTTGGAAGAAAACCTGTGTTGCTTTTCCTTTGTCTGAAACACCCTTCCTGAACAGCCACTGTGGGCAAGTGTATACACCAGTGAGGAGGCAGGGAGCACGCTGGGTCAACTTTTCTCTGATTTTTGTTTCCAGCTTTGTTGATACTCAAGTTAGGACCACCTCATACACTATGAGTAACAAGAACGTGTCCGAGTTAGGTGACCTTCTGTGCATGGGACTTACTTCATTTCTCAGCAAACTGGGCTTTGCTTGAGGACAAAGTTGTTGTTGGTTTCCTTTTCGAAATCTCTCTGTAGCAGAGAGCCTTAGGGTGTTCATTGACTAAATAAATGAAAAAGGCTCTTGCATATTCTAGGAAGTATACAACCAAGAAGATGAAAGACAAGCCCTTTAAAAAAACATTATTCACACCCTGCTGTGAGTGGTCTAATTACACATTTATTTCAACGGGAGAAGATAGAGTAGAAATTAAAATTCTGTTGTGGTGAAATAGTCTATTATTTTAAATACAGAGGGGATTAAATAGCTTAATTCATTCAAATAATCTACTAGGTAGAATAACTCTCAGAGTATTTAAAAATTGTGGATGGATTTAGGGTGCCTATTAACGTTAAAAATACAGTGTTTGACCAAAGCATGGAGAAAATCTACATTTTATTGTTTTTAAAGTTTAAAGGATAATCAGGGCTTATATGTGAACACTAGGATAGCTCAGTATTATTATCTGCCACTGACTATTGCTTATAATAAAACATATTTTAAGAGAATATTTTATTAGCATAGATCATAAAGACTTATGAAAATGAAAATATAATGGAAACTGATAAATAGTAGAAGAGGAAAATTCCAGATTCACAATCCCCTGTTCCTTCTCAAATGTTTTCATAATAGCATCAAGATTAACTCAAATCTAAAAACCTGAAGAAAAAAATTAACTTTTCTTTTAAAGATACATGGATTTCAGACATGCCTGTATATTACATTTATAAATGTATTTACGTAGGTATTTTAATAATATTTCTCCAAAGTGTTTAGACAATGAAAAAATTGATTTCAATCAAGGAATTCAGTTTATAAACCCATACAAACCAAACATCTTAATCAACAAGGTAGTCCTAAAATTTTATCAAAAGAAAAAAAAATCATTAGGAGTATTTTGTATTTTGGAAATAATCATGTTTACACTGTAACCTTTATATTTTTACATTAAATCATGAAACCCATAGTGAACTAATAAAATTGGACACCTTAAAACTGTCAGAGCATTTAAAAATTATGGATGGATTTAGGGAGCCCATTAATATTTAAAATACAATGTTTCAGGATATCTGAAAGTAAATATTAATATAATCTCTCACCTATAGATTTTCATAAGTAGGTCTTTATGAAGTATCAATAGCGAAACTGGGGAAGATGAAAGCTTTAAAGTATATTTTAAAATTGTTTTACATTAAATAGTTTCTATTTATCTAAATACAGAATGGTATGAAATTTTAGATAAATTTTAAGACTTCACAGAAATACTTTGCTTCCTGGGTCTCTTGGGGTTCCATTTACTAAGTCTTATATTAATAGTGCTCAGCCTCCTCTGCCAATTAAGGTACTTATATGTAGTAGGCAGCTTAAGCTGAATTTCACATTGCAAATGTAGTCAAGGCTATTTCTCATTATTCATGAGAACAAAGAAGCAGGCACTTCTCCATTCTTCCTTTCCAAGGTGATTTTAGATGGAAGTGACTGGTGGCAACTGCTTGCTTTTTTACAGAGAGATTCTTACTATGTTTCTCCAGCCTCAAGTACCTTGTTTCAGATGAGCAACATAATAGGATTCATTAATAGTATTTATTCCCTGAGTGACAATCACCTGCTTACAGACTGGTACTAGATGATTATCGCTGACTTTTTGCAGCCCCATAAACTGTAGTCCTCCAGCTTTGTCTGTCCTTGGGATTTCCTAGGCAAGAATACTGGAGTGCGTTTTCATTTCCTTCTTCAGGGATCACAATAGTAGTGTGTTACTAATATACTTTACAGCTTCTTCTTCCTGAGATTTCAAAATCTTAACTTTCACATTAAGTTTCTATTTTTTCCTTGCTTACGTGCTAGGTCTCTTCAGTCATGTCTGACTCTGTGCAACCCTATGAACTATAGCCTGCTAGGCACCTCTGTCCATGGGATTCTCCAGGCAAGAATACTGGAGTGAGTTGCCATGCCCTCCTCCAGGAGATCTTTCCAACCCAAGGATCAAACTCATATCTCTTATGAGTTTGGCAGGTTCTTTACCACTAGTGCCACCTGGAATAATTACCACTGATATTGCTGATGATACCAAATCTAGATTTGATTTTACAGCATGACAATATCTTCAGTTAAATCAATACTATACCCTGTTCATAGTATATCAAACAACAGTTAATAAATTCAACCATTTAAAAATACATATGCAATTTCTGCACATATTAGGAAGGATGTGTTGAAGTTTAGAACTAAATACGCAATAGGTTTTTATATTTCCTAAAATTCCTGTTAATTATATATCCACAGATATGTGTAGATAGACATATGTAATGTTATTTATGTTGTATTTATAATGCATTTTTAAGAGATCCAGGATATATTTTATTGTATACATTTTCATAGCTAAGAAAATAATATGAATAGTTCACTGTTTCATAGAAAATCTTAGGACCAATTGAGTTATTTTATAATGTAAATATTCTCCTAAAAAAACATAGTAAGCATTAAATAATACATTTACATTAATTTTACTTATTATTCTATATTAATATTTCCAGTATATTAAAAACTGATACCATTAGAAATAGCAATACATTTCTCTCAGTCAGTTCCTATATAAAGGTAGAAGATACTTTTGTAAAACATAACAAAATCTTTGCGATGTGGGTCTTCAGCTCAGCTATAGACCTATATGAACTATTATACCTACATTCAGACAGTAAAGAATCTGCCGCAATGCAGGAGACCCAGGTTCGATCCCTGGGTTGGGAAGACCCCCTGGAGAAGGAAATGGCAACCCACTCCAGTATTCTTGTCTGGAGAATTCCATGGACAGAGGAGCCTGGTGGGCTACTGAGTTGGACATAACTGAGTGACTAGCACTTTCACTTTATCTATCTGAGTCCACATGCCCACATCTATTTGTAGAAGGAACCCAAGACCATGCCCATAATTTTAAAGCTGAGACAAGTGGAGATAACCAATAAAAAGATGTATGGTGAAAGAAGTTGGGTTTGAATATAGAAAATTTCGTATTCTAATTTCACCCTGTGGCACTTATTCATTAAGGTGTTCTGAGGGTGTCCACATAAGCCATCCAAGTCTCATTCTGCTCATTTATAAACTAGGGCTATTATGTGGACTCAATGAAATCAATGGCATTAAAGCTTGAAATAGTCCTGAGATCACAGTTGCAGAAACTTAGCAAATTATTATAATTGTTATAATAATCATAAAGTGCTTAAAATTTTTAAATAACTTTCTATTCATGATTTTTTTCCACCTGTGGAAGAGGCAGCAATTATTTTCATCTAACTGTCTCAACTGTAGACAATTTTACAACCTGACATTTTAATCTTTTTATGATGATTCTAAATCTACTTCAAGCTGAAACAAAGACAGTAACAAAAATCATTAGATGAAATAAATACTAAAATGTCTTCATATTGTGCCTTACATGATCTCAGTGTTTCCTGGAAATTATGCCTTGTATCAAACAGGCTAGCTTTAAAGAGGAAGATCAAAATTTAGCAATTTGTAAGAGGAAATTAATTTTAAAGACTCCAAAGTGCCACTTAATAACTGCAATCAAATTTTGTTAAGTTTTATATTCCCTTTGGTCTTGTTTTTAGTTTGTTTTTGCGTATTGAGCTGCAAATATTAATTACATTTTTTAGGACGCTCTCCCAAGGACACAAGGATGTTTAGTTTAGGTTCTCTTTGGGAGTAGGAAATGTTTGTAAATGCTCTGAATCTGAACAACAACAAATTACTGAAAACTTGTTGTACCAAGGCTAAAGGAACTAATCATTGAGCAGCTGGCTCTAATGACTTTAGAAGTTGGGGGAGGGTTGTTGGGGGGCAGGAAAAAAAAAGCAAAAAGCAGAGACATTATGGAATTCTGTTCAGGAGAAAGGCGGTAGAAAATGTGTTTTACATTACTGATGATATGGATATTTGTTTTTTACATGTTTGTGGTTTAAATTGTCCTTGTGAAAATTGATGATGCTGCCTTCAGATATAAAAGCTGGTGGAAAAGAATACACTTTAAATTTTACTCACTGATGTTACAAGTTATTGGATGCTATTAGGAGCTCTTTGAGAAAGATTTATGATAATGAGTATTCATCACAAAGCACATCATACTGAAGAACAAAAAGTGATGCTGCATTCATTTTGTATGATTAATGATTCAGGCATAATGAGGAAGAAATACTCAGGACTAATCTACAATTGTAAATGAAAATGAACTTTATAAAGAGATTTTTCCTGTGAATGTCAACAAAAGAAAGAAAACCTGCATATGCACAATATTTCCAAGTATTTACATCAGCTAACAACAAACATTATATCAAGTAATAATACAATCTGTTAATTTGTATCATAATTAAAAATTCACATTCTGTAATATCTCAGGACTCAAAGCATGTTTAATAAAATTTAAGGTGGTGTATTTATTTTGCTACCTCAGATATGATATTAATGAACTGGTGGATTCAAGCCTAATTTACATAGTAAGTGAATATAATTAAAATCCATTTTTCATTTAAAGCTCACAAGAAATAGTTAGTTTGTAGCATATTTGCAGGATGGCAAGTAGCAGAGATTATTTTTGATTCTAGAACATTCCACAAGATCAGCTGTACAAGGAAACAAATTAGGCTTATTGTTTGACTATTTCCTTACCACGGTGCTTTGGCATCAGAATCATGTATTTTAGGGGGAGTGTGATTTAAACTTTATTATGGCTTAAGAACCTTGTAAAACATAAAATGGAAGATGATTGCTTTTACTGCTGCTGTAGATATTTCTTTTCCTTTTTGACCTCTGTGAATGAATTTGCTTATTTGAATGGCACCCTTGAGATGGGAAACTATAGCTTACTACTAAATACAGAACACACCTAAAATATTAGATTCTTATTGAGAAAATCAACCTATTGAAAGATTATAGTACACTTATTATTTCATTTGAAATAACTGATGGCACAAATTCATCAGAAAATACAAAGAAAAAGCTATACTTTTTTTCCAATAAAGTCATTTTATTTTTCTGACTTCTTTCTCATAATGGATCAACTCTGGTTGCTTTAAGCTTCTCTGAATATAGCTGGATGATTTTCAGTATGCTGTTTAACTGGGCTAGGTTAAAACAGGTCATCGATCATCATCTTTCCCTGATTAATGTTTAAAAGTTGTCTTGCTTTGGGTCTCAGGATGAAATCGATATCCTTAATTTATCCAATGTCAAACTACCATCTTTGCTTTACTTTTTTCCTTTCCCCCCATTCCTACCTTTTGTGGCTCTCTTCTCCAAGGTTTTGCTTTCTTTCCCTTGAAAACCCTTTTCCTCTTGTTTCATATTGACTTCTAGTAGACTTGCAACCCTATATAGATTAAATACCTTGGCGTACTCAATAGCTTCATTGATTGTCTGACTCTAAACACTTCTCCAGTGATGTTTTAACCCTTGATTTCCCTTGATCCAGTCTCTGAAACATGTTTTCAATATCTATTTCTCTGCAACCTGAAGATTCAAGTTCAGGACATGGGCATTTCTGCTGGTGTGGTAAGAAGTGCTATAGCATGCTCAGCTGTGCTCAGCTGTTCGTCGTGTCCAACACTTTGTGACCCGATGGACTGGCCCCACTGGGCTCCTCTGTCCATGGAACTCTCCAGGCAAGAATACTGGAGTGGGTTGTCACTTCCCACTTCAGGGGATCTTCCCGACCCAGAGATTGAACCTGTATCTTTTGCGTCCCCTCCACCAGCAGGTGGATTCTTCACTAGCGCCACCAGATCAGAACAAAATCAAAAAACAATTTGCATTCCACTTATCTCTTACACTTTTCACATTATAAGCAAGGGGATGAGTTTTCTTCCCCATTTACTTTTTCACATGAATATACATTCCAATTTCCTGACATGAACTCACAGATGTTGTGTAATCTAATGCCTAAGATGGTAAGCTATAAAACCACATTCCAAGTTCAAATTCTAGTTCTCCTATCTATGAGATGTGTGTTGTCCAGAAAGGGAGAACGCTTGAAATATTTCAGGCATCTTGATCTGTAAGGACCTACCCTATAAAGATTGTGGCATAGAGAAAGAATGTTTGCTGCCTGGGGGAGGCAGCTTCCCCTATATTAGGAAGTGGGTTTGCAGGTAGAGTTTCCAAATTCAATACTCAGATCAATCACACTTACCCCAGAAAGGCACAAGTGTGGGGATGGGCAAGAGGCCTCCAGCATTACTCTAAAAGAGATCCTTACAGGAGGAAACACAGAACCAGGTGAAAGAGGACTCTCACACAAATTAAATGCAATGGGTACACAAACTACTTTTTCTTTAATGAATCCTACATTGAGGGTTTCCCAGGTGGCATGAGTGGTAAAGAACCCACCTGCCAATGCAGGGGACACTAGGGATGTGCGTTTGATTCCTGGCTTGGAAAGATCCCTTGGAGGAAGGCATGGCAACCCACTCCAGTATTCTTGCTTGGAGAATCCCATGGACAGAGGAGCCTGGGGGTTCACACTCTATGGGGTCACACAGAATTGGACAGGACTGAAGCGGCTGAGCTGAGCACACAAGCATGCACACATCAACTTATTAGTGAGATTTTAACCAACTCTCCAAGCCTTTTATCAGTCTTCTTAGCATCCTAAATAATTTTACTACTAAAGTCTTATAATGATAAAAAGATCTGTCATAGCTCAAAGGGTAGAAATAACAATTTTACATAGACTCTAAAAATGTGAATTGATAAAAGTTTGACAACTAGCCACTCCTGGAAGTCACCAAACATTGCCACATGAGGAAAGCAGGAGGACATATTTAGGAAATGTTGCTAAATTAAATTTTAATGATTGTTTGGCTTGGGGGCATACTTCCTTTTCCATTTCCATGTTCTGTTTCAACATCATCTCGTTTCTTCAGCTTTCTTCCTCTCCCTCACCATCCCTTCCACTTTCCCTTTAAAAATTTTTTTTGGTAGCAACTTATTGAAATATAGTTCACATACCATATAATTAATTAATCAAAGTATAAAATTCAGTGGGCTTAAATATATTCATAGACTGTGCTCACTTCCTTCTCTAGCAGTTTTCATTCTGAGGTCAATAGAGGTTACCTCTTTCTTGCATACCCCACAATTGCTAGGTTCCTCTCTCACTATGTCATACTCTTTTGGCTAAATTACAACCTAGGTTAAATCCGACTCTTCACCTCTTCAGTCTCTATCCTTGTGTAACTGAATGTTGCTGCAGGAAAACCCACACCAATTTGTCAGCCTCATTTTAAATTCATAATCACTAGCCTCTAATGAGTCCTTAATGCTGACAGGCAAGGATAACTTTCCAGAATACTCATAAGCTCCGAGATCATCATTTTGTATTCATTCTTCTCTTTTCAAGTCTCCAATACCTCTCTTCCATTTCTACTCCCCATTGGTAATCTTATTCCTATTCCTCTGAGTAAAATGGAGCCATCAGAGAATTTTCACAGTGTACCCTCACTTCCCGCCTGTTCCAATGACTGATATCTTTGCTTCTAAAACTCACTCGTGTGTACCATATTCTGTCCTCTTCATGTACTCATTGCTCTAGTCATTTTCTCCTGTGCCTTACATATTGTCATATTTCCCGAGCAACTTCATTATTACTGTCCACATAAAAACAAGCTATTTCTTCAATTATTTAAATAAAGCAAAAGTAGAAACAAAGCACATATACTCATGGAGTCAGAATTTTAAATTTTGGGGGGGAAATAGATATTTGGTGGAAAGCTAGATAAAATAGTTTTTTTTTTCTTTCTTGAACTAGTATGAGGTGACTCAAACAGCTGCCATGAAATATCAGACAAAACAATGTTTCCTTTCATCTCAGTTGGTTATAGTTTTAGAAGATGGAAAAAGGAAGGCCATATTCCATATTATATAAGGAAATAGGAGTTTCACAAGAGATCATTGACCTGCTTTCTTTTGCTGGCAGAGTAGTATATTAAGCAAAAATCTGTAGATCTGGCACTTAAGCATTGTTTGTTATTTCACTTGAAATTCCCTAATACATACACTTTCCTCTTTTGAAAAGAAAAAGAGCTCTACCAAAGTTAACTGCAGTCCTTCGGGACAATGAACTACTCTCTGTTCCCTTCTCATACCCTAAAATGTCTAAAATCGGCACTTTTATTTGTACTGTTGCCTTCTCCAGAATTTGCATTACTCCATTATATGCTTTATGTGTAAAATAAATGTTCACCATTGTAACCTCTCTCAAGTGCCCTACTCTTCCTCTAGTCTTCTCTGAATTTCTAGATATAAGTCAGAATGACCGAGGGAGAGAGAAACAGACAGTAAGAGAGACAGACAGAAACACTAACCCAGTACCTTAAATGTACTCAACTACAAAATACAGAGAAATTGAGCTACAAAATACAGCTTTATTTATGTAGCTTTGAAACAAAAAAAAAACTATATCCTCATGGATTACTGTTTGTTTGTACTAAACCAGTCTGACTTTACCATTTCACTGACTTCATCAGCATGATTTTATTATTTCTAGAAATCTCTATCTTGGGAAGATAAAGGTTCCAAGTAACTTTAATGTTACGGAGAAAATCATTTAGATGAATATCAAACTGTTGAACTCTTAAAAAGATACTTTGACAGATTGTTTACTTCCCCAACTCTTTGAAGCCTCTTGACCTCAAAACCCAAGTCTTGCCATATTAGCCAACCCCAAACTAGTATTATTAAGACCCTTACCCAGTTCTAACCCATCCTCATCTCACCTCCTGTCTATGACACATACTGAAAGACTAGCCTTAAGCCAGATTCCAAAACCTTATGACTATTATGATTTCATCTTTCTTTTTGAGAGGCTCAGACTCTGTCATAGTAATGTCTTTCCTTGCTGAGATAATGCATACCTAGCTTTGTCTGACTAACAGGCTGTTTGAATGATATTTTGGGAAAGCCAACATTCAACAAGTACACAACAAAAATTGTTTACCTGATTTTTCCACTTTGGACTATTTTTCCACTTTGGACTAGAATATTGAATTTATAAAGAGAACATTAAAAATATTTGATAATGAATGAACCACACTGTAATTATAAGAACTATAATAATGATTATATAAATACATAAGAGCTTATGTATAAATACATATAGGTATATACATAGAAATACATATATTTATATACATATATACATACATATAGATATATGTATATAAATACATAAATACAGGTATAAATACATATGCAATAAATACATAGAGGAGCTTAAGCATATTTAACACTATAGATGTGCTATTATCTCCGAATTCTTCCTCACTAAGGAAAATGAAAGTCATGGCCATGTGTGTCTAAGGAAAAATTTCTGTTGATCAGTGTCTGTCTAAATCTTAATTAGCAGTGCTGATTTTACTCCATTCTTTTGTGGATTTCCTTTCCTTTCCTATTCACATGCAACACCATGCATGTAAATGATTGCTTCCTTGTTTTAGTTTTTATTTTTTTTAATATAAATTTGTTTATTTTAATTGAATGCTAATTACTTTACAATATTGTAGTGGTTTTGCCATACTTTGACATGAATCTGCCATGGGTGTACATGTGTTCCCCATCCAGAACCCCCCTCCAACCTCCCTCCCCATCCCATCCCCAGGGTCATCCCAGTGCACCAGCCCCGAGCTCATGCATTGAATCTGGACTGGCGATTGATTTCACATATGGTAATATACATGTTTCAATGCCATTCTCCCCAATCATCCCACCCTCGCCCTCTCCCACAGAGTCCAAAAGACCATTCTATACATCTGTGCCTCTTTTGCTGTCTTGTATATAGGGTTATCTTTACCATCTTTCTAAATTCCATATATATGTGTTAATATACTTTATTGGTGTTTTTCTTTCTGGCTTACTTCACTCTGTATAATAGGCTCCAGTTTCATCCACCTCATTAGGACTGATTCAAATGTATTCTTTTTAATGGCTGAGTAATATTCCATTGTGTATATGTACCAACGCTTCCTTATCCATTCATCTGCTGATGGACATCTAGGTTGCTTCCATGTCCTGGCTATTATAAATAATGCTGCGATGAACATTGGGGTACACATGTCTCTTTCAATTCTGGTTTCCTCAGTGTGTATGCCCAGCAGTGGGATTGCTGGGTCATGTGGCAGTTCTTCAATAAATTTTCTCCGAGTTTTCCTCAAAGTTCAAAGTCTTTATCAACAGTATTTCCAAGGAGATTTGCTTTTGTCTGATATACAATGTCTCCTTGCATTTCTCTGCTTTGTTTGCCATCTATATTTTCTTTTTACTTCATCTCTTATCTCTAGGTTATGATGTTGGAGTTGGTAAAGCGTAGGAGGGAGGAATTTATCTTTAAAAGCCAATTTCTTTTCAGGAGGAGAGGGAAGCTTTCAGATGAAATCTATCCCCAAAATGCAATATCCTCTGGGGGAAAATGTATTTTATTAAGACACCTACATGTAGTAGGTGCACATTCCTCTGGCTTCTCTGGTGGCTCAGATGGTAAGGAATCCTCCCGCAATCCAGGACACCTGGGTTCAATCCCTGAGTCAGAAAAATTCCCTGGAGAAGGGAATGGCTACCCTCTCCAGTAATCTTGCCTGGAGAATTCCATGGACAGAGGAGCCTGGCAGGCTACAGTCCCTGGGATCGCAGAGAGTTGGAGATAACTGAGCAACTAACGCTTTCACTTTTCTTTGATAAAAAAGTTAAAGCCCTTCAGGCTCCATTGGTGAAGTTTTATCTTTTTGCAGCAGGGAATCCAAGATGAAGAGGGACTAGGTTCTTTCAACCTTCTTTGTCCAAATAAACCATTGTTTTGCCCAGTGTGTATTACTAAGATGCTTAAGAAATTGTTGTTGCCAGTTAATCATTAGAGACAGTCAGATCTTAATGATACTGCATGAGCTTCACATTCTAGAAATGTACTTTGTAAAGTTTTGCATCAAATGTTATTAGAATTAGTTAAATAAAGGTAGGAAACTACATGGCAAGGTGCAGAACTGACAAATCACCTAAATGTTATTATTCACATGCTGATGAATTGTAGACCCAATAGAAGCTCAAATTAGCTAAAGGTGATAAAAATGTAATTGGCTACTTGGCAAGGATCTTTAGAATGCAGGCTGACCAGAAAAAGAGGAAGTATAAATGGCAATATAAGTAAAAGTGTAACTCTTGACACAAAAATGGCTGATAATTTCTGAAGTATATTTGTATTTTTGGTACATTGAAAACACAGTCCAAGAAATATTTGGATTAAAAATGTATACAAAATCAGGAACCATATATAAATAGTCACATAATTAAGTTTTAAAAGTTATTTTTAACAATTTAACTGTGAGGTAATAACTATAAAGTCAATAAATAAAATTGAGTAATGACATTGATTTATTTATCTGTATGTTGTTCTTAACATATTTTTTGAATCCCAAGTCTGTTCCCATTTTATGGCTTACAAGAGACTGAAGAATGTGTAGGCCTGACATGTACATGCTGCTATACTTAAAATAGATAACTAACAAGGACATACTATAGAAATAATTTTCTTAATGCAAAACAAACAAACAACAAACGACCCAACATGTACATAAAAAGATGATTGCTGTCTTGGGAGACTGAGTGGATATGTATGTCCCTGCAAAGTAGGAAGCATAGAGAATACAGTTGAGGAAAAAATAATGAATTCAATTTTGGACATTGGAGATGGTCCTAATTGCTAGGTCAAGATTACATATTAGTATTTAAGAGTGAATTTAGGGGTGGAAATATTTTGGGGGAGCATGACCAGCCTATGGCTTATGGAGTACTCTGGGATGGAGCTGGTCTTCTTGGGATAATGTGCAGAGTAAGAGTAGATAAAGGCTAGAGTAGAGCAAGGGAAGAGTGACATGACGGATCGGGAAGAAGAGAAAAAGACTTTATACTCCGGAGAGGAAGGGAATGTGTTGTTAATCTGTAATGGATGCTATACAAATTAATATATTGTGTTTAGAAGTCATTCTGGTGAAAATTAATGATGTAGAGAGTTTGGTTTTCCTTTTTATTTACTTCAAAAGTTTTAATTTGCTTCAACTTTTAGGGAATGTATGCTCTCAGGTGTGAAGGAGAAAAGATCTGATCTCTGCCTTGACCCTAACAGTTACCTCTTATAAACTTCAAGGGGCCAGATTCATAAAAGAGGGGCCTTAAAGCGTTGGAGAGCTGGATATTGAAGATGTATCTGTGAATTCAGCTTGACTGTGGGGCTAGTTCTGATAACATAAGAATATTTTTTCTAAATTAAGTGAATCAACTTGAAGTCACATTTTGCTCTCTGTTTCCTATCTGTGCCTTTATCAAGTACTATTTTCCTATGCAGATGAGAGAAGGAGGTGGTAGCATAAATCACTTAATATCCAGGGTATTGTTAATGAAATATTGTTACTATAATAAAATTTCCTCAACTCATAGCATTCTTAGGGATGCTCAAAGATTTGGGTAATTTTAAGATTTCCCACGGAGGAGGCAATGGCACCCCACTCCAGTACTCTTGCCTGGAAAATCCCATGGGCGGAGGTGCCTGGTAGGCTGCAGTCTATAGGGTCCCGAAGAGTCAGACATGACTGAGCGACTTGCTTTCACTTTTCACTTTCATGCATTGGAGAAGAAAACGGCAACCCACTCCAGTGTTCTTGCCTGGAGAATCCCAGGGGCGGGGGAGCCTGGTGGGCTGCAGTCTATGGGGTCGCACAGAGTTGGACAAGACTGAAGTGACGCAGCAGCATCAGCAGCAGCAAGATTTCCCAAAGTCCTTAGAATTAGTGTTTTATAGCACAAGAAGAGCATGAGAATTTCCGATTCAACAGTTCAACTCTTTGAGACTGTAGCCCACCAGGCTCCTCTGGAAAAATACTGGAGTGGGTAACCATGCCCTCCTCCAGGGAATCTTCCCCACCCAGGGATTGAACCTAAACCTCCTCCACTGCAGGCAGATTCTTTACTGTCTGAGGCCCCGGGGAAGCCCAATTCAGCTGACTGTCAAGTTCCAATATTTACTTTTTTTTTATGTTAAAATCACTGATATTTAATTCTCTGCCTCTGTATTTCATGCTTTGTTAAGTGTCTCACTTTTTAACCAAGAATCTTCATGATTTGTCACAATCCCCTACGCTGTGCAAACTCTTTAAAGGATCTTGCAGTTTGTGATGTGAAAGTTTTTCAGCTTTGCATTTGCTTCCTGCATAAGTTTTGTGACTTTAACATGTTACCTGTAGTTTCTAAATTGGAAATAATAAAGTTACAGCCAAATTTTTCCATGCATTAATGAGATCCCATGATGCCTTAGAAACTTGAGAGTACCTAACTTGGTTTTGAATTAATAAATATTTTATAGTTCCTCTGGGTTTATTTTTCAAGCATTATGTTACCAGACCTCAGCTTAGATTGCCTCTTATTCTCTAATATATATATTCATTATTTTGTAATCTCATCCCAAAATGAGTATTCAATAAATATTTCATAAATATTTTTAAATGAATAACAAATTTTAAAGTGCTTTCAAACACCATATTTTGACTGTGTATAATTGATACTCACATTATACTAACAGCAAAGTACAATGTTTCATTCTACTTTGCCCCTGGCTGTTTTGCTTTTATAGGTTTTTCAAACTAAAAGTGATGACAGATTGAAAAGTCCTAGTGAAGAGATTGGAAAAAAAATAAAGATGCAGTGACTTCTTTGGGGAACAGTTTTTTGAATACCACTTGGCTAGATTCTATAGTAATGTCAATATATATGTAATCAAATCCACTCAAGCCTTCTTATTAATTTAAGTTTTGAAAGAGATACAAAATGGGACTCTATATAAGCCGCTCTCTTATTAACATAAAGGCAGATCTAGGGTGTGGCAAATGAGATGCTAGTGATTATGCAACTTCTGATGCAAGAGTTTGTGGACTACACTTTAAAATCATTTTTTAAAAATACGGATTCCTAGGTTTCACCTCAAAGATGCTGGGTCAGTACTTAGTCAACAGATATTGTAAGGTAGCTGCTTCAGGGGATTCCCAGGTGGCACTAGTGGTAAAGAATCCACTTGCCAATGCAGGAGACATAAGAAATGTGAGTTTAATCCCTGGGTTGGGAAAACCCCCTGGAGGAGGGCACGGCAAAAACTTCAGTATTCTGACCTGGAGAATCCAATGGACAGAAGAGTCTGGTGGGCTACAGTCCCTTGGGTTGCAGTGAGGTGGACATGACTTAGGAGACTCAGCACCTGCCTCAGATGCCAAACTGGGGGAACCAAAAAACTTTTAGAAATCAAGGTAAGCAATATTTTAATGTCATATTTAAAAAATAAAAATAACTACTAAATGCAGAACATGATGAACACATCATAAAATTTTTAAATTAAAGTGTGATCAGTATTATTGATTTTTCCTTTTGCCTCAGGCTAGGACATGGCTCAACAGGGCACCGTGTCTTAAAATTAAAGGAAAACAAACATTTGAAATATGACCAAGAATAAGCCAAGCCCTAGGACAAATGTTTCCCTCAGTGGCCTGTTAATTGATTCAATTTCCTTCTTAAAGGGAGTTTCTGCAGTTATGAGCTGCTTGCTTGCTATAGCTCCTGAGACGTGTGCTTTCAGACAGACACTCAAGATCATCCAAGAGGTAGGAAGGGATTGGTTGGAAGACTATCACTGTTGGAATTATGACTTCTGGAATTAAGCCTCCATCTCATGAGGGCTTGCTTACAAATATTTCTTTATCTACATATGCTTACATGTAAATTCACCATTGCCTTAGAAGAACTGCAAACCTAACAAATGACTCTAATGTACATGTAACAGAAACAACAAAAGAACAGTAAATATACTTATTTCCTTGAAGATTTTTGGTTCCTTAGAATAATTGAATGTCTTTTAAATGTGTATTGAGCAATAATACATCATTTAAATACACTTCCCAAACATTTTGGTAGGAACAAAATAGTTTGTATGCTTTCAATAATCACAATAAGTATTTTAATGAGGATAAAAAACATAAAAGCAAAATGTGTACTGTTTACGATGCACATTTTATTAAAAATTTAAAAAAATAAATGTTTATTGTTACTTACCATATATCAGGCATGTATATATAAAATGGGAAGAGAATGAGGGCAAATAGTTATAATTTAAATATTTAGCTGCCTAAAATAAAATGTACTCTATCATAACAGGAATCACCTCATGGAACAATAGAGAGACCCTAAATATTACTAACTCCCACTTTGAGAAATAATAGAGTGTAAGCTAAAATGGAGATTTTCCTGATAGCAACATTTCCACAATTTGATCAAAAGGAATGGGGTAACATGTATATTTCATTCATTTCTATGATAGTCAAAAGAATGCATGGAGTTCTGTGATGAGAAAGATGGAGAAAAATCAGTTCATTTGGAGTGGAAAAGATAATCTGTCCTATGTTGTCCTTTGTAATCCTTAATGCTATTAATACTTATATTTTGCCAAACTGTGCATGATATAGTATAATAGTAATGCCTTGTAGATGCAATTAACCATGAATAGACATCTTGGAATGTGAAGTCAAATGGGCCTTACAAAGTATCATGATGAACAAACCTTGTAGAGGTGATGGAATTCCAGTTGAGCTATTTCAAATCCTAAAAATTGATGTTGTGAAAGTGCTGCACTCAATATGCCAGCAAATTTGGATAACTCAGCAGCAGCTACAGGATCAGTTTTCATTCTAGTCCCAAAGAAAGGCAATGCCGAAAAATGCTAGAACTAACACACAATTGCACTCATTTCACATGCTAGCAAAGTAATGCTCAAAATTCTCCAAGCCAGGCTTCAGCAATACGTGAACCATGAACTTCCAGATATTCAAGCTGGTTTTAGAAAAGGCAGAGGAACCAGAGATCAAATTGCCAACATTCGCTGGAGCATCAAAAAAGCAAGAGAGTTCCAGAAAAACATCTATTTCTGCTTTATTGACTATGCCAAAGCCTTTGACTATGTGGATCACAATAAACTGTGGAAAATTCTGAAAGAGATGGGCATACCAGACCACCTGACCTGCCTCTTGAGAAACCTGTATGCAGGTCAGGAAGGAACAGTTAGAACTGGACATGGAGCAACAGACTGGTTCCAAATAGGAAAAGGAATACGTCAAGGCTGTATATTTTCACCCTGCTTATTTAAGTTATATGCAGAGTACATCATGAGAAATTCTGGGCTGGAAGAAGCACAAGTTGAAATCCAGATTGGCAGGAGAAATATCAATAACCTCAGATATGCAGATGATACCACCCTTATGGCAGAAAGTGAAGAACTAAAGAGCCTCTTGAGGAAAATGAAAGAAGAGAGTGAAAAAGTTGGCTTAAAGCTCAACATTCAGAAATCTAAGATCATGGTATCCGGTCCCATCACTTCATGGCAAATAGATGGGCAAACAGTGAAAACAGTGGCTGACTTTTTATTTCTGGGCTCCAAAATCACTGCAGATGGTGATTGCAGCCATGCAATTAAAAAACTCTTACTCCTTGGAAGGAAAGTTATGACCAACCTAGACAACATATTTAAAAGCAGAGACATTACTTTGTCAACTAAGATCTATCTAGTCGAGGCTATGGTTTTTCCAGTAGTCATATACAAATGTGAGAATTGGGCTATAAATGAAGCTGAGAGCCAAAGAATTGATGCTTTTGAACTGTGGTGTTGGAGGACTCTTGAGAGTCCCTTGGACTGCAAGAAGATCCAACCAGTCCATTCTAAAGGAGGTAAGTCCTAGTTGCTCATTGGAAGGACTGATGTTGAAGCTGAAGTTCCAATACTTTGGCCAGCTGATGTGAAGAGCTGACTCATTTGAAAAGACCCTGATTTTGGGAAAGATTGAGGGCAGGAGGAGAAGGGGACAACACAGGATGAGATGGGTAGATAGCATCACCGACTCAATGGACATGAGTTAGGGTAAACTCTGGAAGTTGGTGATGGACAGGGAGGCCTGGTGTGCTGTGGTTCATGGGGTCACAAAGAATTGGACACGACTGAACAACTTAACTGAACTGAAGTGATGGATTGTATAAAGCCACGTCTCATGGCAGCTCATGAATTTTACCTTCAATTCTCCAGAAAGAAAAGATCTAAATACATGAAATTAGCTGATTTATCAAGTTTGGTTATCTGAATTTCTCTTGGTTAACAGCAAGATAAGCTATTACCAGTGCTTCCCAGGTGGCTCAGTGGTAAAGAATCTGACTTCCAATGCAGATGACATAGGCATTGCAGTTTCAATCCCTGGGTGGGGAAGATCCCTTGGAGTACGAAATGGCAACCCAGTCTAGTATTCTTGCTTAGAAAATTCCATGGACAGAGGAGCTGGTGGGCTACAGTTCATGGGGTCTCAAAGAGTTGGAAACCACTGAGCAACTGAGCACCACCACCACCACAGCAATTAATCATTGGAAGCATGCTCCTGGTTCATCATAAGAAGGACAGTGTCTCAATAATTCTGTTGAATAAGGTTAAGTATCCATGTTTTAAAATCCTGTATCAAAACTTTATAAGGATAAATTTATATGTGTATATGTATACATATATTAGTTTATTTTTAAATAAGTCAAACAATTACATAGAAAATTAACTTTTGTTACCATTTTCCTGCATTATGATACCATACAATATTGTTTCTCTATCTTGAGTAGTCTTCTTAACAAAATATTAGGAATATGAGTTTCTCCTGGAGGTAATAAAAAATAGTTTCTTTGCCTATGTCTGTCCAAGAAGCCAGATTTGATATGAAAATAGCTTGGTGTGAAACTCAGCTCCATAATTTACTTACTCTGTGATTACGAATAGAAATCTCTTAAACTTTCAGACTAATGCCTATCGAGAAAAAGAGTATCCTGAGAACACTGATGTGGCATAGATCAGGTTGGATTAATAAGCTTGTCAAAATTTGTAAATATATAGAATAATATGCTCCACTTAAAATATATATTGCTTTAAAAAGCCTGAACATGAAGAAAAAGGTAATTCACAGTGAAAACTATCTGAATCTGTTGGGTCATTGGTATGAATTTTCAACAATGAGCTTTACAACTTTGTTTTGAAGACATGGTTTTTATAACTGTTCTCAGCATGAGTGAGTTTAAACAATAAATCTGTGCAAATTCACTGAGACTTTGATAAGGAAGTTATAAGGTCATTTTTTTCAGTACTATCCTAAAAAGAAGATTTTAAAAAGATATATTTTAATAGTCAGGGAAGAGACACTGTAAACCCAAATTTGAAGGGATATTATGCTTACCTAAAATAATGCTGACTATTCTTATCCAGTATATATTGTGTATTGTAGATTTCAGTGGGAATACACTTTAGAAAGCACATTTGAGAATATTTTGAAATATTTGAACTATCATCCTAAGAAAAACATTTCATATGAATATTCATAATTATTTTTCCTATAATTTAGGGGATTTGTTGCCATCTTGAAGTCAATCCATGAATCTTAAATGACACTGGTATATTTCTTTCCAGACAGAATGTCTGACAGAGTTAAACTAAGGAATTTTTTCATTCAAAATCTGACATTTTCCCTGAATTTGCAGCCTGGCACGCTGCAGACCATGGGGTCACAGAGTTGGATGTGACTTAGTGACTGAAGTTAGATGAATGTCATTAACAGAAAGAAAGTAAAAAGAAGAAATGTGTAGAAGCTGGAGTGAAAGATAACAATGTAAGTAAGGTGAAAGAGGGGAAAAAATTGATGGAGCCAGCATAATGGTGGCTGTATTTAATTGGTTATCATGCTTCATTGTATGCTAAGAATAAAGACTCAAGCAGTATGTCACAATTCATTTAAAAATAATCTCTGTTCTGGAGAAAAAATGGTCTATTTTAGATTGAGGATTTTTAGATGACTTGGTACTTCCAAGATGTTGCTCCCTCGGCACGGCTGTCCATCAGAGGAGTGGAACTGTGGGATTCAGGACTGCACAGGGGAAATCGTGGGTGAGTGTGAATGGACAGCCTGCATCGGCACTGAGGCTATTTGTAGACTGGGTGGCTGAGATTTTCTAGACTCAGGAAATCCTTCACTCCTATCTTCAGGTTGCATGACTTATTTAAATACACATATAGCTTGGCACAACCAGGAGGTATTCATTCTTTCCCGTGGCCTGTTCTCCATGCTACCCCTATTGTAAGGCTGACACTCAGGCTTGTTTAGGTCATAAGCTTAACTCCTATGGTATCGCACTGTGATGGAGTGTGGACAAGGGGCTGAAGGGGTGGTGAGCTCCATCTCACCGTGGTGGGGCGTGCCTTGACATAAAGCTGAGTGACAGACTTCAGCTGCTCATAGAGAGTGAGATCTAAAATTGATCCTATCCCTTTCCCAAAGGTGAAGAAACAGCTGGAAGGCCAGTCGGGTGGGTATTGAAAACTCAATTGCCCGTGACCTTGCATAACCTTGATGAGACTGGGCTGTAACACAGGACTCAGTGAGGAAGCCCTGAGGTGGAAATACGAGCCTTCCTGAAAGTGAAAGTGTTAGTCACTCAGTCATGTCTGACCCTCTGTGACCTCATGGACTGTAGCCCGCCAGGCTCCTTTGTCCATGGGATTCTGGAGTGGGTTGCCATTCCCTTCTCCCGGGGATCTTCCCAACCCAGGGATCTAATCTTGGTTTCCTGCATTGCAGGCAGCTTCGTTACAATCTGAGCCACCAGAAAAGTCCACAAGCCTTCCTAGAATTCCACATTATTCACATTGCTGGACCACAGCCATTTTTGGTGTCACTCTCTTTCACAACGAGAATCCATCTGTCTGGGCAAATTTAAATGCTGTTTGTGAGCTGACCTCTTGCATTGCATCACCTTTATTCACCCAGCTTTGAAACTGAGTCACTCTTTGAAATAACTCTTTGGAAAATGAGTCAGAGTTGGAATAAAAAGATTTGTTGTGTTTTTTTCCTATGTGTCTTCAAAGACTTTTAAGTAGGAAAGTTGTATGATCAGATTTTCATTTTGACAATGTGTTGCATGCAGTGAATACTGGAAAGAGAGAAGCCCAAGAAAGATCTACGAGGGTCTTAGCAGAGTGAATAGTTACATTACAGTTTTGTTAATAAAAACAATATTTAAAGGAAAGGTAACAGGTTTTTAAAACATTTTTTTTAAATTTGGAGTTTGAAGTGCATGAGAGTCCAATTGGAGACAGCATGCTTTGAGCCAGCTAAAAGAACTTTTACAGAGAAATAAATGTGGGATTCCACACATCATTGTCTTTTGGAGAGATATTCAGAACAGTGGGAATATCTAAGGGACACTAGGAGGAATTCTTTCATCACTACCTCTCATCTCTCAAGAAATCAAAGCAAGGTCGCTTTACTAGCTTTTGAGAAGAGTCACAAAGGAATGGAAACGTCAACAAGACAGGGTATGAGAAATGTGTGTGCTGACTTTTGTCACCAACTTGGGGTTGAAAGCCACAGTGTCTGACTCTGCAGGGTACATGATGACCCTGGGAAGAGCTGGTGATCCAACGGAAAAACCAGTAATAACAACCCTACTTTCCTGTAAACATTCAACAACACATACTAGACTTAGAAGTTCTCAGTGACACCTTCCAATGATCAAAAAGCGGATGAAATGAGAGATTTCACGTCTCTCATGAAGCTGCCATCTTGAGGGGTGAGAAGACTCTGAAGCTGAAAAATGGACATTTTAACTGAGGCAACATATGGACCTTATGCCCCTGGCTCAGAGGAGTATACTGCCTGAAAATTTAAGGATGGGGTCAGTGGACCAGAAAAATAGCTTTGATCCTAGGAGCTACAATTAATTACTGTCAATGCTAACACTCCACCCCTTTTTCCAGCCTCTGAATTCACCATTAGGAGACCAGACAGTGTATAGAAGATAAGCATACAGCAGAAACGATCAGGCAGCCTGTGAATGGGGTCACGCTTTATTCTTGAATCAAAATGCATTGTTAAGAAGTAGACTTGGAGAAATAACTTTGATAGGGGTTTGAACTTCGAATGGTCTGGATATTAATGCAGAATTCATGCAGAAGAGATTAATTTGAAATAGCATTTTAAACAATGATGGTTATCTAGGTCTTATCTTTCTCGTAGGTTGGTGGCCTGCCATGAAGTTAGCTTAAATGCAGATGATTTTTTAAGCTCTTTTTTTTTCCTGTTAGTAGTTTTAGTTGTAGTTCGTATACTTTATTCTACTACAAGTTGGAGCTCAGCAAATGTAGGAATAAAAGGAGGAACAACTTGTGTCCTTGATTGCATATCATCCCCATGCTCTTTTGTGCACTTCTTTCAGGATTCAATTTACCTTTTACATTTTAAGATATTTTCTAGGTCCAAGCCTCCTAAGGTATATCAGCTGGATTAAAGTGAAGTGATAGTATTAACTACACAGGCCTATAAACAGCTGAAGAAATGGGATAAGTGAGTTCTAAGTATTAACTTGATAAAAGTCAAGTAGTTACTCAAGAATGAGGAATTTTCTGGATAATTCTTTGGTCATTTTAGGACCTACCAGTATCTCAGTTCTCAATTTTCAGGCACTCTCTTGAAGAAATGTTGGTGTTCTAGGGGATAGGATCAAGCCTGACTTTAGTTAAGAGGGATTTAAAATGCCCAAGCAATCTAGTGACTCGAGAGGAAGTCATTTTTTAAAATTTCCTACAAGAATAACCCCTACCCCATCTAAACCTGCCCTCTGTTTAACATAGCTTTTGTCTTTGTTCACATCAGGTCTTCCTCCCTCCCTGTCTCTCTCCATCCTCCTCATTAGTAGCGTAGTATTAGTTGCTCAGTCGTGTCTGACTCTTTGCGCCCCTATGGACTGTCGCCCACGAGGCTCCTCTGTGCACGGGATTCTCCAGGCAAGAATACTGGAGTAGATTGCCATTCCCTTTGCCAGGGGATCTTCCCAACCAGGGATTAAACCCAGGTCTCCTGCACTGCAGGCAGATTCTTCCCCGTCTGAACGACAGGCAAGCCCCTCTGTCATTAAAGAGTCCAAGTCCTGTTTTTGTCATCTGACTAGTAGCAGGACCTGTCTAGGGATAGCTTTTTGCTTTGCCCTTATCTGTCCCCTTTTCTAAGAAAGAAATAATTCTTCCTCCACAGTGACTCTGGAGCTGGGACAGAACGTGGTGACAGATTTATCGCTTGCTCTGCTGAGTTTCAGAGTGCTGCCCGTAGAGGCCCCTTTGTGACATTGTGTTGAACGGTCAGGAGGCCAAGTGTTTACTTGCGTTACCATCTGCTGACGGTAGCCTTCCTACTGAGTTGGACTCCAACTCATCAGGTATAGTCGACTCCTACCTGGAGCCAGTTTACAGTTCCAAGTGCTTACCTCTTCCCCTCTAGCCAGCACCACATGCTTTTGGAAGTGATGATTATTCTTTTGGGAAAATCTGCGGATCAATTTGAATGTGTTTGGCTTTAGATAATGGGGAATCTGGCTCACTTGGCACAATGTAAAAATGTATTTGTTTCTAAAACCTGAGTACAGAGACGAAAATGACTTTAGGGTTGGGATAAACCAATGGCTTCATATCCATATGTATAATTATAGAGACTTGAGTATGATACAGTGAGAAGATACCGTGACAATTTTAAGATATCTTTCATTCTGAGGGTAGGTCACTAAGGGGAACAGTACCCTGAAGAAATACATTATGAAGTCTAATATAACTTAAAAACCAGATTTAGATTAGAGCAAGTAAATCCATCTTAAAGTTCCAACTCTTTCTGTTGGATAATTAGAAAAAAATCATGTCGGTACTTGTAAAGGTAAACATACAGTTCAGTTGCATTTCAGAAATGAAACATGCAAGGTTTAGGCTAGGGGTGCTCATATTTAAGACATTATGTTTTGATCTTATGTCTGTATTTTTATTTCAATATGCTGTTTCTTCAAAAGTGGTGGAGGGGAACTGAAATATATCATTTAACTAATACTCTAAGGAGAGTAAAAAAATTTGAGAGGTAATATGCATGCACTTATGGTATCAGAGGTTGGCCTAGGGAGCAGCACCACATCTTTACCTGTGATTTGTTTCTCAGAATCAGAGGTCCATGCTCCTTCTTATTTATTTTCACACTATATATTGTGTATATATAATATGTATGTATATAATACACGTGTGCTGTGCTTAGTTGCTCAGTCTTGTCTGACTTTGTAACTCCATGGACTGTAGCTACCAGGCTCCTCTGTCCATGGGGATTCTTCAGGCAAGAATGTTGGAGTGGGATGCCATGCCTTCCTCCAGGGCATCTTCCCAACCCAAGGATCAAATGTAGGACTCCGGCATTGCAGACAGATTCTTTACCAGCTGAGCCACCAGGAAAACTCAAGAATACTGGAATGGGCAGTCTATCCCTTCTCCAGGGGAACTTCCCAACCCAGAAATTGAAGTGGCATCTCCTGCATTGCAGGCGGATTCTTTCTAGCTGAGCTGCCACGGAAGACCTATGTGTATCTATCTATCTATATAATTTATTTATATATAAATAAATGTATATAAATTTATTTTTATAGATATAAATGTATATATATTATACATTTATAAATAAATGTATATTTATGTATAAGTGGGTGAGGATATATTTTTTCACAAAGTATTGAATTTTAAGTTATATACTTGTGTTTAAGTTGAATGGTGGTTAAGATAAAGTTGGATTATGACACATACAATGCTAAACAGTCAGCTAGGTAAAAGATACAGTTATTTATGCTTTTAAATCTTTTTTTTTATATTAGTTTTGCCATACAATGACATGATATTACCATGGGTTTACATATGCTCCCCCTCCAGAATCCCCTTCCTTCCTCCCTCCCCCCGGGAAATCTCGTTGCACCAGACCCGAGCATCAATCCTGGGCTGGCGATTGATAATATCAGCACCTTAAGCACTTTCGCCACTCCCCAGCTTTCCCATGCTTAACATAAAGGCTCACACAGGGTGTTTATGTGCTGATGGAGTGAAAGTTTAAGAATATAAAGAAGCCAACATTGGTAGCAAAATAAGACCTCTTTGAATTCATTATCTTAATTTGACTTGTGAAGGAGTATTTTAAAAGGTAACCAATGGATAATCAGATTCTCAAATACGTTTTCTTGGAAAATATTCAGGAAACTCTTTGAAAGAAGAGATTACTTTTGCCTCAGAACTTAATCTATAAAATTCTGTATCGAGTTATACAGCTTTTGATTCAGCATTATTAGATTAATCTGTATCAATTGACTCTTTTGAAACAGGGCTTTCCAGCATGAGTTTATTTTTGGTGTAATTTTATCCTTGCCTTATTCAATTTTTCCTGTAAGAGCACTGGTCTTAAGCCAATGTTAATACTTATGGTATCATCATTATCTGATTTCCTGATTTTCTCAATGATATGTATTCCTTGTAATGCATCCATCCCTCATGTTCCACCTCATCATTTTTAGTTTATATTTGATGTCATTGTCATATTCTAGCTTACATACTTTCAAAACAACAAAATAGAAATAATGCAAAATTGTTTCAGTTTTTTTAGTTTCATCACAAGCTATTGTATTTAGGGGTCAGAAGTGAAGGCAAGGGGAAGTTCTACAAACCTCAAATAGTTTTATGTGGGAAAAAAAAAAAACATTTTGACATGTATCACTGCTCTTGATCTTTCCAACAATGCTGTAGACTCAATTTAGAAGTTATGTTCTCTATACAGACAATGAGGTTAGTGAAAAGTGTGCTGGACTTGAATCCTTAAGCTTTCACTTTCATCCCAGATCTGCCTTTTACCCATATTAAGACCTCACATAATTTTAAAAATCAATCTATGATGAAATTTCCCCAATGTAAAATCAAAATAAAAATACACATACTATTCAATTTGTAGGAATTGTTGTGTTGAAATAGAGACCTGAGGATCAACATATTTACATCTGCTAATGTGAATTAGAGATTTAGACAAAAGGAGACTGACACAGATGATCTAAGTAAATCAAGTATGTTTGCTCATAAAAAGATACAGATGGTAGCAGCTAAGTGAGTGTACACAGCAGGGAAATCCACACTATTTTTAATGATAAGACAGAAGTGTAAATTTCCAGATATCTACAAAGGCTTCAGAAGTGGATGCACAATTGCAAATCATTAAGTCTGAGTAAGAAGGGTTACATAGACTCTACCTGAGGCCTCCTTTCCTGTCCTGATTTATATACACTTGGCTGAAGACTTCTCTGCATCCCCTGGGGGCAGCCTCATTTTAGGTAGGTGCACCTCATCAATCACAGTGTAGTACAACGTACACTATGAATAGGGAATGCAGCTGAGCACAGTGCCCTGCACTCAGGAACAAGTGGTCCTCATTTATCACCTCGCATCACTAGCATTGGCTTAAACTCAGAATTCAAGAACTGGAAAGAGAGTTAGTTACCAAGGTGGCCCTACTTCACAGTCTCTTTAGATTAGCTACAGATTATACTTTGCAGGTCAATATGTTTAGTTTCTACTTTCTTTGTAAGGGTTAATAACTCATCTAAAAAATTTGACATACAAATTTTGTTCTAAACATTGTGCTCTCCATGTCATGGAGTCAAATACCCAAATTGGGCAAAACGAGTCTCAGTCTCAAGAAGTTAAAAAAAAAAATAAAAAGGTAAGGGATAACCATGTTTAGCATCCTGTTACCTAACTTGTAAGAAGAGAGATTCTACTAACTTTTAGGAGAATTAAATTGCAGGTCATTTAGAACTTCCATAATTAGACAGCCTCACTAGACAGCTTAGTTTATACTCCTATCCTGTCAACTGGGTCAAAAATGATTGGAAGATCAAAGACAATGCAAAGGGTTGTATGGTACAGCTATGGCTGAAAGATAAAAGATGTTGCAGTGATTAAGAGTAACTGAACAAGTCCACCTGAAATGCCTGCTTCACACGGCAAATAATGAACTTGAAAGCCCAGATAGACACTTGGGCTACAGGTCAAGTAGCCAATAACTAACACTAGGTTATTTAGGAAACAAGGAGAATTGTGCTTTTGAAAACTGTGATGAACAATTAAGTATATTGATTTAACCTCCATTCATAGTTTGCGTGTGTATGTGTGTGTGTGTGTGTGTGTGTGTGTGTGTGTGTGTGTGTGTGTGCGCAGAACTCCAACTGAAACAAAATTATGAAGCAAGAAAAAATGTAATTATTCCATCCAGACGATGTCATTTCCCCTCCCTCATTCCTCACAATATAAAGGTTTAACATCTTTCAACAAAATGTTTTCACTGACTGATTTAAATAGCAATTTGTGTGTGTCTGTGTTAGTTACTGCATCGTGTCTGACTCTTTGCGACCCCACGGACTGTGGCCCTCCAGGCTCCTCTGTCCACAGGATTCTCCAGGTAAGAATACTGGAGTGGGTTGCCATTCCCTTCTCCAGGGGGTCTTAGGGATTGAACCCAGGTCTCCTCCATAGTAGGCAGATTCTCTACCGTCTGAGCCACTGGGGAAGCTTAAAATAATGCTTTGACCCAGATGTGATTTGAACACTGCAAACTTCTGATCTGGAGTCAAGACGTACTACTCTTGCCAGGAGGCCTTCCAAGCAATTTTAGGTCTAATCAACTAAAGTAAGAAGTAATATTTTAGCTCTAGACCTAAGAGGAAATCAGGGTCTAAAAAATTTCTTTATTGTTGATAGGATTAGCCTGCTATGTATAAGCTGGGATCTAAACTTTTCCTCCAAGCCCTCTCCTTGAATAACCATGTTCTCAAATCATCGTTTTCTCACACATCTGCATTTTTCACGTATCTAATCATTTTTGCTACTGCTAATCATGGTCATCCCATGCACAAATATTTTTTCTTGGGTTATGATTCTTGAGACAAAAGACATTTACATACAAAATTTTCATAAATTCCAATACTGCTTCCTGTTTATTTTCACTACAATAATCAAAGCAAGGATTTAACATGTTTCTTTTTTTTTCCCCACATAATCTTAGTCAAAGCAGAACCTTGCTAAATGAAGCACATGTGTACACCAACCTGAGATGGTCAGTTCATTAACAAGTAAGAGTTAGAAGATTAAAAAGGGAAGCCAGGCTATGGGATATATAAGAATTTTTAGAACCTCATATTGCATTTCAAACACTTGTCCGGTACCTAACAGTTCAGTTCAGTTCAGTTGCTCAGTCGTGTCAGACTCTTTGTGACCACATGAACTGCAGCACTAGCAGTGATATTTATTATTTATTCCTGCTATATGCCAGATACTGTAAATGATTTTTTAAATTCTCATAAAACCCTGTACTATGTGTTATTTTTATTCCTTCCTTTCTGCCTTTCTTCTTTCCTTCCTTCCTTCCCTCTGATCTTTTTCTTTCTTCCTCCCTGTCTCCCTTCCATTCATACACCCTTCCATCCCTTCTTTATTTCCTTACTTTTCCTTCCTTCTCTTATTACCTTCCCTTCTCTCTCTCTCTCTCTTGCTTCTTTCATCCTGGATAAGAAAACTTTGCCAATCCACACATAGCTTATAAGTAACCTGAGCTCTCTATACAACTGTTGGATGGAAACTGAGGGACTTAGAGACTATGAGGGATTATTATGAAAGGAAAGTAAATGCTATTGAAAAGTTTTAAGATCTCCTTCCTGGAGGTGGCTTTAGGAGCTGAAATAATGGTAAATATATGAATGACTGAGGTTGATATATATATATATATATGAAGGAATAATTCAGAAAAATATATTCATATGGCTTTTGAGATTTTTTACTTTCAAGGAAATAAATTTTCATTAAACTGAAATGGAACAATCATTGTCATTTTCCTATTGCAATTATATCATGTAGATTATTGTATTAATTTTAACAAAGTGACGTGTTTTGGTTCATCACCAAGTTTAAGGGTCCTCTAATGATTAACAAAGCCAGAAATAACACTGTTTTTTTCTCTTTGAATAATCAAATAATGGGTGTTAACTAAGTTACAATCATGAAAATGTGTCATGCAGTAAAAATAATAAAGTAATATCTCTATTGAAAAAACTCTATCTCTATTTTTCAATAGAGATATTGAAGTATTTTTCAACAGAGATATCTTACTGCAATATTATAGGGAAATGAATTCAGTAAATAGAATACAATTGCCTCCTGATAACTAGATCCTTTATCTTGTTGAATGCTCAGAACACTGCCACAGAATTTTAATGTCCACAGTTTTTTCTACTTCAAAATTCAAAAAAAATTACTGATCAAAACCTGCAGTCAGCCATCTGTAGCTTGAGCCCTTAACAATCTCTTCAACTGGCAAGAGACCCACATTAATCAGTTTATGATTTATACTGGACTTATAATTGATTTTCACTTGAAATCATAAATATAAAATAGTTTCCATTAAAATAGACTCATGCTGCTAGCACTGAAATAATGTACTGTTCTTCTGACAATATAGAGTTGAAGTTCAAGTTCATAAATGGAAGCGCTGGGTTCAAGTAGCTGACAACATGCAGAATTAGATTTGTAACCTGCTCACAGAAGTAAGACCAAAGATGAATAGAGACAAATGAAAGTACTTTTGCATCCTGAATAAATCATCTTAAGTACAGATCTAAAGCAGAGTTTCTTGAATGGTGATTTGTATTATTTAAGCACTATTTGTAATGTAATCCTGCTCTGTTAACAAACTTGTCACTCCCTAGATATCTGAGGCTCACATGGAGAAAGCAAATTTGAAATGACATTTTTACTGTTCTAAATAGTAGCATTTTCCCTCTGCTTTCTCTGTCTTAAATGTCATTTGTAAGCATCCTCAATGCACATGTAATAGCTGAACAAGTAATGATATTAAATAATCAAATAAAATTTGATGGCATTGTAGCAAAAAGAGCTTGATATCAGATGCAAATAACAGTCAATTTCAAATATTATCAAAATGATGTGATTGAACCATACAAAAAAGAGAGCAGGAAAGTCTTGTTAGTAAATACTATAAGCAAGGATATTTTGTTAAAAGGAAATGGTCAGTCTAGCAAAGGAATCAGTTCTCAAATTTCATTTCTATTCACCTTTGACAGAATAAAAGAAAAAGATGTACTGAATACAGATACGATGATAGGGTCTTAGTATTTCAGAAGAATCCTATATCTTTGGAATAGTTAGTTAAGGAAATATTTGAGCCCCTATTTCTGTCTGAGATCCAGCAGAAGCTTGCAGTTGGCTCTGCGGTTTTGAGAGCCCAGTTTTCCTCCCTTGCCACGAACATGTTCTGTTCTGAAAGTCATGGGAGTAGAAGGCTATCTCTGAGCCATCTCCTGCAAATCTTACCCCTTCTCCTGCAGCCCACTGGAAGCCCCTATGAGTAGGCACTTGTCTCCCTTCAGACTGAACCCCTGATCCTCTCCTTTATTTTTTTTTAAGATTATTTTGATGTGGATCATTTTTTAAAGTCTTTATTGAATTTGTTACAATATTGTTTCTGTTTCGTGGTTTTTTTTTTTTTTTTTTTTGGCCGAGAGGCATGTGGCATCTTAGTTCTCCAATCAGGGATCAAGCCTGCAACCCCTGCCTGGGAAGGCAAAGTCCTAGACACTGCACCACCCAGGAAATCCCATCCTCTCTTACTTCCTATGCCAGTCCATGCCTGACTGCCCCCCATGTCCTGGGAACCAGGTTTGAATCTAACATAAGAGGACGTCTTTGATGACTCCTGCTACTGAATGCTTGAAAGAGTTCATTCAATGTTAAAGAGAATGAAGGGATGTTTATTCCACTGGTGTGTGTTTGCATGTGTGTATCTGTATGTGCGTGAGAGAGATTTCCTTAAAATATCTATATCCCTGAGGAAATATGTGGCTTAATAGCTTTTTCAGTGCTCTAGAATCAGTTATAACTACGACTTAAACATTTCTCTGGGGACATGGACATTGTATCCCAAGGAAATAAAAAGTATAAACGTCAAATCCTGATGTGTTGCTACACTTACACATCAATTTATATACACCACAAATAGATTACCAAATACAAAATAATCAGAACATATTAAATATACAGATGTTACAGAAATTTATACTTTACTAATGATCTTCAAGGTTATCATTAAAATTGTATTCTTCAGCATTATAAATGCAGAGAGAATAGGAGATTTCTTCACAAATTCTAGTTTTCTGATAGCTACTGGAAATTGCACGTGTGTTTAAATTAACTATACTTTACCTTGTTTTATTCTTATATCTCTGTTCCAAAATAGATCAGAGTTGTCTGAGTAATTCAAACATTTCAATTTTAGGTAAGCATGCTTTGAGATAGTTCATTAAAGAGAGGAAAACAAAAATGTTATACAACCTAAAAAAAAATAATAAAAATAAATAAATAAAAATTTTAAAAAAGTTATGCAACCAAAACATGCGGTTTCAATTGGACATGAAATGCATCTCAAAGCTCTGTGTCAGCCTGGGAAAAGAAGGAAATGTTCTGTTGAAATGTGATGAAGCTCTCATCAGAATACAAAGAGCAATATTGTGGGAGATAATATTTTTGCTGGTATTCAAGCTGCAGAGAGAACGCTCATGTCGACAGTGCAGAAGGCCAAACCCAGACTGGCTATGATCATTTCCATCAAAGCCTCCACACAGAGGCATGTGACCGCATGCGTCCACAGGCTGGTTCTCCTTGTGAAGCTGCAGTGGGACTGGACATGCCGGAATCCTAGCCGTTGTCACATAATTCGTAGTCCAGGAAACCAGAGGCCAACTTAGCAGTTGTACCTGACATCTAAATCTTTGAGGCAGGTCATGCGGCTTGTTAAAGTTTGGAGTACCAGGTGACATGGCTGGAAGTACGAAAGCTTGGTAAGCTCCTCTTTAAGAAAGGGATATGCCCATTCTTCTCCCAGGACAGGCAGAACCCCAGTGCTGCCAACAGAGCATGTCTGCTGTGGGGAACAGGGAATCCTAAGGGGCCCGCATCCTTAAGCATGTGAGGCTTTGCTGAGAATTCATTATTTTAGCTCATCCCAATAAACTGTAACATTTATGAGATTTGTATCTGAGAATGCTCATTTCCTCTAGGCTTCCATCTGGGTTCTCTTTGAGACTAGTTCAGATGTTACACTGGATGGAATAAATGACATAACACATAATATTAGAGGCAATGGTTTTATGCTAACTGAAGCAAGAATACACATGTAACTTTTTCTCATAAGGATATTAATAGGTGTTAGATGACAATAATAAATTTATACCTAAGTCCTTTTAGGACTCCATGAACTTACAAGCTGAAACAGATTTTTGTTACTGAAATTTTTGATATGCTATTATGCATTGTGATGGTAAACTTCTCAAACTTTTTAGAAACTTCTCTCACCTCACCTTCTGTCCCCAAACTTCTCTACCAAGGGATTTACTAGGCTTGATATTATATAGTTTATCACTTTGGAAAATGCTATTTTCAAATAAACATATTTTGTATTTTTTGTGTAATTTGTGTAAAAAAATATTTACTTTTTTTGTGTACCATGTCACAGCTGGTTGAAAGTAGTCCCATGTGAGATAAGGTGTATTATATGGAGAGCGACATGGAGAAGGTGGGTAACTAGGTCTGTGAGAGGCAGACTTATCTGGGTACCTATTGAGGAATTTAGGCTGCCAGGGCCAAAGGAAACACTCGTGTGTCTCTGATAGAATCAAAAACAGCAGAGAAGGAGGCAGGAGATGAGGAGAGACCTTTCCTGGAGTCAAAGAAGGGAAGACATTAAAAATAGATGTCTCAGTTTTGCCAGTTTCACCCTGAGTGCCACTATTCAACTTAAAAGAAATAAGACAAGAAAGTCTGAGAGAGTGCTGAGCAATGGATTGACCTTCATCAATGACACTGTAGGAAGGATAAAGCATGAACTTGAAATGGTCAGTGTGAAGTGACTACAAATGGAGAAGACAACCACTAGGATACATTTTCTGTGGAGAAGTAAGGAAATGGATATACGCCTTTCAAAAGCAATCTTTGATAAATGTTATTTCCAAGGTAAATATGAATTCCCAAACTAATGCCCTTCATTTTAAACCATTGTTAGACAGAGCTTGCTTGCATGCAACATGCAAGAGCACTATGTTAGCATTAAACACCTCCAACAGACACACATACATATGCATATTTGTATTTATACATATATAGGCATTGTTTTGCTTTCTAGAATAACATAATTTTTCAATTAAAATGTAAAATTAAATGGAAAGTAAACCTACTAATTGATTTCATTCAGTAAACTATGCATACTTTATGTATGTGTGTGTTCATTATATTTACAGACAACATAATAAAATTCAAATTTATTCAAATATTTAGTTTCCAGGAAAAACAAAGTACAGATTATACAGATTGCCTTGTTTAGTAATATATTCTTAATCACCCTTATGGAAAAAAGGGAAGAGGAATTAAAGAGCCTCTTGATGAAGGTGAAAGAGGAGAGTGAAAAAGCAAGGAGATCAAAACAGTCAATCCTAGAGGAAATCAATCCTCAATATCCATTGACAGGACTGATGCTGAAAATGAAGCTCCAATACTTTGGCCACCTAATGTGAAAAGCTGAATCATTGGGAAAGACCCTGATGCTGGGAAAGATAAAAGGCAGGAGGAGAAGGGGACGACAGAGGAAGAGATGGTTGGATGGCATCACTGATTCATTGGACATGAGTTTGAGCAAGCTCTGGGAGATGGTGAAGGACAGGGAATTCTGGAGTGCTGCAGTCGATGGGATCGCGAAGAGCTGGACATGATGGAGTGACTGAACAACAAAATATGGTTTGCATGTTTAACTAAAACATTAAGTAAAAGACTGGATGTAAACATAAAATAAATAATCTGAATAAAGATAACAGCTTAAGAAAACTTTGAGGCTAACTTATTCCCCAAAATGATTAACAATAAAGTGTTGATTTACTGCTGTGAATCAACATAACATATAGGCATATTCAAGTTTTTATAACATTTCTGGTTAATTTGACAGTGTGTCTTTCTAGTTATAGTATCATTGTTTATTTGATGATTTGGCAAAAAAAAAGTTTTTGGGAGATAGCAATTTAAAGATACTAATATGCATTCATATGTCTTTAAGAAATTAAAATATACCCTGTTTTGATAGATAAATAGATCAATATATAGGTATTATTGGAAATGAATTTGAGCAAACCTTGGAAGATAGTGGAGGAAAGAGGAATCTGGAGTGCTACAGTCCATGGAGTTACAGAGATGACTTAGCAACTGAACAATAACAATGATAGGTATTAAAGATAGATTAGATTCCCTATTCAAATATTTTTACATTTTAAGGGGAAAACTTTAAAATCTGTTGCTGTAAATAATATGCAAATTTGACATAGTATACAGATTAATCTTTCTGTTTTGCCAGAAATCCCATTTACAGTTGACTTATAAATATACTTGCTTAAAGAATGAGGACTATACCTATGTTAAGAAGTGTGACATCCTATTTAGCAAGCTTGCAAAGTATTTTTCTCTGATAACTTTGACCTTAAGAAATGGTCTGTGAAGATAACCACTGACCGAACTACTTTTCCTCCTGTAGGCTCCGAATCAGCTGATGGATTAAGAATGGGATCCCTGCGGAAGTGTAAAGAGACTAGATATCATTTTTCTGATTTGTGGCCAAATGTTTCCTCACACTTTTCCCCAAGTCTAGATCTTGGAGTGACCCAGCCAAGATATATCAGGATCGGCAGAAAGACAACGGCTAATTTAATCATTCCCCATGTGGGATTGCAAAGAGTTGGAAAAGGGATTCGCACATGCAGAGTGCTGGGAGAGACTCATGCGTGCTGGAGAAAGACAGGCAAATTTATACATCCTTCTTCCTAGATCCACCTAGGCTATGGTTCTCAACCAATGCTCAACTAATTAAATCAGGATATCTGAGAGTGGGTATTTTTTAAACACCTCTTTGGTCATATGGGCTTCCCTCATAGCTCAGTTGGTAAAGAATCCGCCTGCAATGCAGGAGACCTGGGTTTGATTCCTGGGTGGGGAAGATCCACTGGCGAAGGTAAAGGCTACCCTCCCCACTATTCTGGCCTGGGTACCGAAGAGTTGGACAGGAGTGAGTGACTTTCACTTGGTCATGGCATTTATGTGCAGCCAGAGTTGAGAAGTTCTGAAAACAGAAACTCTCCTACCAGTACCTTATAATTTTTAACTGGTGAGTTCCCACTCTAGGGACAAAGATGGAAACTCTGGAAGAAAAGAAAGTTTTTCCTATTTCATAGACTAGAAATAGTTACTAGTTTAGTTTAGTTACTCTGTTACTATGTTTAGGCTTCACTTCATGCTGCAGTAGAGAAATCTTGAGCATATTTTCTGCAATAATTCTATGCATTGTAACCAGTATTCATCTAAAACAAGCTCAAAGGAGTGTATATGTGTATTTATATATTCCAAGAAATAATATTTTATATACTTGAATGGTTGCTACACATAGTTGAAAATACCTTTGAACTCAGAAGGAGAAGCCTTGAAATTCAAGACCATTGCTGAATCTGAGTATTTATATTACATAGATGATTGCTAAGATTCTTTTTAGCTCTACTACTTCACACCTCTTGTTGTATTCAGGACCCTCCTAATTTGGTTTCAGTTTTCCTTTCTCTTCCAGCCTCCCCTTTTTCTCTCCTTTCAAGATATTCTCTGATCTCCTCTAGGTTTAACTATTACTGTTTATTTTTATCATCTAGATTTCTATCCTTAACCTTTCCCATTATGCCTTTAAATCACCTTTTAAATGTGTCACCCTGAATGTGATCTACTCTCAGATAACATTAGTAGCTGATACTATCCTTTTCTTGATCTTTGATTCAATTAAAATTGGAACAGATTTTATCTAAATTTTATTCCTTTATCCAAATGAATGAGCTTTATGTTCTCAGTGCAAGATTAAGAGAGAAGAAAATTTTAGAAAATATGTTCTTCTCCAAACCTTAATAAACATGTGCTTAAGGTACGTGTAAAATCACCTAGGGCTTTAAATGGGGGTTACCTCCCATAATTATTCTGGTACTAGGACTCTCTCCATAAATATACCTATCCCTTTCAGTATTGTAATTCAGTAACAGATATCTTAACATTGCCTCTAATCAGTATCTTTATTGCTGCCTGTGATTTTTAATTTATTTCCTATGGTTAGTTAATAAACATAAAAACAGTTTCAAAAAACAATTTTATACATTATAGAGCAAGCTAAATTATTTAATCTTTAACCTACATGTAACAGCTAAGTTTCATTAGGAAACAAAGATCTAAATCCAGGAACTAAAAGTCCCTATATCTCAGTGTGTTGGGAGCTTAGAAGCCACATAATTCAAAACAAATAAATTGTCTTCTGTGATGTGTGAGCAATTCAATTTATGCAGTCAATAAAAAAATAATCCAGAGATGGAGTCAGAGGTATATTTCCTCTCAATTAACTGTTTTCTGGTTATTGGTTTCAGATTGTTTTCTAACAATTTGACGTTTCTAATAAATTGCATGCTACTGTGTTCAATTGTGACCCTTCTACTCCACACTGCTGACAGATCTTTCTAAAAGGCAGATCACATCATGTTACTCAGCTAATTGAAATCTTTATGCTGTTTCTCGTCATCTAAAACATTGATTTTCAACACTGGCTACACATCAGACCTGGAAAAAAAATTGAAAGATATTGATACCCAGGCCCTTCCCTCCTTAAACCTATTAAATATGAATCTTCAAGATCAGGGACAGACATAGTCATTTAAAATTTAGGACACCAGGATGATTCTAAATAGATTGACCCTGTGTACTCATGGCTTTCACATCTGCAGTTGGTTAGAAACCAGAATCTGGAATCCACAGTTATGCAGTGTTGAATGTGCTGTGCCATTTTATGAATGGAACTTGAGCATCCGAGGATTTTGGTATCTGTGGGGATGCGGGAGTGCTAAGGGTCTTGAAACCAATACCCCTGATAATGGTGCATGACTGACTATACTGTCATTCTTGAGAACAGTAGGCTAAACCCTCGAGTCCAGTTTCTCTAGCCTGGGCTATATATAGAATGTCCTCATCAGATATTCTCTAATCGCCTAATTCTCTTCCCAGTGGCACCGTGTTCCCACAAAGCACACAGACACATTACACACATGCACAGGCCAGGATACACACACTGGGCTCATAGTTCTTCCTTTTTTTTTTTTTTTTACAATTTGATGCAGTTTCTCAAGATTTTAAGATCACACTAATAGCAGTAGACTCTTACAAATATTTGCAGCTATTTTTATATTTTTTACACATGAGATGTAGTTGAACCAAACATGAATGGAATTCATGAATGCGTTGGGCATTGAAGTCTTTTCTCTATGAATTATTATGTGAACCTATTTGATTTCATAAAAAAGTTTGTTAAAATTTTTGTTTTCAGAATAGTTTACAGTTCACAGCAAAATTGAGGGGAAGATACGGAGATTTCCAATACACCACCTCCTGTACACATGTATAGACTCCCATGTTATCAAAATCCCCCACCAGAGTGGTATGTTTGTTACAAGTGATGAAACTACATTGACATATCATTATTACCCAGTTTGTACTTTATGTTATAGTTTACTCTCAGTGTTGTACACTCTGTGTATGGGGGTAAGTATATAATGACATGTGTCTATCATTATGGGCTTCCCTGGTGGCTCAGAAGGTAAAGAATCTGTCTGCAATGTGGCAGACCTGGGTTTGATCCCTGGGTCTGGGTCGGGAAGATCCCCTGGAGGAGGGCATGGCAACCTGCTCCAGTATTCTTGCCTGGAAAATCCCATGGACAGAGGAGCTGGTGGGCTACCCATGGGGTTGCAAAGAGTTGGACACGACTGAGCAACTAAGTACAACAGAGCACAACGCATCCATCATTATGGTGTCATAGAGTATATTAATTGCCCCCCAAACTCCTCCCTGTGCTGCTGTTCAACCCTCTGCTCCCCGTCAGACTCTGGCAATCACTTATCATTTTTCTCTGTCTATTTTTTTCCTTTTCCATAATGTCTTATAGTTGGAACTGTACAGTAAATTGCCTTTTCAATTAGCTTCTTTCACCTTCAGCTGCTTTGTAGTTGTTGTTCAGTTGCTAAGTCGACTCTTGGCTACTCTATGGACTAGAGCACACCAGGCTTCTCTGTCCTTCATGGGATCTTCTCGACCCCAGGGATCGAACCCATGTTTCCTGTGGCTCCCACATTGTAGGCTGATTCTTTACTGCCGAGCCACCAAGGAAGCTGCTTTAAAACCCCTTAATGTTTCACAAATGAGCCTCAGATGAGAGTTAAAGTCTAGGGGAATGTGGTCAACATAAGTTCTGGATCATCGAGTTATTCAGGGAATCCTCAAAAGGACTCTGGTTTGTGCAGTTACCTCAGTTTTAGGGAGAAAAACTGTGCCCCACCTACCGCTCCTCCTGCTGCATAGGATCCCACCTGGACCTCACAGGAACAGGTGTGTGCTAACCAGACCACACACAGGTACACTCAAGAAGGACAGCCCACCTGACTCCTGGAGGAAATGACTCCTCCATGGATGAGGAAAGGACCACATCATGTCTCCTTGCTCTGCCTGCAAATATCTGAGAAGCACAAAGGAAGAAAAGACTAGCATTCGTTTCTGGCATCCAGCATGCCAGTAGAGTACTGCTAGTCCTGGTTGCCTGCTGTGCTCCACAGATTTGTTGGGATGAAATCCTCCAAGACTCATATCCTATTCTGATCTCGAATTAGCAAAGTGCTTTGTTAATAACAAGTGCTCAGTCGCTAAGTTGTGTCCAGCTCTTTGAGACCTCATGGACTGCAGATGACCAGGTTCCCCTGTCCATATGGTTTTCCAGGCAAGGTTACTGAAGTGGGTTGTCATTTCCTTCTTCAGAGGATCTTCCTGACCCAGGGATTGTACCCTCATCTCCTGCATTAGCAGGAAGATTCTTTACCACTGTACCATCTGGGAAGCCTTGTTAATAATAGGCATCCAGTAAACTTTGTTGAAAGATGGATGATTGTAATAATAATAGTTACTATATATCAAGTGCTTCCAATGGACCAGAAACTAAACTCCATTTTTATATGCTACTTTTATATTTTAATTCTTAGGAAAAAACATATTTGAGTAGTATTATCTACATTATACTGATGAGAATGTTGGAAAATAAGGAAGCTATGTAACTTGACTGTGAAGGTCATCATTATCATTGTAACTAATATTTATTGGTTCTCCTTCTGCCAGTCTTACATATACAAACTCATTTAACTCTTACTACTACCACATGAGTTATGTACTAGTATCATCCAAATTTTGCAAATGATGAAATTAGGACAGAGAGACATCAACTTGCCCAAGGTCACTCAGCTACTAAGTATCAGGGTCTGGATTTTAACAGAGGTACCTTGACTTCAGAGCAGTGATCTTTATTTATGATGTATTGGGTTGGCCGAAAAAAGGTCATTTGGGTTTTTTTGTAAGGTGTTATGGAAAAACTTGAATTAATGTTTTGGCCACCCAATACTACACTGTTATTTAAGCACAGGCCTGAGACTTTAACTCTCTTATTATCAGCTAATATTTAATGATAATAATAATTATATGACTTCAAAAATTATTCCTTGTGTAAATATTGGAAACAGTATTTGTAGCTTGTCTTGTGATACACAAAGTCTTGATAGGAAATTTTTATCAAGTGGATATATAGAGAAAGAAGCATATCAAGGATATCACATATTTAAAAAAAACATGAATTTTACTATGACCTGAGAAATAAAAAGAAATTTCATCAATGAAAACTCTGGTAAAGACTACATTATATTAGTCCTTTGGAGAATGTTATTCATTTGTACATTGGTTCAAGGCCATCAGCCTATACTGAGGGGATATTTTAAGAAACCATTTCTATGAATCATGGTGTTTTTCTTACTCATGGTTAATGATGAGGTGGCTGCTTATAATATTTCACAATGTTTTCTTAATTGGAACCATTGGGGAAACATCTCTCTCATCTCATTTTCTTTAAAAGTTGTTCTTCCCCTGAGAAAATGACTTACTTTAATCTTATGAACCTTGTAAAATATTTTGATTACCCCTTTATACTGGCTGCTAAAAATCACAGAGACAAATTTGTAGCAGGCATCAAGCAAATACATAGGAAATCATAACACACATTTGGTATATTAACTTCATTACAAACTATATTTTGCATCCCTACATTTATTTCATTATGAATGCTAAGCTATTTTTACAAGCTAAGACTGTGTTAATATAATGCTAATTGTCCACATCAGCAGAGAAATTTGCCCCACTCTTGTTTGCCCTGGTTCTATAACTATTTTTGGAGACTGAAAGCACAGAGGGCCTAAGATAGAAATAACCAAAATGTGAAGGTTCTTGAATTGGCAAAATATAGAAAAAGGAAATGCTCTTCTGCTTAGAGGGATTAGGTGTGAGAGGACAACACAACTCTATTTAAATAGCAAAAGCTGTGATCCTCACCAAGATGTTATTTGTTAAGTTCACAGACTCTGGTGACAGAACTTATGGATTCAAACCCTGACTCTCCTTCTTAATAAAGGATCCAAGTGAGTAACTTGACATCTTGTGTTTCAACTTCCACATCTGTGGAGATAATGATAGTTATCGTTGGAGTTATCAATGGAGATAGTGATAGTTTCTACTATATAAATTACTGCAATGATTAAATGATTTTACTAACAGACTTCTTCACTGTGCCCATCATATTGTAAGCATTATTAAAGTGTTAGATGTAATTGCTTGGTGGATTTACCATATTTATTGATATTATCAAGAATGATGTTAAGAGTATGGATAGAGAGTAAAAAGAACAAATGCTAAAGTCTTCAGCAAATGAAGAGGAATTACTGAGAAATAAGTTTATGATCACCCAGGGAGAAGTAACCAAGGAAAGTCCTTTAAGACAATGGTGTGCCTAGGGACTTCCTTGCTGTTCCAGTGGTTAAGGCTTTGCCTTCCAACACAGGGGGTGAGGGTTTGACCCCTGGCTGGGGAGCTGAGATCCCACATGCCTCAAGGCCAAGAAATCAAAACATAAAACAGAAGCAATATTGTAGCAAATTCATAATGACTTTAAAAATGGTCCACATCAAGAAACCAAAAATCTTTAAAAAAAAGAGAAAAAAAAAGGACAATGTGTGCCTTGAAAGACACAGGGGGAAAAAAGTCAGATTGAAAGTGGCAATGGGACCAAGCAGGACAATACTCCCATCTCCACGTTCTGCTCTACATAGATGTGATGAAAGTCAAGATTCTACCTCAGAGCGCAGTATTCTTTCAGAGTCCAGTTTTCCATTAAGGGAAGAATATAATGAAAGCAGTTAAGTAAATTTGAGGGTTACTGGTATTTGCTGTTGTCTAACTATCAATCAGAGGTTATAGTTTCCAACTTTCTTGTAGTCCCTCCATTCTCTGTGCTAAGAGTTCGTATAAATGCTTCTTAATTATTTCAGTTCTTCCTAAATAATATCTTTTCCATTTTTACAAGATTTCAAGCCTCTTATGAATAAAGGCTGGATCCTCAAATTCTCTGGGTGCTTAAATCTTATTCCCTGTTGTTACTGTTGTGTTGTTGTTTTCATTCAGTTGCTCCAACTCTTTGTAATCCCATTGACTGCAGCATACCTAGCTTCCCTGTCCTTCACCTTCTACTGGGGTTTGCTCAAATTTATGTCCAATGAATTGGTGATGCCATCCAACCATCTCATCCTCTGTTGTCCCCTTCTCCTCCTGCCCTCAATATTTCCCAGCATCAGGGTATTTTTCCAATGAGTCAGCTCTTCACATCAGATGGTCAAACTATTGGAGCTTCAGCTTCAGTATCAGTCCTTCCAATTACTATTCAGTGCTGACTGACTGTTTTGATCTCCTTGCAGTCCAAAGAACTCTCAAGAGTCTTGTACATCATCACAATTCAAAGGCATCAATTCTTTGATGCTCAGCTTTCTTCATGGTCCAGCTCTCATGTATCATCCATACATGACTACTGGAAAAACCATAGCTTTGATGACAATGTAATGTCTCTGCCTTTTAGTAAGCTATCTAGGTTTGTCATATCTTTTCTCCAAGGAGCAAGTGTCTTTTATTTCATGGCTGCAGTCACAGTCTGCAGTGACTTTGGAGCCCAAGAAAATAAAATCTGTCAGTGTTTCCGTTTGTCCCCATCTATTTGCCATGAAGTGGTGGGATTGGATGCCATAATCTTAGTTTTTTTGAATAGAGGCTCCATATACTTAACTTTCTATACATGAAGTGGAAACCACAGCTTATTTTATACAGCCAGTGTCAATGTAGAAGAAAAAAATCCCTTCCACAGCCTACACTGGAATACTAGCAAGGGAATTATTGACATTAGCTGCTGAGTTTCACTCATTGGAGAAGAAAGCCATTACTATGAAAATGCATCATCATCTAGAATGCCAGACATTGTCAATAATACCACTTAATTTAGAAATCATCTTGGAGAAGAAGAGGAACTAGAATATTTTATTATTGATTGGTTGGCATTCAACATATATATGTTCTTTTTTCCCCTTCATATAAAAGTAAGTTAAGGGAGAAAACAAATGGGTTCACATGAATTTTAATTGGTGTTTGGGGAAAAAAATCAAAGATGTTGGAAATATCTCAGATACTTAGAGGTGGTTAATACTCAGTCTCTTCCATTTCACTGTAATGATCATTAAATGGATCCTTAAGGTCTTGCAATAAAGGGAATTCTATAACTCCATCTGAAGTATGGAGTTAAAACAAAGCTCCACCTCAGAGGCTTTCAGGGAACCAGCATTCTCAAGAAAGCTAGGTTTTACTTGATGCAAGAAGGTATATAAAAGCTAAACAAATTTGAAGATAATCGAGGTCTTTGGGTTATTTCACAGGAACTTCAGAGAGTTCAGTGGAAAGGTTTTTTAGAGCTCTGAGTAGAGGATACATACAGAAAAGTAAAATCTGGGTGTTCTGGGGCTTGAGCCTTCTGGAAATTGGATATGAATGGCCACAAGTCATAATGAGATAGGTCTTGAAAACTAAAGGAAGGTAGTGTATCAATTCAAGCTAGATGAGTGGTTACTTAGCTTCATGAAATGGGGCTTCTAAAGAACTAACCCCTCCAAGGATCTGGATTGGTTTTTGACAAAGGAGAAGGACAGTCTAATGGAACATGTGGTAAGATAAAGACCTCTGATACTGTTTCACAGGAAGCCATAGATAGCTCGGCAGAAAGATGAGAAAGATGCTAAGTGATAATCCTCCATAAAGCTGTTTTTCTCTTCTGTTCATGTTGTTAAAATGAAAAGTGTAAGTGAAATGGATTTTTCCAGTGATGGATTAGAGGATATGGCATAAATGGATATGTTTCCCAATGATGGAGCAGATGTCTTGCTTTTAGTAAGTTTTCTGTCAGCTGGAAATAAAGCAAGAATGTCATGAAAAGACTTCTATAAGTCAAGTGATAAAGGGTGCTAATACTCTAGGAATAGCATGGCATGGGTCTGAAATGGAGCTCACATGTTAAAGAAGTTAAGCAGTCAAAGTGGCTGGAGTCCAAAGACAAAGATGTGAAGATAAATGTGAAAGAGTTAGAGGTGATAGGCAGAGGCTTTGTCTCAAGGGTGGTTTTAAGCCATGCAAGCATCTTCAACACTAGGTTAAAATAACGTTTGTTTTATAGGGGATCAGAAGTTTAGGTAGAACAATTATAGGGCTGTGACAATAGTCTCGATTAGAGGAGCTTGCAATAATTGTGGAATTAGGCTGTCACCTGTAATGACCCTGCCCAATGATCCATGTCCTATAGGATGTCTATATAGACCTCATAATTTCTTTAAATTCTTGAAGACTTAGATTCTGATGGTCATTTTTGGACTTGGGCCCTGATGCTGTAGGAGCTTCCCAGGTGGCACTAGTGGCAGAGAACTTGCCTGCCAATGCAGGAGACATAAGAGACTCAGGTTTGATCCCTCGGTCAGGAAAGTCCCCTGGAGGAGGGCATGGCAATACACTCCTGTATTCTTGCTCAGAGAATCCCATGGACAGAGGAGCCTCATGGGCTATAGTCGACTGGGTTGCAAAGAGTTGGACACAATAAGCGACTTAGCAAACATGTACTACTGCTGTGGGATGTTTAAGTTGTTACACTGAACACCACTGAACTCTCCTTTGCCCCAGGGTTTCACAGCCACGTGGTACAGCTCATTTTCTATGATTTCTTCAATACAACAGGCACACAAGGCAGTTTTCAGTTGGTAATCTCTGCAGAGGCTTTTTGGTAATGCAAAGAGTGGTTCACCATATAACAAAAAACCTAAAATAGAATTAGGCATCATTGTGCCTGAAAGCAGTTGATCATTCAGCCCAATAGCGAGAAACTGTATACTGAGGGACATTTCCCTGTTAGTTTCAGACTATACCTAGCCTCAGCCCCTTTAGTATCTCTTACATCTCCCAGTCCCTTAAATTGTTTCCAAACCCCTGAATTGGATGAACTTTGTATGCAGAACATTTTAGTTGTCCCTTGGTCACTATTTTATTATCTTTACCCTTTATAGATATATTTAACTTAACAAAGAAATAAATCTACACCAGGGAAAATTTTCTGACAACATTTTGTGTAGAGGGAATTGTGATCATTTGTGTGGTTTTTAACAGCATGTTTTTTGTACCTTAAAAAAAAACACAGACAGGGTAGGAAAAGATGGCAGAGGAGCAGGTGGATGTGGAGTATATCTCTCTCCACGGATACATCAGGAATATACCTTCAGACACAGAAGTGCATGAAGAACACCAGCTGAGAGCAGACAGGAGTACCTTATCAAAGGGAAAGAATATATACAACCATGCAAAAGTAGGTAAAGTGAAGAAACAAGGGGAGAAAACAGGAATGTTAGTAGGACTGCATCTGCCTTCGGCGGGTGGGGGAACTGAAGCAGGAGCCCGATCCCCACATTGGGGCAATTGTCTGAGTCAAAGGGGAAACATTTAAGGCTGGGAGAGAAACAGCAGATCTGTGGCAGCCTAAGTGGAGTAAGAATCAGACAGTCCTTACCACAGCCATACATACCCTGGACAAGGACACAGGTCCCCTGGGAGATGTGGAGGCTGGGACTTGGAGTTTAGGGATTGTGGACCAATCCCAGTGTGACAGCTGCTGTTGACTGGGGAGAGACAGATCAAGGGGATGTGAGGGAGGAGATTGTGGTGGGAAATGCCTGTGGAGGAAAGCTGGGCAGCCACAGAAGCAAGGCAATACTGCTGAGTCATGCTGAGGGGGTGGGGCCATCACCATAGCCTCTTTCTCTCCACACACCAGCTTCAGGCAGCTGAACAATAGAGAGGCTGGCCCATTAAATGCCCGACACGCTAAACTACAGAGTAGGACCCCATCCAGGGTGCCCCTTTAAGTGCCTGATGCACTGATCTACAGGGTAGGACCCCAGTCAGGGAGAGTCCCTCTATGTGCCGGATGCCCAGAATAACAGAGAAGGACCCCAGGCATGGGAGCTCTATAAGTGCCTGAATGGGCGGAGTTACTGAGAAAGACTGGCTAAAGAGGCCTTCTGATCACCAGCTACAAGATTCTTGAAAAGAGACTGATAGAGCTGTAACTCCCACAGCAGAGGCAGTCCATGTCCCTGCACACTTGGCGCCACCAGGGTCCCAGCAAGCCAAGCAGCTGCATCAACTTCATGCTCAACTCTCACCGGGGCAGAGCTGCCACAGGCAAAAAAAAAAAAAAAAAGTCTTGCTTCTGTGCTTGCAGGGTCGCCTAGGTAATGTCCAACTCTTTGTGACCCTGTAGACTGTGGCCTGCCAGCCTTCTCTGTCAGAGAGAGGGGTTCTCCAGGCAAGAATATTGGAGTGTATTGGCCAATACTGGTTGCCATACCCTTCTAGAGTCCTCAATTTCCTGCTGCCCTAGCTGCCAACTCCCCTGAGTACCTGGTGCTGCCAGAAACCCTGAGACCCAAGCAGCAGCACCACCTCCACACCTGGCCCTCACAGGGTCAAGCCCAAGTTCTCCAGGGCAGTCTCAGGAGGAAACCCTAGTGGACGATCGCCATGTAGAGGTAGAAATAAAACCACAATTGAAACCCAGGGGCGGTGTGGCTAAGGAAGAAGACCCAAAACCTTCTTACCAGCTACACAAGCTGCAGATTAAATCCACATGATCCACTAGGCAGATTCTGTGTCTATGAAGTGTATAAAAGGTCATTGAGAGCTCCCACAAAAGACAATGCGCTAGTTGTGATAGCTGTGGACATTGAAGGCAAAAATACACAGGAGCAGGATCAGATTAGAATCTGAGCTGTCCTCACAACAGGTCCAGAGATCAGCAGTCTTGCAAAGCATCCTAGGGAGGTGAGGTGGACTGTGACTCCCAGCGAGGGAAAGGACTCTGACAGCAGTGACTCAAGAAAAACATTTATTATTCTTATATTTTGACTTGTTCTGTAGATTCTTTTGGATTTTTTTCTTTATTTTTCCTTTCTCCCCCCTCTGTTGTAGTTGTTGATTTTATTGGTACTATGACATCTAATTAAGTTTTGAGCTTTTTCCTTTTTTCTCCATCCTATTTTTTTTATTAAACCTATGCCTCTATGTTGTGCTTTTGCAGTTCTGTGGAGTGTTCCTTTTTTTTTTAACTTTTATCTTTTTTTAATTTTGATTTTTAAGTTTTTAAACCTATTATTATTTTTTCTACATTTATTCCTTTGTTTGCTTTTCCTACTGTTCTTTTCTCCTTGCAGTTAATTTTTAATGTATATAAATCTTCTTTATCTACCTCTATTTAACTTTGCAGGGCTGGAGGAAGCACAAGCTGGAATCAAGATTACCAGGAGAAATACCAATAACCAATACCAATGACACCACCCTTATGGAAGACAGTGAAGAAGAACCAAAGAGTCTCTTGATGAAAGTGAAAGAAGAGAGTGAAAAAGTTGGCTTAAAGCTCAACATTCAGAAAACTAAGATCATGGCATCTGGTCCCATCACTTCATGGCATATAGAGGGGCAACAGGGGAAACAGTGGAAACAGTGGCTGACTTAATTTTTCTGGGCTCAAAAATCACTGCAGATGGTGATTGCAGCCATCAAATTAAAAGACACCTACTCCTTGGAAGGAAAGTTACAACCAACCTAGACAGTATCCTGAAAAGCAGAGACATTACTTTGCCAACAAAGGTCTGTCTAGTCAAGGCTATGGTTTTTCCAGTGGTCATGTATGGATGTGAGAGTTGGATGGTGAAGAAAGCTGAGCACTAAAGAATTGATGCTTTTGAACTGTGGTGTTGGAGAAGACTCTTGAGAGTCAGTCCCTTGGGATGCAAGGAGACCCAACCAGTCCATCCTAAAGGAGATCAGTCTTGGGTGTTCATTGAAAGGACTGATGTTGAAGCTGCAACTCCAGTACTTTGGCCACCTGATGCGAAGAGCTGACTCATTGGAAAAGACCCTTATGCTGGGAAAGATTGAGAACAGAAGGGGAAAACACAGGATGAGACAACAGAAGGGGACAACACAGCATCATCGACTTGATGTCCATGGGTTCGGGTGGTCTCCAGGAATCAGTGATGGACAGGGAGGCCTGGTGTGCTGCGATTCATGGGGTTGCAAAGAGTGGGACATGACTGAGTGACTGAACTGACTGATTTAACTTTGCATGTCTATTCTTTCTTTTCTTTCCTCTCAACATTTTTGTTAGTTTCATTTTCATTGCTTTATACTCCAAATGGCACCTTGCTTTATTTTTGTTTTCCAGTTTGTGCTTTAGTTAGTTTTGTTCTGGTAGATAAAATTTTTGGTTTCCTTTGTTTGATCTATTGTACTTTATTTTTGTTGTACTCTTTTGATTTTGTTTATGGGTGTATATGTATATGTGTATATTCAGGCACACTTTTTATTGTGCCTCTGCCTCTATGTTGGGCTTTTGCAGTTCTGTGGAGTTTTCCTTTATTTTTTTCTTTCTTCTTTTCTTTTCTCTATTTTATAATTTTGAGTTTTACTTTTTAAAACCTATTATATTTTTTCCTCATTTATTCCTTTATTTGCCTTTCCTACTACTCTTTCCCCCTTGCAGTTAATTGTATAAAAACCTTCTTCATCTACCTCTATTTAAATTTTCATATCTATTCTTTCTTTCTTTCCCTTCTTTCCTTTCCTCTCAACATATCTGTTAGTTTTGTTTTCAATGCTTTATTCCCCTCTTGGCACCTTGCTTTTGTTTTCTTTTCCAGTCTGTGCTTTAGTTAGTTTTGTTCTTAACTGGTAAATATAATTTTTGATTTCCTTTGTTTGCAGGGTCAATCTACTGTACTTTGTTTTCATTGGACTGTTTTGACTTTGCTCATAGGTGTATATGTGTATATTCCATTATTTTAATTATTATTTGCCTGATTTTGTAACTGCCATTTGTCTGGGGTTCATCTTTGGTTTCTTGCTTTTGGATATTTGTTTTAATCTCACTTAATGCCATAACAAACCACTTTTGGAATCTCCATTCCTGAGCAGTGACCAAGCACTGAGCCTTTGGAGTGAGAACAGTGACTCCAAGACCCTAGACTGGAGAACCAACCCTAGGGAGTATCAAATAGTGAGAACTCACACAAAGGAAACCACTTGAATACAAGACCCAGCATCATTCAGCCACCAGTAGCAGACAGGATTACCAACTCACTCAGCATTGCCTATAAGAGGGAAAACAAACAAACAAACAAAAGCTCAACACAAATCTCACCCTATATGAAGCTTACACAAACCACTGGACCAACCTTAGGAGGGAAGAAACCAAAAAGAATAAAGAATTCAATCTTGAAGCCTGGGAAAAGGAGACTTTGAATACAATAAGTTTAAAAAAAATAATGAAGGCAGAGAAATACTACATAATTGGAGGAACAAACTAGAAACACAGAAGTCCAAATAAATGAAGAGAAAATAGGCAAACTCCCTGAAAAAGAATTCAGAATAATGATAGTAAAGATGATCAAAAACCTTGACAACAAAATGGAGAAAATGGCAAGAATCAATTAACAAAGACCTAGAAGAATTAAAGAATAAGCATATAGAGACAACACAATTACTGACATTAAAAATACTCTAGAAGGAACCAATAGCAGAATATCTGAAGCAGAAGAATGAATCAGTGAGCCGAAAAATAAAATGGTGGAAATAACTTCTGAAGAGCAGAATAAAGCAAAAAGAATGAAAGGAAATGAAGATAGTCTCAGTGACCTCTGGGACAATATCAAACACACCAACATCTGAATTATAGGGGTCCCAGAAGAGGAAGAGAAAAGGAAAGGGTATGAGAAAATTTTTGAAGAGATTATAGTTGAAAATTTCCCCAACATGGAAAAGGAAATAGTTGATCAAGTCCAAGAGCACAAAGAGTTCCATACAGGATAAACCCAAGGAGAAACATGCCAAGGCACATACTAATCAAACTAACAAAGACTAAACACAAAGAAAAAATATTAAAAGTAGCAAGGGAGAAACAACAAGTAAATTACAAGGAGCCCCATATGCTTAACAGCTGATCTTTCAGCAGAAACTCTGCAGGCCAGAAGGGAATTGCAGGATATATTTAAAGTACTGAAAGGCAAAAATCTACAACCAAGATTACTGCACCCATCAAGGATTTCATTCAAAACTGGTGGAGAAATAATAAGCTTTTCAGAAAAGCAAAAGTTAAGAGAACTCAGTCCCAAAACCAGCTTTACAACAAATGTTAAAAAGACTTATATAGTCAAGAAATAAAAGAGAAGAAAAAAGATCTACAAAATCACCCCGAAACAATTAAGAAAATGGCAATAGGAACATATATATCAATAATTACTTTAAATATAAATGGATTAAATGATCCAACCAAAAGACACAGACTGACTGAATGGATACAAAAACAAGACCCATATATATGCTGTCTATAAGAAACCCACTTCAGACCTAAAGACACATATAGACTGAAAGTAAGAAGATGGAAAAATATATTCTTTACAAATGGGAAGCAAAAGAAACCTGGAGTAGCAATCCTTATATCAGACAAAATAGACCTTAAAATAAACAATATTATAAGAGATAAGGAAGGACACTACATAATGATCAAGGGCACAATCCAAGAGAAAGACATAACAATTGTAAATATCTATGCACCCAACATAGGAGCACTTCAATAAATAAAATAAACACTAATAGACTTAAAAGGAGAAATTGACAGTAACACAATAATAGTAGGAGACTTTAACACACCACTCACACCAATGGGCATATAAACAAAGCAGAAAATTAATAGGGAATACAAGTCTTAAATGATGCATTAGATGAGATGGATCTCACTGACATCTTCTGGACATTCGATCCAAATGCAGAAGAATACACTTTTTTCTCAAATGCACATGGAACATTCTCCAGGATAGAACACATCTTGGGTCAAAAATAAAACCTCAGGAAATTGAAATCGTATCAAGCGTTTTCTCTGACCACAGTGCTATGAGACTAGATATCAATTACAAGAAAAAAAACTGTAAGAAACAAAAACACATGGAGATTAAAATACACGTTTCTAAATAAACAACAGGTCTGAAGAAATCAAAAGGGAAATCAAAAAATTTATAGAAACAAATGACAATGAAAACACAACAACTCAAACCCTATGGGATGCAACCAAAGCAGTTCTAAGAGGGAAGTTTATATAAATACAATCCTACCTCAAGAAACAAGAAAAACATTCAACAGACAACCTAACTTTACACCTAAAACACTGGAAAAGAAGAAAAACCCCCCTAAAATTAGTAGAAGGAAAGAAATCATAAAGATACAAGCAGAAATATTTGAAAAAGAAATGAAAGAAGCAATAGTGAAGATTAATAAAATAAAATAAAACTAAAAGCTGGTTCTTTGAGAAGATAAAATTAACAAGTCTTTAGCCAGCCTTTTTTTCATCAAGAAAAAAAGAGGGAAGGATCAAATTAGCAAAATTTGAAATGAAAAAGGAGAGGTTACAACAGACAATGCAGAAATACAAAGGATTATAAGAGACTGTTATGAACAACTATATGGAAATAAAATGGATAACCTGAAAGAAATGGACAGAGTCTTAGAAAAGTTCAGTCTTCCATGACTGAAATAGAAAGAAATAGACATTATGAATAACCCAATTATAAGAACTGAAATTGAAGCTGTGATCAAAAATTTCCCAAAGAAACAAAAACCCAGGACCAACAGCTTCACAGCAGAATTCTATCAAACACTTAGTGAAGAGCTAATGCCTATCCTTATAAAACTCTCAAAAAACTGCAGAGGAAGGAACACTTCCAAACTCATTCTATGAGGCCACCATCACCCTGATACCAAAACCAGAAAGACAACACAAAGAAATAAAACTACAGGCCAGTATCACTGATTAACATAGATGTAAAAGTCCTCAACAAAATTTTAGCAAACAGAATTCAGCAACACATCAAAAAGCTCATACACCATGAAGCTGGCTTTATTCCAGGAATGTGAGGATTCTTCAATATATGTAAATCAATCAATGTGATACACCATATTAACAAATTGAAAGATTAAAAACCATATGATCATCTCAATAGATGCAGAAAAAGCCTTTGACAACATTCAGCACCCATTTATGATCTAAATATGAGCATAGAAGGAGCCTATCTTAACCATGTATGATAAGTAAAGGCCATATATGATAAGCCTACAGCAACCGTTATTTTCAATGGTGAAAAACTGAAAGCATTCCCCCTAAGATCAGGAACAAGACAAGGGTGTCTACTTTTACCACTATTAATCAACATAGTTCTGGAAGCCCTAACTACAGCAATCAGAGAAGAAAAAGAAATAAAAGGAATCCAGATTGGAAAAGAGGAAGTAAAGCTCTCACTGCTTTCAGACGTTATGATACTGTACACAGAAAATCCTAAAGATAATATCAGAGAGCTAACTAGTCAGTTTAGCAAAGTTGCAGGATACAAAAATCAATACACAGAAATTACTTGCATTTCTATATACTAACAATGAAAGATCAGAAAGAGAAGTTAAGAAATCAATCTTATTCACCATTGAAACAAAAAAATTAAATATCTAGGAACCAACTTACATAAGGAGACAAAACTTGTACACAGAAAGTTATAAGATACTAATGAAAGAAATCAAAGATGATAAAACACATGGAGAGATATTCCATGTTCCTGGGTAGGAAGAATCAATATTGTGAAAATGACTATATTACCAGATGCAGTTTACAGATTCAATGCGATCCCTATCATATTACCAATGGCATTTTTCACAGAACTAGGACAAAAAATTTCACAATTCATATGGAAACACTAAAGACCCCAAATAGCCAAGGCAGTCTTGAGAAAGAAGAATGGAGCTGGAGGAATCAATCTTCCTGACTTCAGATTATACTACAACGCTACAGTCATCAAGACAGCATGGTACTGGTACAAAAACAGAAATATAGACCAATGGAACAAGATAGAAAGCCCAGAGATAAACCCATGCACCTATGGGTACCTTATTTTTGACAAAGAAGGCAAGAATATACAATGGGGCAAAGACAGCCTCTTCAATAAATGGTGCTGGGAAAACTGGACAACTACATGTAAAAGAATGAAATTAGAACACTTTCTAACACCATATGCGAAGTTAAACTCAATATGGATTAAAGACCTAAATGTAAAAACAGAAAATATAAAATTCTTAGAGGAAAACATAGGCAGAACACTCCATGATGTAAATCAAAGCAAGATCTTCTATGACTCAACTTCTGGAGTAACGGAAATAAAAACAAAAGTAAACAAGTGGGACCTGATTAAACTTAAAAGCTTTTGCGCAGCAAAGGAAACTATAGGCAAGGTGAAAAGACAACCCTCGGAATGGGAGAAAATAATAGTAAATGAAACAACTGACAAAGGATTAATTTCCAAGATATACAAACAGTTTATATGACTCAATACCAGAAAAACAAACAATCCAATCAAAAAGTGGGGAAAAGACCTAAACAGACATTTCTCAAAAGAAGACATACAGATGGCTAACAAATACAAGAAAAGATGCTCAACATTGCTTATTACTAGAGAAATGCAAATCAAAACTATAATGAGCTATCACCTCACACCAGTCAGAATGGCCATCATCAAAAGTCTACAAACAATAAATGCTGGAGAGGGTGTGGAGAAAAGGGAATGCTCTTGCACTGTTGGTGAGAATGTAAATTGATACAGCCACTATGGAAGATAGTATGGAGATTCCTTAAAAAATTTGGAATAAAACTACCATATGATCCAGCAATCCCATTCCTAGGCATATACCCTGAGGAAACCAAAATTAAAAAAACACATGTATCTCATTGTTCACTGCAGCACTATTTACAATAGCTAGAACATGGAAACAACCTAGATGTCCACTGATAGATGAATGGATAAAGAAGTTGTGGTACATAAACACAATGGAATATCATTTAGCCATATAAAAACATATTTGAGTCACTTCTGATGAGGTGCATGAACCTAAAATCTATTATACAGAGTGAAGTGAGTCAAAAAGAGAAAGATGAATATCATATTCTAACGTATATATATGGAATCTAGAAAAATGGTACTGAAGAATTTATTTACAGGGCAGCAATGGAGAAACAGACAAAGAGAATACACTTACGGACATGGGAAGAGGGGAGGAGAAGGTAAGATGTATGGGAAGAGTAACATGGGAGCTTACATTACCATATGTAAAATAGATAGCCAATGGGAATTTCCTGTATGGCTCAGGAAACTCAAACAGGGGCTCTGTATCAATCTGGAGGAGTGGGTTGGGTTGGGACGTGGGAGGGAGGTTCAAAATGGAGGGGATTATGCATACCTATGGCTGATTCATGTTGAGGTTTGACAGAAGACAACAAAATTCTGTAAAGCAATTATCCTTCAATTAAAAAAATTTTTTAAAGTAGTAAATACAACAATAACAACAACAACAAAAAACCCACAGACAACTAATATCACTAGCACCATGAAATTAAAAGATGCCTGCTCCTTGGAAGAAAAGCTCTGACAAACCTAGATATGTATTAAAAACTAGAGACAACACTTTGCTGACAAAGGTCCATATAGTCAAAGCTATGGTTTTTCAAGTAGTCATGTACAAATGTGAGAGTTGGACCATAAAGAAGGCTGAGTGCTGAAGAATTGATGTTTTTGAACTGTGGTGCTAGAGAAGGCTCTTGAGAGTCTCTTGGACATCAAGGAGATCCAACCAGTCAATCCTAAAGGAAATCAACCCTGAATACTCATTGGAAGAACTGACACTGAAACTGGAGCCCCAGTACTTTGGATACCTGATGTAAAGGGCTGGATCATTTGAAAAGACCCTGACACTGGGAAAGATTGAAGGGGGGAGGAGAAGGGGAAGAGAGAGGATAAGACTGTTGGATGGCATCACTGACTCCATGGACATGAGTTTGAGCAAACTCCAGGAGATGGTGAAGGGCAGGGAAGGCTAGTGTGCAGCACTCCATGGAGTTAAAAGGAGTCAGACACAGCTTATCAACTCAACAAAAACAATAAAATATCACTCATGAAGAAAATAAAGCATCAGAGAAGTTTTCCAATAGAGCTCAGGAGTTGTATTCAAGTGGTATAAATCAAATCGTGTTTATCCCTACATGCTAATGTCTGGGCAATTTTCCAATGCTATAAAAATTCAATAAATTTATAAACTATTACAAGAACATGCAAGCTTCTTTTTTAAAGTGTGCATGAAATGTTTTTATTAAACATGTGAAAAATTAATAACTGCGATTGCTATTTTTTATAATTACTTACTTTGACTGATTTTTATTCTTTGGTCAAAATATAGTGCCATGGGATAAATAAGGATAAATGGGAAAAAATAAAACTAGACTTTAAAAAAAAAGTTTGCTTTAAGATCTGCTGCTGCTGCTAAGTTGCTTCAGTCGTGTCCCACTCTGCAACGCCATAGACGGCAGCCCACCAGGCTCCACTGTCCCTGGGATTCTCCAGGCAAGAACATTGGAGTGGGTTGCCATTTCCTTCTCCAATGCGTGAAAGTGACAAGTGAAAGTGTAGTCGCTCAGTCCTCTTAGCGACTCCATTACCAGGCTCCTCCATCCATGGGATTTTCCAGGCAAGAGTACTGGAGTGGGGTGCCATTGCCTTCTCCGTAAGATCTGCTGCTGAGGTGAGAGATGGAGGAGCTTAGCCTAAAGGGAATGCATTTGTTTCTGTCACTGCTCATAAATCTAGTTATACTTTTCTTTTACTTCATTCTGAACTTTCAAGACTAGAAAAATTTCACTAAGATAACAGGGTATATTTTATGTCTTTTAAAGCAGCTTGCTAGGTAGAAATATTAACAAGTATATTTTTAAACAACAGGGACCCCTTTGTTAAACAAACTGGATTCACCAACAAATTCATTTACCTTTATTTAAATTCACTGTCTTCTGGAGAAACATATTTGTTTTCCAGCACCAATTATGCTTTTGAGGGCTTGAATGAGCCATTCATTCTGGAATAAATCTTTTGGGTGACTTTGTTGGAGAAACCACTTAGGAATAGAGCAGTTTGCTTTGACCAAATCCAGGATTCATTCAAGCAGTACTAGTTTTAGGAATTATGCATTTTTGAGTAGGTACCTATCAAAATATATGATAAAATAGTTTGTAATCCATTTTTGATAAGATCCACCTGAACATAAATTGTTTCTATTCAGTCTACTGAATTTATCTCATAAATACTGGTGAAATCATTGATTTAACCTATAATTTATTGTACTTGGCATTAGAATCAGTCCACAAGGGGGCTCCCTTGCTTTAATTTTCAGAATTTCCTTTAAAATGGGTTATACTTTTGAAGTATTTTTTTTTAATCTTTGCAGAGGAATTTAATCAACCAATTTTGAATGCACAAGAAACTCTGAAATGTATTAATGGGTCACATTAACCTGAAAGAAAGAAGTGCAGCCTCCACACTCTCTGGGGCATCTCACTTTCCTTAGTAAAAACTTTCTTTACCAAATGTCATCTTGTTAGTCAACGATTTCAAAACTGTGCTTCTCTAAGTTGTGCAGAGCCAACTGTATCAATGGTTACGTAAACACTATGAGACAAATAACATAATTTCAACGCTTAAATTCTATGAGACTATCATGGTTTCCCTATGTCAGACTGCTGTTTCAAATGGGCAGATAGGTACTGTAGATGTATCGTTTTTGTAACGTGAGTCTATAAAAATGTATTCCTCTTTGTTTCTTCCATTAAATAGGACTCTAGGATCTTTCAAAATATATACTCACGTGCATTTGTTAGGTTCTTTCTCACAAATCCCACTGTTAATTCAATTTAATTCAAAAGAGATTTCTTGAGTGCTGGCTTTATCAAAAATACTGTTTTAAAAGTCAAATGGGTCTTATAGATGGAGAAGAAATTTTATCCCCAGGCAGCTTAGAGTTTCCTAGTAAAGAGTGAAATAGAACCATTGTATGGCAAAATGATGGAGGTGCTGAATAATACAAGGAGGTCTGCATCTTGATAAGGTAGAAACAAAGAACATGCATTTGTTAGATTTAAATATATCTCATATCGCATAATTTGATATTTCTTAAGCAAATATTTGTTGCTTATTTGCTTTATGCTACTTACAATGATGAATATCTTTTGTGCATACTCTCAAATAGTTGTCATACTAAACCACGTGGTGAGTATGATCATTAGCCTACATTTTAGGCTTCAGTGGGGCACTGAATGACCCAGTGGTGCCGACTGGCCTCTAGGTGGTGAGCAAGTCTCTTTTTGGTTATGAAGCAAAAATCACTGTTTTGTTCCATTCCCTGCTTTTCTGTTGTTGTTTAGTCACTCAGTTGTATCTGACTCTTGTGATCCTAGGGACCATAGCCTGCCAGGCTCCTCTGTCCATGGGATTTCCCAGGCAAGAATACTGGAGTGGGTAGCCATTCCCTTCTCCAGGGGATCTTCCTGACCCAGAGATCAAACCTGGGTTTCTGGCAAAGCAGGTGGATTCTTAACTGACTGAGTCCACTAAAAATGCATCTGAAAAACAGTTGGTCATTCCATGAGTAGGTTGTAGCTCTTAGTGTAGGTTCCTTGACCTCTGTTATGTATCTTTTTTCTTGTTTCTTACCTATTCCAGGATTTAGGAAGTGACACTTTGTGGTTCATAACAAACCAGATACTCTGGGAGTATAGAATCAGGTCTCAATGTTTACATTAGGATCTTTTTTGCTTATATAAGCTATTGATTAAGGGGATGAGTTCATTATCCATGCTTCAGTTTGTTTCTTTTGAAGGCAATTGTTCTTTTATGAGTACCACTCACTATATGGGAAGAGTTTCTCCAATCTCACATTCCAAGTTGATAATAGACCTTGAAATGAGTGATCGTTACCTCTCTTGTAGAAAACATAAAAGCAGAGGTTTTCAGTTTAAATATTTGCTTGTTCTAGAATACTTTCATTACCAGAACTATTAGAAAATACGACAACAAAAAAATATCTGCTTCAAACCCTTATTAATTTATATAGCTTCGCAAGAAATAGTATTAGCCCAAGTATACACAGTTCTTGAAGAACTAAGGTTTAGTCGTCAGAACCGTGCAAATACTGCTCCTTTCATTCTCTACTCCCTGAGTCCTGCATCCCTTCCATCAGGTCTCTACTGTGCTAAGTGTCCACGCAGCAGATAGAATCGCAACAACCCTGAAGAAGAGAGAGATTCTTGAAGAGATATCCCTGTTGTCTAACTGGGTTTTCTAACACATAGCTTCTCTATTTCCTGATTTATTATTGTTTGGTCTATCGTGATGATTATTTTTATGTATCAAGTTGACCAGGCCGTGAGGTGGCCAGATATTTGGTCAGACATAATTCTGGTTGATTCTCTGAAGGTGTTTTGGATGAGCGTAACACTGAAGTCAGTAGACCATGTGAAGCAGATTGCCTTCCTCAGTGTGACTGGGCCTCATTCAATCAGTTAAAAGCTTGAGCAGAAGAAACAGGCCATCCCTCCACCAAGCAAGAGAGACTTTTTCCTGACTAATGGCCTCTAAACTGGGACATTGGCTTTTTTCTTGCCTTTGGACTAGAACTAAAACTTTCTGGGATCTTGAGCCTGTCAGAACTTCAGACTGAAATTACTCCATCCACTCTCTTGATTTTTAGGCTTTTAGACCTGGGCTAGAACTAAACCACTGACTCTCTTGGGTTTCCAACTTGCTAACTCACCCTGTAGATGTTGAGACTGGAAAACATCCATAATTGCATGAGCCAATTCCTTATAATAAATCTCTTTACATAGAAGTGCACAGCAATTACCTGAACACACATTCTATAAGCATTCTATTGGTTCTCTGCGTGTATGCATGCTAAATCACTTCAGTCATGTCCAACTATTTTCGACCCTATGGACTGTCACCTGCCAGGCTTCTCTGTCCATGGGATTTTCCAGGCAAGAATACTGGAGTAGGTTGCCATTTCTTACTCCAGGGGATCTTCCCAACCCAGGGATTGAACCTGTGTCTCTTTTGTTTCCTGAATTGGCAGGAGGGTCCTTTACCACTAGAGCCACCTGGGAAGCTCACCTGGTTCTCTGAAGAAGCCTGACTAATACACACAGACACATATATGGTATATATGTGTGATATCAATGAGTACCCAGCTCCCTGAATTTGCAGTCCAGAAACTTTCCTTTACTCTCTGTGGCTGGCCTATGAATACTAACAATGGGGGCTTCCTTCTGCTTTAACTTTGAATTCAATGAATTGTACACATCTTTGGCTGTCTGCTGCAACTGAAGCCTTGAGATTCTTGTTCTACTATAGGAGTATAGGGAGATTTCTGAGTATAGGGAGGGAACATACTTCTTCCACAGCTAAGTTTACAACAGGGGAGGAAGATGTGGTTGACATTTCAAACTGACACATCATTGAGTTTTCCAAATACATTCTGATAAGCCTGAGTGATGAAAATGTTTTAAGTAATATTTAGGTTTTCATAGAAAACAAACATTATGAAAAACATTTTTCAAAATACAGAGATATTCAATCTTCCACACAATTCATTAATGACTCTTGGACTATGAAACCAATGCAATTTATAAATAAAGCATTGCTGTGCTTCTTTTTGGCTTGTTACCCAATCTCTTTAGGTTTGGATTGATTTTTTTTTTTTAAGTTTCTGGCTTTTACACATATGCTAATTTGTTTAATTTCTTTAATGGATTAAAAAGAAGACATTAAAATGTGCTGACATTAATGACGAGGTTGAAACCAAGGCATCTGGTTTACATAAGATTCTATTGAAATGTCTGGGATGAAAGAAGCAGATTGTATTTCAAGGCTTTTTAGAAAACAAGACATAAATCTTTACTTGATAAGGGGAACAAATCAATAGAAAACAAAACACATTTATATGTTTCTGATAACACTACAAATGGGGAATAGAACAATAGGTTAACCTTTTGTTCAAGAAGAGCCATTCAACCTTGTTGTGCACAGCAAATATAATTCACGAACTTTGATAATTTTGAAAGTGCTTCTATTTTTTAAGTACCTCTAACCCCTCTTTTATGAGTTGAAAATATGGTACATTTTCTTATTTTTAACACCGTTAAATTTCCCTGCAAAGTGCTGAAACAAACAGAAAAAGAACACAGTGTCTCTACTTAAAACTGAGGGAAATCTACTCTGACATTTATAGTTGCTAGACAAAGTCATCTTTTTTTAGAGTAAGAAAACGCTAGAAAATATTGAATGGTTGCATGAGGAAAGAAGAAGCAATTACTATGACCCAATATACTGAATATTAAATCAACAGGTCAGGATGAAGAATTACGGCCCCACAGAATTTATATACAATGAAACAAATTTCTATCCAATCTTGAACTTGACTTATGTCTTTATTTTTAATGAAAGCTTCTCTTTGTGTTATATTCCCTTTCCCATGTTTAGTGAAGGATTCCTTCCTTATTTTTTTTTTCTTCCTTTTTACGGATCTGCTAAAACTCCCAGTGATTTGCTGCTTGAAACAGAATCTGGCATCATGAAGGTATGAATTCCTCACTTCAATTCTTTCAGTTCTGTGCTATCAGTAGAAATAATAAATCTCTGGTTTAGCAAGTAATCACACATAAAATTTAGCAGAGAAAGGCATGGATGGATCTGATATTCCTCTTCTCAGACTCAGTAGCATTTATCTTTGCTAAATCAGGCTCTATCACCAGATTTTAAAGTGAAACTTGAACATCCCATTTGGAGATAGATTTGGGGAATACCATGTGCCCTTTGTATATTATAATAAGACATAGAATTATTCCTGGTCACATAGCATATGCTTTTTTCCTTCGGTCTGACACTGTTGGATATCTCACTGAAAGGTATTTAGAAAATTTTCACAAATGGTATGGCCAACATCTTTCATCATGATGTTGAAAGAATTTTCCTTTGTGCAGCCTGAGGCGGTAAGTATGATTAGACTATAAAGTAAGATTTTAATGATCCCAATCCAGTGACTTGAAAGAATGAAAGAAAGACAACTTCTTTATTCAGATTTTGCTAAATTTGAAAACTTTTTAATTTCCACTTTTGTCTTAGATCCCTCCACCTCTCTCTGTTTACACTGATATTTAAATTGGTTCCAATCAAATAACTTTATTGGTGTGCAAACCCTAATTTCCTTAAGCAAGGATAAATAAATGTCTCTTTGATAATATGGTGAGGGTGTATTGCACTGGTACATGGAGAATGACTTTCATGAGAAACTCACTTTTCATAAGTGAGACAAAATTTTAAAAGATAATCAAAATCATAGCTATGACCTTCATCCAACTTAAGATGTTCTCTCCAGAAATCTGAAAGGTGACTGAGAGATTGACTCTATGAAGCAGATTGAAGACACTAAAGGGATTCCTGAATTATCTCTAACATACTAACTTTGCAATATTATTCTCAGAAAGAATGCACGTATGTAATGGATTTTTTCCAAGAGGGTCAAATATTTTTGTGTTCAAATTTTCAATATTGGCACACAAAAACATGTCACTGTTTGCTTTAATATTAATAATTAAATTCCCCATTTAATAGATTAAATTTATAAGATTAGGAGAACACAGAGGCCCACAATTAACCATTAGTTGGAACAGATAGATAGATATCCATGAGTTCTTTGCCATATATTTAACTGCTACATTATTATATTATAGTATATGCAGATACATGCCCAGGGTTATCAAAACCATACCACAATTCAAGCTTCTTTGTCCTCAGTCTAACTCTCTTTCCCATAGCATACAATAGGTATCTACCAGTAGTTATTCATATAGAGTTAACATAGAAAGTTGGTGATGGATACTGGGTCACAAAGAACTTTGGGCATTTTCCCAAGTCTTTACTGCAGACAAATGTTCATTTTGCAATGGTTTTTAAGCAACATTTGATAATATGGTTTATCTTATTCTTATGGCTTCCTTTCTTTATGAAATGTGCCACTTCTTCACCTTATTCCTGACAATCCTTCAGGATTAATTATCTGCATTTCTGTTCATTCTAGGATTCTATATGCTCTCACAATCTCATAATAATTACATTTCTGTTACTGAATTTATGATAGTATTTTAACTTTATATGGAATTTATCTCTCCAAATTGCACTTACACTTCTTAAAAAAAATGATCATGTCTTAGATATTTGTATACTCTCTTTAAATCAGATAGTGCTTCAGTGTAAAAGCAAGCAACATGTGACCAGAGGTCATGGCTATTTAAAATCCTAAACCTGTTACCTGCACCAATTCCATTTGCTTATTCCTCAGTTTAGAGCAAGTGTAAATGATCAGAAGTTGCTTTATTTTTTTAGTTTGAATTCATGAATTCTATCTATAATGTTGGCACTGAGGGATGCCAGAATATTCAAGAAAATAATAACTTTTTGCCCATTCTGATGCCCATTAAACTTTTTATTAATGACTTTAATAAAATTGAAATCAACAACCAGTAAATAATTGGTGAGTTGAGAAATTCATAACTTCACATTTCTCCAAAGTTTAAGTTACTGATCTTATTTGCTACGGTGCTGGCAATTTGAACAAGTGTCCTGCCAAGTCAGTAATTAAAATATAAATCGGTTTATATGAATCAAAGGGTTTCCCTTCTGTATAAATAAATCCTCAGGGACACCAGCAAATGATATCATACACATTTGCAAAGTCAAACAAGAAAAGGCTATTTGCAGTTGGAGATAGAAAAACCATTAGAGGTGTTCTGATTTGTAGGATAGAATTACTCTAAACAGAGATCCTCAGTCTAAACAGTATCCATTATGATAAAATTTACCAGATAATCTGCACTGCGAAGCATTTAGTTCATACTAATCCCCTTGACAGTGCAGATAATCCAGTCTCCTAGTGCCTGCGTTTATTTGTAAATCTCCAAAGTCTGAAAAATAGACATCTCTCATGATGGTTATGTTTCCTTTCTATTTTCGACAGGCCTATTTCAGATACAGGCAATTCTTGGGGAATATATTATATTAAAAACATTTAAAGCCCCAAGTGTCATGTGTAGGAAGATATTATAACTTTCACTTTACACACACAATATACAGATTCCACCTGCAATTGGGCGTTTTCTTCCCTCCACATTGCATCCTGGCTGAACAGAGACCAGGACGTGCCCCATGACCCGAGGGTACAGCAAACTGCATCCTTGTGCTGGTCCTAGTAAGCACGCCCAGTGGACATTCTTGGGGCCGGACGTGCTCTCTGCTCGCTTCACGGCCTGCCCCTGCGACTCTCCCCAGGGAAACATGTTCCATGGAAAGATGTTCCTGATCAACAGCAGAGCCTTAACTTTACTCCCTCTATACGGTGCACTGATCAAACTCCCAGTAGAGCTATTTCCTCATGATCTCATGTGACGTCTGCCAGTCAAAGAGCAGGCTGAATGGAGCCGTTCCATCTTCCTGCCATGGACAGCAGGAGAGCCGCCCCCCCCCCCCCCCCCCCCCCCCCCCCACCACTCTTGGTGTGGGGTTTCATTAAGCGCTCGCCCCCATTTCAGGTCTCTCTCAGCCACTGTGCTGGACGCGGCACCTGCAACCTGTTAGGCCGTGAGTGGAACGCGGACCATCCTGAGGCGGAACCAGGGATGGGGCCGGCCGGGGCCGTTGCTAGAGAGAGAAACTTTTCAAAGGAGCTTGGAGTGGGTATTCTGAGACAGACTCTGGCGATCGGAGGAAAATGAGTGAAAAGCTGTACCTGAGAACGATGTGGTACAACACCCCACGGATGTTGCTGCTTCCTTTTTCCTCACGTTTCTCCACCCTTAACTGAGAACAGAATGATAGAAAAGGAAACGTGAGTGGGGCTCTTTCCCTCCTTTTCTTTCTTTCTTTCTTTTTTTTGTAATTGGAGCATAGTTGTTTTACAATGCTGTGTTAGTTTCTACTGCATAACAAAGTGAATCAGCTATACGTATACCCATATCTTCTCTTTTTTGGATTTCCTTCCATCTAGGTCACCGCAGAGCACTGAGCAGAGTTCCTTGCACTATACAGTAGGTTCTCATTAGTTACCTATTTCATTCGTTGTTTTTGTCGTTTAGTTGCTAAGTCGTGTCTGAATCTTTTGCAACGCCATGAGCTATAGCCTGCCCTGCTCCTCTGTCCGTGGGACTTCCCAGGCAGGGATACTGGAGTGAGTTGCCATGTCTTTCTCCAGGGGCTCTTCCTAACCTGGGGATTGAACTTGTATCTCCTGCACTGGCAGGTGAATTCTTTTCCACTGAGCCACCAGGGAAGCCAATCTATTTCAACCAATCTCCCAATTCATCCCAACCCCGCTTTCTCTCTTGGTAACCATACATTTGTATTTTTACATCTGTGTCTCTATTTCTGCTTTGCATTAATAAATAAGATAGCGTATACCATTTTTTTTCAGACTCCACATATATTCGTTAATACATAATATTTGTTTATCTCTTTCCCACTTACTTCACTCTGTTTGACAATCTTTAGGTCATGGCTCTACAGATGACCCAGTTCCCTCCTTTTCAAGTGTATCCCAGCTGAGGCTGATCTGATTGACTGTGACTAGGGAGACGAGTACCAGTTCTCCTTATCTGGCCACTTTCCTCCTCAACATGCCCCTTAGATCTTACTTTTTCATTGCAGATTTTCTGAAAATGAAGGGACATTTCAAACACCTCTCTGCTTAAATAAAGAGACTGAAACCCCTCCTTTTGGCCATAATGTCCTCTTATTTCAGTCTGAAGAGGAAGTGAGGAAGCAGAAGCTCTGATGGCAAGGAAGTGGGCAGCTGGAGTCCCTGCCCCAGAAGATTTCTTCCTCTCCTATTGTTTAATCTTTTATAGTTGAGGTAGGACTCTGTGTGCCCAGGCACTCAATCATGTCTGACTCTTTGCAACCCAGTGAACTGTAGCCCACCAGGCTCCTCTGTCCATGGAGTTTTCCAGGCACGAATTCTAGAGTGGAATACCATTTCCTACTCCAGGGGATCTTCCTGACCCAGGGACTGATGCTGCGTTTCTTACCTCTGCTGCATTGGCAGACAGATCCTTTACCACTAGCGCCAGCTGGGAAGCCACCTTAGGTAGGACTAGGAGCCTCTAATTCAAAGTAACTACTGTACATAGTTCATTTAGTCCACATATGTTTTAAAAATGCTTCCTGAATTGTGCAATAAAGGAGACTGTTTTGAGGTTAGGTATTAAGTCCAGAAAAACAAGGAGAGAGGCTCCCAGATGGACTACTTTCATGGTCTCACGCCTGCGCATTGGAAATGAATACAGATGGTGAGACATGAGCAGTAGAGGATTTATCTAATAAAAATGTGTCAATTAAAAAACATCCATTTCTACTATGCTCTAGTTACATCTTGGTGCAAGAGCCCTTTGGATGGAAAACCACCCATCTTTTCCCTGTTTATACAGACTAAGGCACCAAGATGGGCTTCCCTGATGTCTCAGGCAATAAAGAATCTGCCCACAATGTCGAAGACCTGGATTCAATCCCTGGATCAGGAAGATTCCCTAGAGAACAGAATGATAACCCACTACAGTATTCTTGCCTGAAGAATTCCGTAGACAGAGGAACCTGGCTGGCTATAGCTCATGGGGACACGAAGAGTTCGACATGACTGAGGGACTGACACTTTCACTTTCTCAAGGCACCAAGATAAAGACTTGGGTGGCTAGGTCACTCCAAGCATTTAAAATGCATGTGCCATTGTTTGTATGTAGGGATGTGTGCGCACACAGGAGCAAACATGAGATAACATTTTAAGTGGACTCTGTGCTCGTACGGGAAGAGAGAGAAACAGTTGACAGAGACCAACACAAGGATCATAGCCAGGTGATAAACAGATCCAAATACTGCTGAGAGGGAGGCAAATGATAGGAGTGTGAAGAGTGCTTTTCTATCCTTTTTTCTCCACCAGTTTAAATTTATCCTTCTAGCTACATGAATGCTATCATTCAATACTGGAGCTTGTTTGCACAACAAAGGAAACTATAAGCAAGGTGAAAAGACAGCCTTCAGAATGGGAGAAAATAATAGCTAATGAAGCAACAGACAAACAATTAATCTCAAAAATATACAAACAACTCCTGCAGCTCCAGTCTAGAAAAATAAACAACCCAATTAAAAAGTGGGCCAAAGAACTTAACAGACATTTCTCCAAAGAAGATATAAAAATGGCTAACAAACACATGAAAAGATGCTCAACATCACTCATTATCAGAGAAATGCAAATCAAAACCACAATGAGGTACCACTTTACACCAGTCAGAATGGCTGCCATCCAAAAGTCTACAAGCAATAAATGCTGGAGAGGATGTGGAGAAAAGGGAACCCTCTTACACTGTTGGTGGGAATGCAAACTAGTACAGCCACTATGGAAAACAGTGTGGAGGTTCCTTAAAAAGCTGCAAATAGTCCTGCCATATGACCCAGCAATCCCACTGCTGGGCATATACACTGAGGAAATCAGAATTGAAAGAGCCACGTGTACCCCAATGTTCATCGCTGCATTGTTTACAATAGCCAAGACATGGAAGCAACCTAGATGCCCATCAACTGAGGAATGGATAAGAAAGCTGTGGTACATATACACAATGGAATATTACTCAGCATTAAAAAAAAATTCATTTGAAGCAATTCTACTCAGATGGACGAAATTGGAGCCCATTATCCAGAGTGAAGTAAGCCAGAAGCAAAAACAACAATACAGTATATTAACGCATATATATGGAATTCAGAAAGACGGTAACGAGAACCCAACATGAGAGACAACAAAAGGAACGCAGATGTATAGAATAGACTCGTGGACTTTGTGGATGAGGGTAAGGGTGGGATGATATGGGAGAAGGGCATTGAAGTATGTTAATTGTCATGTGTCTAATCAATCGCCAGCCCAGGATTGATGCTCGGGGCTGGTGCAGCGAGATTTCCCGGGGGGG